>CM046944.1:37944040-38544040 GCA_025698515.1 Gossypium sturtianum | reverse complement strand
CTTTTAGTGAGAAAGAAAAACTCTCTTTAATAGAAACCAGTAGAACTATTATTCCCAGAAAATAGAATTTATACTTAGAAATAAATTCTCACTATTTTTTGGGCAAAATAACAATATCTCAAAGTTTTGTATAACTTATTGTGTTTTTAGCCTTACCGGTGCCATTTATTTTATAAGGAGAAGAAGTGAAACCCTTGTTGTATTAGTAGATGTCTATTTAATAGAAAAACAACTTGCTTGTTCAACTAGGAGAGAGAGGGGCAACAACTTTAGTTAAATATACTAGTGTTGTTTGTCCCTTGTGTTTAACATGAGGAGCTTTTAGGCCTCTCATGTATTAGGTTCAATTATTATTGCTTACTGGATTTTTAACCCACCAGTTTATAATTCAATCTAACCCAGGACATTTCTATTACGTTTTAAAAAATGAACACCATTAATTTATATACATAAGATTTCCAATTAAATAATTTTCTCAATGTAATTCTAATTCCGTTAAAATCATGACAATTTTACCGTAAAAGAATCTATAAGAAAATATATTTAATTTCTACATTCAACAAATTTTTTAATGACCAGTTAATTTAATTATATTTTCAAACTTCAATTAATTAATTAATTAATAATTCAAAAGACTATAAATTAATTCTCAAGTCATTTCCATACCTAGTGAAAAATAACCACCGCCAGACATGCGAATGTCTCGACTGGAAATACTGCAGCAAATAAATATATAATTAAACAGCGGTGTCCGCAACTATACCAGTCAAATTTTAATATAATAAAAAATGTTACAACAAAACACTTCAAGAAGCATTTCGAGGATCATACCCAAAGGTGATTGAATTAAACTTAGATTAATTTTCTACACTAACAGGGCTAATAGTATAAATTTAAAATTATATTACGAAAAGCCAAATTAAAATTAATTAATTAAATTAATATAAAATTATCTAAAACTAAAATCAACCAATTAACAATCGAAATAAATCCAATGGAACATGTAACGCCTCGAATTTGGGCCTAATAGAATTGGGACTATTGGGCCTTGGGCATGAGAGCGTTTAAAATTTTTGAGAATAAGAGAACGGCACTAGTGCAAGTTGGACCTATTAGGTGAGCGATTTTGGAGTGTTTAGAGGGTACTATGAAGTCTCGGGTTCAAGTTAGGCCATAGGAAAAATTTTGGTTTTAGGTGAATAAAGCCCTGGGGGTAAGTAAGTAGGCTTTAAGAATAAATTGTGGGAAAAAAAGACACAAAAGGAGTTGTGGTCTAGTGGCAAATGGCGCCACATGGGAGACAAGGAAGTGACGCCATAGAGGAAGCAAGGGGTCCAAGGTTCAAGTCTTGGCGCTTGCAATTTATTTTGTTTTTCTTTTAAATGAACTTAGACTTTGGCCCATAGGCTTATATTTAGTTGCGCATGTTCTAAGTCACAAAAGGAGCTTATGTTGTGGTGGCATGTAGCGTCTGGAGCATAGGAGAGGCCAAGGGTTCGAATCTCATTTCAAGCAAGGGAGTGTTTATTTTGCGGATTGGAAGGCCAGAGTTTGTGTTGGATTTAAACTCTGCTGAAGGGGGGATCCCACATCGGGAAGCTAGCATGAGAGTAGGCGAGAAGCTGGCTTTAAATAGAGCAAACCATGAGGAGAGTAAGTATACCTCCCTTGTATTATCCCTTTCGCTTTGTGGCGTGCTCGTTTGGGTTAGGTGTTGGATCATTCGTTGATCTGTATGCCGTTGGGTCGCGGTGGTGGTGACCGAAGTTGATCGACACACTCCATGTGATGGCTTGATGGTCAAGGGTGCGATCATTGTTGGCTTCTGCGCAGAACAGTGCTCAGAGCGCGGATTAACTCCAGATTCCTATCAGGTGTGTATTTCACACTACTCTAGCTGTAGAGCGGCAAATGCCGAAATGCCGATCACACGGCGATGGTAGCCACATGAGCGTGCGAGCGCACGTGTGGGAGCTTCGACGCGATAGTTGAGGCCCTCATGAGTGTTCTCATGGGTTTAGGATGCCTTGGGCCGAGTGGGCCCAATGGGCCCGTGGGCCCATATGAATAAATTATATGATTGTGTAGTAGATATTGGACCGGTCTATGTGAATCTTATATTTGTGGCTAGATTTGGGCTAAATGGGTCACACGAGCGTGTGGGCCCATTTGGGCTGAGAATGGGCCCTAGGCCCATTCACATCATTATCTCTGTTTAGAATACCCTTAGTGGGTAAATTACCGAAATACCTTGATGGGTAAATTATCAAAATACCCTTGATGGGTAAATTACTAAAATACCATTGGGGGTAAATTACTGAAATACCCTCAGTAAACGGCTCGATGTGGAAGAGGACTCAGAGGTGGTCACACTGCAAGCTACTTAGAGTTTTTAATTAGTTTCGAGTGACTTTATTTTAATTACTTCCATTCGGATGTAATAAGGCTTTGTACTCCGATTTGACTTTAGATTTTAGGTTTTGTTGTTTTAACTTTTTACTTAATTATTAAACCTGAGTAAATTTCTTACATTTAAACATGGTTTTCGGGATACTTAAAATAATTAAATGGGCTTTTATCGCTACTTAACAAGGTGTCAAGAATTTTGGGCTTTTGGGTCTTAGATTTTTACTTAGCAAAATCGTTTTGAGTTATGCCTTTGATGTGACATTCCCAGATTTGGCCATAACATCTGGGCCGGGTCTGGGGGTGTTACATTTAGTGGTATCAGAGCCCAGTTGCAAAGCTCGGGCTGTGAAATGGGCCTTAGATTTTGGTTTTTAAAACAAGTAGATTAAAAAGTTTTTGTAGGATTTTTGAAGTGTGGTTCACCGAGCCTTCGACGTCGAGCCAAGTAAGTTTTCTGTGTTTACCTTTGTTTAAATTACGGAACTATATCTAGATATGGGCTACTTTAAAATAGGTTTTTAGAGACTAAACCCCGTAGAAAACTTAAGCCTGTAGTGGATCTTCGACCGCGAAAAAACTTTTAAAATGTTACTTGCATAAGATATGTGTTTTAAACAGTGGAACTATGAACTAATTCCATAAAACTTTTAAATCAGAAATACGCACGCAACGATGAGCGCTAGAAGAAGTACAAGGGGTCGCGACAGAGGCCGTGGAAGTGTTAGGGCTGATGTGCTGATTCAGCTAGTTAGGGAGGTACTGGAGGAGGTTAAAGAAATTGGTGAAACACTTCGGGTTAGGTGCGTGGACTGTAAGAAAAAAAAGACATCACGCGATTTTCTAGGGCGCGCAGTCTCGTTCTGTGAAGCATGTTAAGGTAAGTCCAAACTTTTTGGCTTGCGAATATTGTAGAAGGCGTCATCCGGGTGAATGCTGGAGGAAGTCAGGAGCATGTTTAAGATGCGGGTCTGAGGAGCATAAGGCTCGGGATTATTCAATCACCATTAAGTCGGGAATGTTTTGTGTGGATGCGATATTTTTGGGTATAAAAACTGTATGCGTTCAATGTTTATGTGTTATTAAATCAGAGTGCGCAGCGAAAGCATAGTGGTGTGACTTGAGCGGTGAGATTTATAGTTAGTTGGAAATTTCGAGGACGAAATTTCTTTAAGGGGGTATAATTGTAATGCCCCGAATTTAGGCCTAGTAGAATTGGGCCTATTGGGCTTTGGGTTTCATAATTTTTTTTAAGTGAGCAAGAAAATGACAAATGACATGACGACTTTAAAGGTTTAATGAATTTGGAGTGTGTAGGTGTGTTGGAGAAGCTCTAGGTCCGAGTTTTGTGGTGGAGGATTCTTAATTTAATTAATTAAGGAATCAGGGTTGTGAGTAGTGGGCTTTTAAATAAAAATAAGTGAAATATGGCACAAAGAAGCCTGTGGTGAAGTGGCTAAGTGACGCCACTAGGGTGTAGAGAGGTGGCGACATATGCATGCAGGGAGGTTTGAGGTCCGAGTGCTAGCTTAGTTTTATTTTGGAATTTAATTTTAGGCTTCTAGAAGGCTGGACATGGCGTGTAGAGGGACTCTAAGGAGAAGTGATCAGTAGAGTGAATTTAGGAGAAGGATAAGGGAGATATCATGGAGAAAAATTAGGAGATGAGCAGTGGATGAAGTGGTGCTGAATTGGACTTTAGGGGTGGCTAAGTTTTGGCTATAGGCTATATAAATGTGTGTGTGCCGAATCTGGGGTCCTAGGTAATACCGAATTTTCCATTCTTTTTCTTTCTTTTCTTCCCCTCAATCGGTTCCTCCCATAGCCAAACTCTTCCATTGCCGAAATCTCTTAAAGCCAAATTCCTTTGTGCCGAATTCTCTCATAGCCAAACTCTTCTATAGTCGAATTACCACCATCTTTTCTCTTGTCGAAATTCCTGATAGTGCCGAATCTTAGTGGTTGTTCCTCCATCACAAATCGATTGTTACCTACTCTCAGTCAAGTGTTGAAAGTCGAATCTAGTTAATAGCTATCTAGGTCGCAGGATCGAAAAGGGGATTTGGTAAGTATTTGGTTAACCTCTTTTGTACGTTTTGCTAAAAGCCGAAAGGATATCTAACTGTCCTATCGTTAACTCTGTGATAACAAGGATAAGGTTCAAAGATCGCATGTAACATCCCAGTTTAGGGCCTAGTCGAAATAGTGGTTCGAGACCACAAATCTGAGGGTCATGAATGAGTTTTTGAGGCTTATATTATGTATGCATGCTAGTGTGAAAGTTTCATGAAGCAATTTTGTGAAATTGTGGTTGAATTGTCCAAAAGGACTAAATTACAAAAGTTGCAAAATGTGTGTTTCTAGAAGCTATATGTGTGAAATATCTTTAGATTATTAATTAGAGATCCTTAAATAGCAATTTATCCAAATTCTAATTTTTGGACAAAAATGGGCATGGATGAGTAAAAATTAAAAGTTTATCAAAAAGGGTATTTTAGTCATTTATCAATTAAGTGATTAAAATAGGTGAAAAGATGATAGAAATTCATTCATCTTCTTCCCATAGCTACCGAAAAATTTTGAGAAGCCATTGTTAGGGTTCTTTCAATTTTCAAGCTTGCTAGTAAGTGCTCCTAAGCCCTGGTTTTTATATTCTTACGTATTTTTGAAGTCCCTTAGCATGAGTAAGCTATTTATAGCTATTTGGTGAGCTATTATGGATGTTCAAAAATGTACATATGTATGACATGCATGTATTTTGATGTTTTATGGAAGAATATGAAAGCTTGATGTTGTAGAAACATCTTTTGCTAAGTGATTTTCCATGAAAATGCATGTAGGGACTTAGTTGTGAAAATCTTAAGTTTGGTCATACATGGGTGATTTAGTGAGATTTGATGAATTCGTTAGTTGAGTAAGTGGTTCGGCTAAGCATGAAAGAGTAGAAAGTTGAATAAAAATCACTTTACGAGCCTTTGGGACTAAAGTGTAAATATGAGAAAGTTTAGGGGCAAAATAGTAATTTGCTACAGTATGAGATGTGGGTCAATTTAGTCAATGTGTGTATTGAATAAGCTGATTTATTCATTATCAAGAAAGACGAAGCCCGGATCAAAACCGAGGCAAAAGCAAGGTGGTGGACTAAATTGCACATTTCAACACTTTTGAGTATCGAGGTAAGTGTATGCATAAACAATGCATTCATACTTACAATTTGTAAATGCTAGCTAGGGTGTAGCATGAATGAGAATGAATGAGAATGATTGGGAACCTATGTGGTTCAAGTAGAATGAATGTAATATAGATGTGAATGGATGAATAATTGGGTAAATAGACTTGTGCATGTGTTGTGATAATGCTAGATGGTGGGCTAAGTGCGATACCATCCAAATGCATATTGACGATGAGTCAAGCTATGTGCGATGCTATCGTTAGGTATATCATTTAGTGGCTATGTGCGAGATCACGATGATTACCTTTGTGGTAGGCTAAGTGCGATACCACCTTATAAATTGATTGTGGTGTGCTAAGTGTGAAACCACCGAGATATTGGCTGTGTGGATTAATTGTGTATATTAGCTGTGTGTAATAGTTGTGTGGATAAGATATGTGGATTAGCTGTGTGGATTAGCTATGTGAGTTAGCTATGTGGATGCATTATTGAGCAATAATGATGTGTTGTATATTGTGTAAATGTGATCTTGAATGCAGGGGTGCATTTCAATAATTATGAGCATGTGACTCATGATGTGTTGGTAATATGGTAAGGGATAGAAAGAGTAAGCATAGTTGTATATTATATGTTGGTATAATGCTAATTGTGGTTGGGCTTATACTATGATGCTTAATTGTTTATGTGTAAACTTACTAAGCTCAAAGCTTACTCTCTTTTTTTTCCCTTGTCTTATAGATTAAAAGCGTTGAATCGAGATACGAGGATCATCGGAAGATAGCCCACATATCAAAGACACTTTGGTACATGAAACTTAATGTTTTGTATATGGCATGTATAGGGGCTAGATAAGTTAGTAAATTTTGTTGTAAATGGCTAAGATGTGTTGGCCTATAGATGGATAGCTTATTTTGTATAATGCCATGGTTGTTGGCTATTACATTATATGAAAGAAAGATGTATTTTTCTATGTGAGAATGCACTTCAATTTGAGTTGATTATGATGGTGTTAGATGAGTATTTGTTGTGTATGTTAGAAGGGTGAAAACAACTTGACACTTAGTCTTGTTCTTGACCATGTGGGTAGACACACGGGCGTGTGTCTAGACCATGTGTGACACACGGTCAGCCCACGGCCGTGTGTTGTGGCCGTGCGTCCCTGCATGTTAATATTTGAAATCAGAATAGACCACGGACTAGTCACACGGGCGCGTGCCTAGGGCGTGTGGGATTCATCAGTGTTGGCCACGGGCTAGCCACACGGGCGTGTGTCTAGACTCTAGGCCGTGCGAGGGAAGTCAGTGTTCACCACGGTTTGGGGAGCACGGGCGTGCCATTCCGTGGGGCATTTGCCAGAATGCTTGGGTTTTTAGGCACGGTCTAGAGACATGGGCGTGTGTGCTCATGCACGGGCGTGTCTAATCTTGCACGGGCGTGTGAGACCTATGTAAAAGAGGAAAATTTTAAGGATAGTAAAAGTTTCGGATTAGTCTCGAGAGCCCTCGTGTGTATGAGTGAGGCCTCGTAAGTCGAGAATGAGGTTATAGCGAGTAATGACGTTGAGCTTAAGTGTCGATTAAGCAATTTGAGTTCAGTAACGCCTCGGGCTCGGTTCCCGGCGTAGAATCCGGGTAAAGGGTGTTACATCACAAGTGTGGTAGGATCGTTAGCAAGGGTAAGTGTACTCAACTCGATTGTGGTTTAAGTGAATGGCCGAATGTGAGTTTGATCTATAGGGGTGACTTGTGTTGATTATGAGTCACTCGAATCTTGATGGTGTATGTGTGAGTGCAGATCTAGGGGATACTCCTGATTAGTAGCTAAGGAACGGCTATTAGAACCCGGTGGCACACGATAAGGTTATGGTAAGGTTTCGGCTTTTGGTAGATATTTTGTTTAAGTATGGGTGATTGATTGAAGGTTGGTTGGTTGTAGGTTCAAGACCAAGGATAGTATAGCACGTCGCAGTAACCAGGTGTGTACAAACACTACACACATGATATCAGCAATGCCGGAAAGCCGAAAAGCTGAAAGTGGATAAATGGGCCCGGTGGGCCCTAAGGCTAAATTGGATGAAATTGATTGATTTGATTATATGAATTGCGTTAGGCATGCATGTTACATGATCTGAAATTGTTTTGGGCCTAACGGGCCATATGAATGAGATTTGGGTCTAATGGGGCACAAAGTTGTGAATTGGGCATAATGGGTTATATGAACGTGAAATGGGCTTGATGGGCTTTATGAAGACGTAGACAAGTATGCTAGGATTTAATGGACTTTAGGCCTAGTTCTAAACAACTCTCAAACTGCATAAAACTTAATTCTAATAATTAAACATGTCCGTGGATAAGTCGCTGGGTTAGAGTGTGGCAACGGACATATGCATGTCTAGGAGTAGATCTAGGGAGAGCTTGGTACTTAAGCGGTGCTAGTGGCCCACCTCCTCTTCTCTGGAATCCTACCTGGTGCATAGTGTCTGTTCACTTTAGCCGCGAGGACTTGTTTATGGGCCAAAGTTCATAACTAAAACCCGAGAGGGACCAAATACCCCTGATTTGAAATTTATCAAAATATCCTTAGATTTGAAAAATTACTAAAATACTCCTGATTGTAAAATTACCAGAATACCCTTGACTTGCGGAATCACCAAAATATCCTTGATTTACAAAATTAACTAAATACCCCTGTAGAGTAGATTTACAGAAATACCCTTGGGTAGTGAAATGACTAAAATACCCCTTAGTGTCGAATGTGTGAGAATGTGTATGTTGCATTCATGAAATATATGTTGCACTTGGGTGGGTTTTGATGATACGGAGGAAGATTTGAGGATCACATAGTCGCTTGACGACCGTGGATCCACCGGTGGCTTTAAGCCCATTATATGCTTAGCCGCCTTGCTGCAACGTTTGAGTAGTGCCGTTGTTGGTGCTACCTTTGGAGTGTAGGGCTGGGTGGGTTGATATTTATATCCCCACAGGAGTGTAGGGTTGGTACGGGTGGAGTACAAGGTTGGATTTGGGATGGGTGCATTGCATTCATGTGATATTGGTATGATATGAGGTCATTGTGGGCTAAGGCCCAAGACCACCGATTTTGATAGGGCTTAGGCCCAACGTGATAATCGCATGTTGATTTGATTACCAAGGGTCGTACACACTGAGTTTCGAAACTCACACCCTTTTTATTTAATGTTTCAGGTGACCCTCAGTAAACGGCTCGATGCGGAAGAGGACTCGGAGGTGGTCAAACTGCAAGCTACTTAGAGTTTTTAATTAGTTTCGAGTGACTTTATTTTAATTACTTCTGTTGGGATGTAATAAGGCTTTGTATCTCCAATTTGACTTTACACTTGGGTTTTATTATTGTTTCAACTACTTAATTATTAAATTTAAATAAATTTCTAAAGTTTAACATGGTTTTCGAAATAACTATAACATATGAACGTTTTCTTAAAACATGGACTTTCATCATAACTTAACAAGTTTTTCTTAAGCTAGGGCTGTTTTCAATTATTACGTTTCCGCAACTCCATTATTAAATACCAAGTTTTATAAATTGTTTGTTTTTAAAACTTCCGCAACTAAAAAGGGGTTTGTACTCAACATTCTACTTTATGAAGGGTTTTCAATGAAAACAAGGTTTTCGCAAAAACACTTCAATGTGACACGCCAGATTCGGGCCTAACTTCTAGGCCGAGTTTCAGTTAGTAGGCCTTTTAAATAAATGAAGAAGAAAAATGACACAGAAGAGCTTGTGGTGTAGTGGCAAAGTGGCGCCACTTAGGGAGCAAGGAGGTGGCGTCATTAGCGAGCAAGGAGTCCAAGGTTCGAGTAGTGGCATGGTATTTTGTTGGGGATTTAATTTTTGCCTTCTAGATGGTTAGTAGTGGCGTTGGATGTGAACTCTGAAGGAAGTGTTCATAAGAGAAAATTAAGGAAGGGATAAATGAGCTTATCTTAGAGAAAATTTAGGATGAGATTAAGGAGTTATCAGGGAGAAAAGTTAGGAGCTGAGAAGTGTTAAGAGTTGGTGTCGTTTTGGGAAGTGGGAAGTGTATAAATTCGGCTTAGGAGGGTAAATGAGTGTCGTTTTTGGGTCTTTTAGGGGGTATTACGAATTTTCATTGTGGCTTTCGGCATTTGGAGAGTTTTGCAAATAGGCCAGTCTTTCTTTTCTTGACCGAATATCCTATAGTTACCCTCACGCAAGCACATTTGATCTTTTCTTTTCTCCCCCTTATTCTGTTCTTCTGTTGTCGAATTCTTCCATTGCCGAAAAACAATCATTCCTTTTTGCCGAAAACCCTATTGGTGTTGCGTTCGTCTTCTTTCTGTGAAAGCCGAATACTCCCCTATAATCGAATAGCCCTATCTTTTTGCCGATTCCTTGTTGTCTTTCCTCCATCACAAATCGGTTGCTATTATCTACTCTTAATCAAGTTTTAAAAGCCGGATCTCATTCAGTAGCTATCTAGGCCGCAGGATCAAAGGTTGGATTCGGTAAGTACTTAGTCAATCTTCTTTAGTGTGTTTTGGTAAAATCCGAAAGGCTATCTAACTCTTTCTTGCCGTTAACCCTGTCTTAACAGGGGTAGGGTTCAAAGATCTCAAGTGTAGTAAGGATCGTTAGCAAGAGGTAAGTGTACTCGTCTCAATTGTGGATTAGTAAGTGGCCGAATAGAGGTGACTTGTGTGGAATATGAGTCACTTGTTTTTGATAGTATATGTGTGGGTGCAGATCTAGGGGATATTCGCAAATAGTAGCTAAGGAAGGGCTACTTGTACTGGTGGCACACGGTAAGGTTACGGTAAGGTTTCGACTTTTGGTAGATATTTTGTTTAAGTATAGGTGATTGATGGAAGGTTGGTTGGTTGTAGGTTCAAGACCAAGGATAGTATAGCACGTCGTAGTAACCAGGTGTGTACAAACATTACACACACGATATCGGCAATGCCGAAAAGCCAGAAAGCCGCAAGTGGCTAAAGGGGCCCGGTGGGCCCTGAGGCTAAGTTTGGTGAAATTGTTTGGTTTGGTCATACGTATTGAGTTAGTCATGCATGTTACATGATTTGGAATTGTTTTGGGTCTAATAGGCCATATGGATAAGATTTGAGCCTAATAGGCCATAAGGATGTGAATTGGGCATAATGGGTTATATGAACGTGAAATGGGCTTGATGGGCTTTATGAAGATGTAGACAAGTATGCTAGGGTTTAATGGACTTTAGGCCTAGTTCTGAACAACTCTCAAACTTCATAAAACTTAATTCTAATAATTAAAAATGTCTGTGGATAAGTCGCTGGGTTAGAGTGTGGCAACAGACATATGCATGTCTAGGAGTGGATCTAGGGAGAGCTTGGTACTTAAGCGGTCCTAGTGGCCCACCTCCTCTTCTCTGGAATCCTACCTGGTGCATAGTGTCTGTTCACTTTAGCCGCGAGGACTTGTTTATGGGCCAAAGTTCATAACTAAAACCCGAGAGGGACCAAATACCCCTGATTTGAAATTTACCAAAATATCTTTAGATTTGCAATTCATTTTGATTATTTACTTTTAAATATTTTGATTTGGGTTGTAATAAGGCCTCTCTATTTTTAACTTATTATTTCTGATATTTATTTATGATGTTTTCTAACATGACTAAAAGCGAATCGATTTCCAAAATGATAATCGCTTTCAAGCACTACGTTTCATAACGTTTTAAATATGCTTCCGCAACAGATAAGGTTTTAAAAGTAATTATGTTTTCAAGTGAACGACAATTGCTTAAGTGTTTTGAGTTTTAACAAAGAGGCTTTAACTCTCAAACAAGTTTTTAACAACAAGAAATATGGTTTTCGAAAAACACCTTAATGTGACACGCTAGATTCGGGCCTAACTTCTATGCCAGGTTTAGGGTGTTACATTTAATGGTATCAGAGTCCGGGTTGCAAAACTCGGCTGTGGATTGGGTCTTTAAAATTGATTTTCTGAAAGTATTGTTTCAAAAAGGCTTGAAAATATTTAAAGTTCTGAAATTTGTATTGACCGTTTTCTGAAAGTGTGGTTCACCGAGTCTCCGGTGCCGAATCCGTAAGTTTTCTGAATACCGTTGTCTGCTGTTATGCAATAAGAAACACTGTGATCACCCTAGATATTAGACTGTACTGTGATGCTTAAATTTAGATTTTGTAATTATTCTGTGTGATGTTGTGGATATGGAAATTGTATTTGTATGATATCTATCTGCTCTAGTGAATTGGTATTTCAGGTGTGCATAAGAGGTAATGTTTTGGAAATAGAGTGCGCAGCGGAAGCGCGATTGTGTAGTTTGGGTTGTGCGACTGTTCTAAGAGTTGGAAATTTCGAGGACAAAATTTCTTTAAGGAGGTAGAATTGTAACGCCCCGAATTTGGGCCTAGTGGAATTTGGCCTATTGGACCTTGGGTATGAGAGCGTTTAAAATTTTTGAGAATAAGAGAACGGCACTAGTGCAAGTTGGACCTATTAGGTGAGTGATTTTGGAGTGTTTAGAGGGTACTATGAAGTCCCGGGTTCAAGTTAGGCCATAGGAAAAATTTTGGTTTTAGGTGAATAAAGCCCTGGGGTTAAGTAAGTAGGCTTTAAGAATAAATGGTGGGAAAAAAAGACACAAAAGGAGTTGTGGTCTAGTGGAAAATGGCGCCACATGGGAGACAAGGAAGTGACGTCATAGAGGAAGTAAGGGGTCCAAGGTTCAAGTCTTGGTGCTTGCAATTCATTTTGTTTTTCTTTTAAATGAACTTAGACTTTGGCCCATAGGCTTATATTTAGTTGCGCATGTTCTAAGTCACAAAAAGAGCTTGTGTTGTGGTGGCATATAGTGTCTGGAGCATAGGAAAGGTTAAGGGTTCGAATCTCATGTCAAGCAAGGGAGTGTTTATTTTGCAGATTGGACGGCCAGAGTTTGTGTTGGATTTAAACTCTGCTGAAGGGGGGATCCCACATTGGGAAGCTAGCATGAGAGTAGGCGAGAAGTTGGCTTTAAATAGAGCAAACCATGAGGAGAGTAAGCATACTTTCCTTGGCTTATCCCTTTCGCTTTGTGGCGTGCTCGTTTGGGTTAGGCGTTGGATCATTCGTTGATCTGTATGCCGTTGGGTCGCAGTGGTGGTGACCGAAGTTGATCGATACACCCCATGTGTAACACCCCAAACCCGGCCCATGAGCCATGACCGGATCTGGTATGTCACGGAGTAAAAACGTTTTGAAAGATTTTGATTAACAGGTGGAAATCTGAAAATTTTGTTTATAAAACAGTGTCTATAAAAAAAACATTTGGTGGGGTTGATTTTATAAACATGGTTGAGTTGAAACCCTTTTTCCTTTGAAAACATTTGATCATTTTAATTTTAGAAAACATCGGAGTTATAGTTAAGTTGGTAAATTTTGTTACCCGACGGTAACATCTTTGAAAACTCGTAAAGGTACTTATTTTGAAAACGTTCTTTTAACCGATTTATTTAACAATTTATAAATTCATTAGTAATATGGTAGAAGTAAAGTAAAAACAACTACTTAAACATCAAAATAACAACTAGCGGCCTTATTACAATCCAAACCAAAATTTAGTAAATAATAAACTTTAAGCTGTGCTAAATATAAATTCAAATCCAAGGAACAAGCATGGCGCCTCGAGTCCTCTCGGCTCAGTCTCATGATCTACTCATCTGCAAAATGATATGGGAAGGGTGAGTCACCAAGACTCGGTGTATAAATCCCCAACCCGTAGTGCAAACTCATACACAAAATATTAGCAAGACATGCAAAACATGCAACCCAAACTAGCCATCCATACTCCTTTAACTACCCCGTGTGGTCAAAACCACTGGTGGTCAAAACCACTGGTGACCAGAGTCACAAATCAAGTGATGGGGCCAACCCATCGTGTGGTCAAAACCACCGATGACCGTAGGTCACAATTATCAATATGTGGTCAAAACCACTTTGGTGGTACCAAACCACTTTGGGACTTAGTCACGATTTATATCAACAGTGTGGTCAAAACCACTGGTGACCGAAGTCACAATCAAGCTGATGGGGCCAACCCATCTTATGGTCAAAACCACTGGTGACAGTCCATAGAGAATATTCCCCCTCCTCTCTTCAATCCCATTACCAAACATGCTCATATCATGCTCAACATATCATCATAAATCATGCATACAAATCATGGCATAGCATATTACCCATCATGTCATTCTTATTACATATTTAAAGTCACAAGAGACTTACCCGAAATCCATGCTCATGCCCACAGGGCAAATCACTATCACAACAGTTATTTGTAACATAATAAGCAATGCTAACTAATAAAGTGTGTAAGAGTTTTACACACCTGTTTAACCGAAGATCTAAGAAGAAATCCTGAATCTATACGATATCACAAAATCCCGAAACTTGCCCTTATGCCTGTCGATTAGCTCCTTGATGCTTTCGAATCCCGAAGAACTCCTTACTGCTCCTTAATATCGGCCTTACATGCTTACCACGAAACCAAAAGCAAGAGATCGATGGTACTACCCTTGTAGATTCAGCCTCAAAGATTGTGAAATAGAAAAGAGAATAAGAGGTTGAAAGATTCGGCAATAGTGACTAATATTAGAGAGGTTTCGGCTTCAAAGACTCGCAACAACGAAGAGAAAATAAAGTACCTTGAGATTCGGCTACAAGAGAATAAGTAAGGAATTTGGGTTGGAAGAAAAATAAAGAAGAGGAGGAGAGGGTAGAACAATTTCGGCAAGAAGAATTTAGAATGGGAAGAAGAAATATCAAAAGGTGAGCACCCCTATTTATACTACACACTTTCTCCTATTTTATCTCTTTAACACATATTCAAAGTGAATAAAAATAAATCCATACTTAATCTCTTCTTTATCACCTTAATAAAATAAAATAAAATCCATCTCATTATCTCCTAATCACCTATTCAAAATTCAGAGCCAAGTTTTAAACTCTCGGCCTGTGGGCTAAGGCCCAAAATGTTTTCAAATCGAGCCAAGTAAGCTGTACAGAGATCTAAGGGAACAATTTTGGTGGTCTGATCTTAAACGGGAAGTTACTGAATTTGTGGGGAAATGTCTGACGTGTCAGCAAGTTAAGGCTGAACACCAAGTTCCATCGGGATTGCTTCAACCAATCGAGATTCCGCAATGGAAGTGGGAGAGAATTACCATGGATTTCGTTAGTGGGCTTCCCCTTACGCCTACTAAGAAGGACTCGGTATGGGTGATAGTGGACCGTTTGACCAAGTCCGTGCATTTCATTCCGGTAAGAGTAAACTATTCTCTTGAGAAGTTGGCCAAGTTATATGTGGCGGAAATTGTGAGGTTACATGGAGTACCGTGTCGATCATCTCGATAGAGACCCAAGGTTTACGTCTCGGTTACGGAGGGCACTTCATCAAGCTTTAGGCACTAAGTTGGACTTCACTCGGCTTTTCATCCACAATCGGACAGGCGATCAGAGCGAGTTATACAAGTGTTGGAGGATATGTTGAGAGGTCGTGTGATGGATTTCAGAGGAAGTTGGGAAGACTATTTGCCTTTAGGCCGAGTTCGCCTACAACAACGGCTATCAGGCTAGCATTCGGATGGCACCATATGAAGCATTGTATGGTCGGAAGTGTCGAACTCCTACTTGTTGGACTAAGTTAGGAGAACGTCGAGTTTTGGGTCCAGAGTTAGTGGCCGCAACTGAAGAGAAGGTTGAGATAATCCGAGCATGGTTAAAGGAAGCCTCGATAGAGCGTAAGTCGTCGCAGAGACCTTAGCGAGAAGAAATAGAGTTTGAAGTGGGAGACCAAGTGTTTCTGAAGGTCTCGCCTTGGAAGAAGGTGATGAGGTTTGGTCGCAAAGGGAAGTGAAGCCCAAGGTTTATAGGGCCCTATAGAATATTGAAGCGAGTTGGGCCAGTGGCATACCAATTGGAGTTGCCACCAGAGTTGCAGCAGATGCCGCGACGTATTCCATGTGTCCATGCTACATCGTTCTCGATCGAGATCCGTCTCATGTGGTACATCGAAGAAGTAGAGCTAAGGCCAGACTTATCCTACGAGGAAGAGCCGATTCGGATATTGGAACGTGATGTGAAAGTGTTACGTAGGAAGTCAGTTCCTCTAGTCAAAGTGTTATGGCGCAACCATGGATCGGAGGAAGCTTCGTGGGAACCAGAAGAGACGATGCGACAGCAATACCCTCAATTATTTTAGTTAGGAAATTTCGAGGACGAAATTTTTTTTAAGGGGGTAGAACTGTAACATCCTGGAAAGGGCCTATGCATTTTCGGTTTAGTTCTACAGTGACATGTTTTAGGTACTAAGAATAAATTTTGAATATTTTTAGAAACCCGGAAATGAATGAAAATGAGTTAGAAATGAACATTTTGGAAACACGAAAATGTATGGAAATGTTAAGTTTAAAAATGGAAGGTGAACATTTTTGGAAACTAGGAAATGTAAGGAAAATGGAAAGTGAACATTTCTGAAACTTGGAAATGTAAGAAAATGTCAAGTTTACTGAGCCAGAAACGAAAATTTTTGGAAACTTAGAAATGACCTAGAAATGACGAGTTTTAAGGTTTAAAAGGGGAAATTAAGGCAAGGTGGCCTTAAAGAAAAAGTTTGTGGAATTTGACACACAAACAGGCTTGGAAAAGTGGTGCGAAGATGCCACTTAGGGTCTATGGAAATGGCGCCATATGTAAGAGGAATGGGCACGAGTTCGAGTCACTTGGGAAGCAAATAAAGGAGGTTTTATTTTTGCTTCCGGAAGACTGAAGGTGGACGACACATGGCTATAAATTAGGAGCTTTTATTATTTTATAAATAGTGGATAAATAAGGGATTTATTTATCATTATTTTCAAGAGATAATTGTTGGATTAAATTCTTTTAATTTGAATAAAGAAATAAAGAGGAAAATAAGGGAGAAGTGATGGCCAAGTAAGGGACTTTGAGTTTAATAATTTCGGCTAAGTAAGGATAGTTGCTGAATTATCTTTTATTTTAAGTGATAATTAAAGGATAAAGTTATCGGATAGAGGAGTGGTGGCCAAGTAAGGACTCCTTAGATGATAATTTCGGCTATAAAAGGAAGGAAGGAGGGCTACTCATCAATTTGTGCTTCCTCCTTTCTCTCTAGAATTCTTAGTGCTCTCTTCTCTTCTCTTCTTTCTTTTCTTTTGTCAAGTCGAGATTAAGTAATTGTTGGAACCTACCCGAATATTTTCCTCTCCATTAGAAGCCATAGCCGAATCTCCCTGTGAATCTGAGCAAGGAAGTAGTCGACTGAAGTATTAAGGGGATCTCTCGGGTTTCTACAATTTATCGACTACAAGGAGGAATATTTCGGGATCTAAGGTAAGAAACTATAAGATCCAAAGGTCTTGTTTTAAGTTTTAATGTTAGATTAAACCTAACATGTGATTATAGGAATTTCGACATCCCTAGGAAAGCAAGGAATACTTTTCTGGATTTGAGATCACAAAGAAGGAATACAACAAAGTTTTGGGACTTGATTCTTAAGTCAATCGGCAACAAGGTAGGTTTTCAGTATACAAATCCTACTAGGATTTGGTTTTAAAGCCAAAAGGTTTATTAATGTGTTTAAATGATTGGCGAATATAGGAGTTAAGGATCTAAATCGATGAGATCGGTTCTTCGGGATTTCAAGGACTTCGTTAAGCGAATCAGTGTGTACCCCACACTAACTTTTAATAAGATTGATGGTAATATGTAAAATATGCATGTTTATAAGAATGTGGCTAATGTACCATAATATGGTACAAAGTACTCAGTCGTTTCCTACTTCCACTAGGATTATGAAATATGTTATTTATAACATGTGAAAATTTATAAGAATGAGAATTTAAGTATGATATGCATGATATGAATAATATGGGTCATTCGGGATATATGAAAAAGGGAAGTGAAGGTGATGACTACGGTCTCACTATCCGAATGTGGTGACTTCGGTCACATTATCTCAATGTGGTAACCGGTTTACATTATCCGAATGTGGTGTCTCATGACACAATTATCTCAGTGGCTATGCCACAAAATTTTATATGGGCGATGAGCACGTCGATTGCAAATGATCGCCTTCGATGGTGTGTAGCGGATGGAGGGTTGACTTAGTAGTCCCCACGATGTGCGAGTTGAGTGCGGGGATGTGTAGCGGATGGCACCTAGGTTTGGGTTTGGGTTGCATCATCATTTTTATCTGTTATATGAATAAGTATTGGATATAAAAATGTATGCTCGATCTATTGAATTTTAGTGTTGTGTACACATTGAGTCTGTTGACTCACCCGTTGTGGGACTATTTTTCGGTGGCGATCAATAATGGACCGGGTTAGGCGGAAGCTTAGGGATGGCCATGCTCACTTGAAGTTTTATTCAATATGGATTTTTAAATTTATTTAAGTATTTTAATTTTATTTTGGGATTCTACTTGATGTAATAAGGCCATAAGTTACATTTCTTTACTTTTATTTTTAATTACTATGTTACTGAATTATTTTCAATTAAAGTTAAGTAAAATTTATTTCTTTAAAAATAAACCCTAATTGTTTTTTTCATCTTAATTAATTGGACTTTAAAATAAGATCAATGGGTTTTTAACTCAAGCCCAACCCAAAACAATAGTTTTTAAAAATCGCACAAAGTTTTCCTCTGTAATAAAAGAATTTTGTAACCAGTTACTTAAGAACATACGAGATCCGGTCCGGGCTCGTGGGCGGGTGTGGGGTGTTTTCACCATGTGATGGCTTGATGGTCAAGGGTGCGATCATTGTTGGCTTCTGCACAGAACAGTGCTCAGAGCGCGGATTAACTCCAGATTCCTATCAGGTGTGTATTTCACACTACTCTAGCTATAGAGCGGCAAATGCCGAAATACCGGTCACACAGTGATGGTAGCCACATGAGCGTGCGAGCGCACATATGGGACCTTCGACGCGATAGTTGAGGCCCTCATGAGTGTTCTCATGGGTTTAGGCTACCTTGGGCCGAGTGGGCCCAATGGGCCCGTGGGCCCATATGAATAAATTGTATGATTTGTAGTAGATATTGGACTGGTCTATGTGAATCTCATATATGTGGCTAGATTTGGGCTAAATGGGCCACACGAGCGTGTGGGCCCATTTGGGCTGAGAATGGGCCCTAGGCCCATTCGCATCATTATCTATGTTTAGAATACCCTTGTTGGGTAAATTATCGAAATACCCTTGATAGGTAAATTATCGAAATACCCTTGATGGGTAAATTACCGAAATACCCTTGGGGGTAAATTACCTAAATACCCTCAATGGGTAAAATTACCGAAATACCCTCGATGGGTAAATTACCGAAATACCCTTGATGGGTAAATTACCGAAATACCCTTGGTGGGTAAAATTACTGAAATACCCCTGAGGGGTGAAATTACCGTTTTACCCCTAGAACGACAAAATGACCGTTATACCCTTAGTGGTAGTTTAAATGATGTTTATGTGATATTTATATAACTGTATATGATTGTGATACACTGCATACATGACATATTGCATTGGGTTGGGTTTTTACGAATTGGAGGAAGTGCAGATTATAGTGGCTCGACCACATACAGATTGTTATAGTGGCATTGCCACGTATTACGATTCTAGTGGCTCGACCACATATCACAGATTATTAGCAGCTAGGCTGCATCTTTGGAGAGTTTGGCTGGGTGGGTCGACATGGTCCCCAAATGGAGAGATTGGTTGGTACGGGTGGAGAGTTTGGTGGTTAAGGGTTGGGTTACATGTTCATTGCATTGTTGTGATATATGGCTTAGGCCCAGTTATTCTAGAATAGGGCTTAGGCCCGAGATTGTTACCGAATAGGGCTTAGGCCCGATTCTTACCGAATAGGGCTTAGGCCCAGGTGTGACCGTAATAGGGGATTACACACCGAGTTTTAAATAAACTCACCCCGCTTTTTAAGCGTGCGAGTAAACCCCACCTTAGACGGATCGGAGTGCGAGGACTCGGAGAAGACCACACACTTTGCTTATGCTAAATTGTTTTGATTATTTACTTTTAAATATTTTGATTTGGGTTGTAATGAGGCCTCTCTATTTTTAACTTATTATTTCGATATTTATTTATGATGTTTTCTAAGCGCTAAAAGCGAATACGATTTCCAAAGCGATAATCGCTTTCCAAGCACTCGTTTTACATAACGTTTTAAATATGCTTCCATAATGATATAAGGTTTTAAAAGTAATTATGTTTTCAAGTGAGCGACAATTGCTTAAGTGTTTTGAGTTTTAACAAAGAGGCTTTAACTCTCAAACAAGTTTTTAACAACAAGAAATATGGTTTTCGAAAAACACCTTAATGTGACACGCAAGATTCGGGCCTAACTTCTAGGCCGGGTTTGGGGTGTTACAGAACAGGCAGGAGATTAACTCACTTAAGTGCTCCTAATTAACATTAAAACTCGGGTTTGATCGAGTTAGCTATTAATTAATCAGTTATCACCTCTCAACCTCTAACTAATTAACTAATCGACAAATACACTCTTACCTCTCGGCCTCATCTTCTTGACTGGGATAAATTATGATTTACTCGGTAAACTTATCTCTCGATCTCGTTTATCCTAAATTACTTCCTAGGGGCATCACTTTCTAGGGTTTAATTGCATATAATTTAAACCAACTAACTTGGATTTTAAACCCCAATTGATCCGTTAATTAGTCAAACATCCATTTGTTAATCTCTCTAAGGAAATTAGCTACTCATGGATCTAGATGCAAGAATCCCTAAACTCATATTTAACATACAAAACAGTAAATTAAATAAAAGCAGGGAATAGTAAAATAAATCCGTTTCGATGTTGATTTGTGCTTGGAAGCGAAATCTCCTTTAATAGTTATAAAGATCACTCCGATTGCAATTGGAATCCACAAAGAAATAACTAAAAACTATTAAATTAAAAGCTTGGATTGAAATCGAATCCAAGTTAAACAATAACAAAAAGTATTTATAAGACTAAATTGAAAGAAAGAAAAAACTAAAATAAAACCCTAAAACTAACTAAGTGGCCCACTTGGCCAAGCCTCCTAAAATGAGGCTAAACATACCTATTTATAGATTTTATGATCAGACCTAATTAGGGTTACTAAATAGCCCAAAAATTTGATTAAGTTATGTTGTGAGGACTAAAATACCCATGCTTAATTTTCTATTGTAGCCCGGTGACACGACACTGCCTTTATTTTCTGGATATTTTGGCTTCGAAGTCCAATGTTGCGGCACTACTCCTCGGTGTCGCAACACTATAGTCGTCCTTCATCTTCTAAGCACGAAAACACTGTTCTAGACACTAGATAGAGCTGTTAGATCATCATTAGGTCTATAGTGGCCCATTAGGTCATAACATAAGTTATAATAGCTAAAAACACTTTTTGCATAAATTAAACATACAATACTAAAGAAAAAAATGAAATAAAAACATATACAAACACTAGAAAACAAGCTCGTTAAGTGTCAGAAAGACTTGAATTTGCCACAATGAATTGTAGTAGATCAAACTCTCCTACACTTAAGTTGTTGCTTGTCCTCAAGCAACAAAAGACACATACAAACAAGAAAATAAAACAACTAAACAGTGCTTGAGCATGCCACATACAAAGGCTAGTTTGGAGCTATATACACAGAACAATGTGAATTAATACGTATCTCTAACACAATATACAATTGAGTCTCAACCTTTAATATCACACACATTAGTTCATAAAATTACAAATTAAACAAATGCAAGAATGTTAAGTACATTGATCCATCAAAACGAGTACACAAAAGTTACATTTATGCTTGAAGAATACAAGTAATTAGAAATGTCAAAATTCAATTAATTTTCATCCACGAATTGTATCATTTGGGTCACATAGGTCTTTTTGGATTGCAACGTGCTGTGGCTTAGGTTGATTCGAAATTAAAGAACATGCACAACCAAAATGATTTAAGCATAAAAATAGTTTGGCACATTATATTGACTCCGATACTTTCCTGATTAGACCCTTTAGCTCACCATGTTGTATCCCCTTCTCTCACCTACCTTTTCTCTCTGATTCCTAAGGTATAGTACAATATTAGTGAATACAATCGTCTCTGCGAGACTTATGTGCAAAAATGAGGGATTTCTCTTTCCTTTCTTTTTTGTCTTTTACACTCACTTTGCTTTTCTATTTTCTCAAGAACTTCTCACTCAGTTATTTTAGCCTTTTCAAACCTTTTTTTTATAATTTTTTTCGATTTTTACATTTACACACAAGTTTGCCAGACTCTTATACTCACCATACTATACTATCCCCTAGGTTCACTCTTATTTTTCTTTTTATTTTTGAAACCTCCAAGTCCTATCTACCTAACCCTTAATATCAATGGCCTCACACCTAAGTTCGTACATGTACCAAGAAAATTGAATCAAGATTATATTTTAAGCTTATGGCTTCCATTACGGTTCATCAAGAAATAGAGATTTAGGCTCAAAATTAGGATACTAAGGATTTTAAATTAAGGTCGGGTTTTTTGCTCTAGTGGTGACCAAACAATGCCTTAGGTCATCCCTAAGTGTCTCAATTCATGAATTACAATTAACTAAATATTAACACACTAAGAACTTATTATTCAAACAAACACATATTCATTTTATGTACCTAAAACTAGATGCAAAATTTCCAACTTAAAATCATAAGGTCGTGTCCCTAAACTATGTTTAAGACTGATATTGTGTGAAAAATTACTTGACCAAATTTGCAGTGCCACACGGACGTCTGGCCAGATCGTGTAACAAGCTAAAGTTGTACCAACCCAGAAGCACCTAAAACGAAATAGGCACACGGGTGTGCCACATGCTTGTGTGAGACACATGATTGTGTGTTAGCCCGTCTACAAGAAAATAAGCCTTTACAATCAAGTTACCTACACCCAACTTTTACCTAAGCCATATACATGAAACAACCGATTCTTAAACTTGTTCCAAGTGCACCAAAATCACATTTAAAGACTTAATTCAATCCTATTTCTAACCAATATGCCTCAAGGCACCATAACACATCAAAATCCAAGCCTAAAATGCATCACCATTCAAGCCAAATTAAGAATGACCATACACATGTATTATATAAAATCAAGATACCAAAATTTCATTCACCCAATTGACCATTATGCTAACAACAACAACTTACATAATTGGTATCAAACTTTTGCACCTATCAAGTTTATATACAACTAATTCAATCATCAAATCTTAAACCTTCAACAAACATACCATACATTCAAGGTTACCATTTCAAATCACAATCAATTTAACAACTTGCCAAAAAAATTTAAACATTTGTTTATATACATACCATCATCATTCATTTAATTCACAACTAATTATCCTATAATTATAAACAAAACAAAGCTATTTTCCAACCATTCTCTAAAACATTCAAACTAACTGTAACACCCCAAACCCGGACAGGACACCACGTCCGAATCTGGTATGTTACGGGGAAAAACGTTTCTAAGAAGTTCAGATTTTTCGTTTAAAAGTGGGGTGAAAACACCGTGTGCTTGAAACAGATTTGAGTAGACTTGTTTGAAAAACTTTTGATGTATTTAAAACCGAGATTTTGAAAACTTAGCGAAATTTGTAGTTGAAACGAGTTTAAACCATATAAAACCTCATTAGTTACTTAATGATACATAAAACACTTTCGGACTTAGGTGAATTACAAGTTAGAATTGGAAACCAGTTGAATTTGTTTGTCAAAAAGACTTAGTGTGATACCCGATGGTATAGTTAAAAACACGTCGCGTTATAATTTTGAAGGCATTATCTTTCCAGGTTTTAGTAAAACTTATACCGGCTTGTTTTGTTAAGGCATATTAAATCTAACTAAAACATCAACCAACTTAAAACATAACTTTAAAGGCCTTTTACAAACCAAATAAAAAAACCCAAATAAAAGTAAATAACTAAAGTACCCAAAATATAGAGTCTGAGTAAAGACTTTATTCAAGACATGGCATAAGCACCTCGAGTCCATCCGGCTCCAAGTCCGCGTCTACGAGTCACCCGAAATGTCAAAGGAGAGGGTGAGTCGAGTGACTCAAAGTGTGTAAATCCCGCTCCCAAAGAATCAACATGCTAACACACATCATACATAGCAACATGATTAATGCAACCCGAACCTAACCATCCATATCGCCTCTTCTACCCACGTGTGGTATCAAACCACTTTGGTGGTGCCAAACCACCGTGACATATAGTCACAATGTGCTACCAAAGCAGCGGTGTCCCAAAGACACAATATCCGTCAATGTGCTACCAAAGCACCGTGTCCCAAAGACACTTTGTTGTGCTACCAAAGAACGTGACCGAAGTCACGAATCCAATGATGATGGGGCCAACCCATCGTGTGTTACCAAAACACTAGCGAGACGATCCCATATCTCAAGTGGGGCCAACCCACGGTGGTTAAACCACGAGGACAAGTCGCAATGAGGTGCCAAACCTCTGGTGTCCCAAAGACACAATGTGCTACCAAAGCACCGGTGGCCGTAGTCACAAATCGGTGATGGGGCCAACCCATCGTGTGTTACCAAAACAACGGCGTCAATCCCGTATAATCATCTGTGGGGCCAACCCATTGTGGTGCTGAGCCAGCTGGGACGAGACGCGAGGTACCAAACCTCTGGAGGTGCCAAACCTCTGGTGACCCAAAGTCACAAAGTGTGCTACCAAAGCACCGGTGCTCGCGTCGGCACAAAATATCACTTCTCCCTCTCTCTCGTATCACCCATCAACATGCCAAACTCATGTAATCATGAATGTCATGCTATCATGCATATCATACTATCATGCATATCATGCCAATATGTCTAATCTCATACCCCATGTCACATATCCATAACCATGATATCATACGGATCATCAATAACTCATAATAATAGCAACGACTTACGAGTCCCAACTCGTACCCATGAGGGTATCATAATGATCACCAAGTTTCATTAGTCATTGCACAGGTTATTCACAATATTACTAAATATAAGTGTGTTAGTATACACACACATAGCTACGAGTCTAAAGATCCCTACGAATCACTCCGAGTCCCTTGACTATCCGGCTCCTAGAATCGGCCAAAAGTAAACCATTAGGCAACCACAATATTCGGCCAACATAGGGGTTAGGCACTAAGGCCATTCGGCCATAACCAAATGAACCACAAGGGTTAGCGTTGAACCCTTACCTTGCTATTGGTTCGGTTTCCTACCAAACCCGAACCACAGTGGCCCTTCCTTGATCACCAATCGGCTACACCTTAAGAGAGAATGGTTAATCCTTTGTCACCTTGACTTAATCAGATTTAAACGAATAACTGCGAATGATATCTTACCATCACTTACCTAATCGGTTCACAAAGAGAAGGCTCCACATTCGCTTTCGATATCAAGACCCTAACACAAGATGATAACCAAAGGTTAACACCCTTCCAAACCGACCATAATCGACCCTTAACCAAAACACAACCAAAAAAAATGACCAAAAGTGCACAAATTTCCAATTGAAATTCGGCACAACTCCATCCCCATACTCCACCGTCACTCTCCCACCAATCCCCTAAAAATTCGGCCAACTTTCCCCATGCACTCTCATCCACACGTTCAAACAAGTTGAACAAGTCTTCCTCCACTATTTGCTCTCCACCCTCCATTTGAGTGTGAAGACCAAGTCAAAGCGCGTAGTTTGAGCGCCTACAAACTCCTCCTCCATGCCGTCAAAATGAGTGCCAAAAAGTGGCCACTCATGACTTCGAACACAAGGCCTCCACCTTGCTTTAGGCGTTACCCACTCCAAGCCTTAGTGGCGCCTACATTGCCACTCCACTAATTTGTTCCTTGTGCTAACAAACTCCCAAAATAAATTTAAAAGCCCCACTTCCTCGGCTCCTAATGCCTTAGCTCAAAAACCAAAATTTCCTAATTTTCTCGGGCATACACCTAAGCTTTAGTTAAGCCCCTAAAACATAAAAATAGCAACCAAAGACACTACAAACATGCAATATCATGCAGCCACAAAATGCAGCCCTAACCCGGGATATTACAGTTCTACCCCCTTAAAAATAATTTCGGCCTCGAAATTACCTCAGTCAAAAGAGTTGCGGGTATTCTTTGTCTCATCGTATCCTCGGGTTCCCACGTCGCTTCTTCTACGCCATGATTCCGCCAAAGTACCTTAACCAAAGGCACAGACTTCCTACGTAGAACCTTTACATCTCGATCAAGAATCTGTACAGGTTCTTCTTCCATAGTCAAGTCTGGATTCACCTCGATCTCTTCCATTTGCTACCACATGCGACGGATCCAACGATACCTCGAAGCATCGAAACATGAAAAATGTCGTGAATCGACTAAGCTCTGCTGCAACTCAAGGCGATCGCTCTTTGGTCCAACTCGTCTCAAAACCTTATACGGCCCAATGAACCTCGGACTTAGCTTGCCTTTCTTCCCGAACCTCAGAACTTTCTTCCAAGGCGAGACCTTCAGGAAAACTTTATCCCCTACAGCAAACTCTATATCTCTTCGTTTAAGATCGGCATAAGACTTCTGCCGGTCCGAAGCTTCCTTTAATCGAGCCTGAATCACTTTGACCTTGTCCTCCGTCTCAGCTACCAACTCGGGTCCCAACAATTGACGTTCACCCAACTCCGTCCAACACGTAGGTGAGCGACACTTCCTACCATATAACGCCTCATACGGTGCCATCTTGATGCTTGCTTGGTAATTGTTTGTAGGCAAACTCGCCAACAGTAGAAACTCCTCCCAACTACCTCTGAAATCCGGGACACAACCCCTCGGCATGTCCTCTAAGATCGAATAACCCTTTACGATTGTCCGTCGATTTGCGGGTGAAAAGCCGTGCTAAAATCCAAACGAGTACCCAATGCTTGATGCAATGCCTTCCGAGAACCTTGAAGTAAACACAGGATCCCTATCCGAGATTATCGAAACCGCACACCGTGCAACCTCACGATCTCTGAAACATACAACCGCCCGACACGAAGTGAGTAGTCAACCCTCACCGGAATAAAGTGGTGATTTAGTCGGACGATCCACCACTACCCAAATGAATCCTTCTTGCTTGGCGTGGCGGTAACCTTGACAAAATCCATGGTTATCCTTTCCCACTTCCATCGAGGAATCTTTACGGTGAAAGCAAACCCGACGGCAATTGATGTTCGGCCTTGACCTGTGACAAGTCGGACATTTCCCAACAAACTCCGTCACCTCTTTCTTGAGACCAGGCCACCAAAAGCGCTCTCTAAGATCCTTATACATCTTGCTACCTCCGGATGCATAGCATGAGGGATGCTATGTGCGTCTGAAGAATCTTTTGCCTCACTCAACATCTTTAGGCATACAAGCCTTACCACGAAAACACGAACCCCGTCACTAGACAAGTCAGTAACCATCCACACCACCATTTTGCACTTGCAACCTTCGCGCACCTGAACCTCATCCTCTAATCTGTTTCTCTCGATCGCTCAACCCAAGTAGGCTTAACTTGCGGCTCGCCAAAATACTCCCGTCGTCATACAAGCTCAAATGGGCAAACAAAGCTCTTAAGTCCGAAACAACCTTACGGCTCAACGCGTCGCCACCACGTTAGCCTTGCCCGAATGATACTCAATAGAAACGATCGTAATCCTTCAAAGAACTCAACCCATCTCTGTTGCCTCAAATTCAAATCCTTCCGAGTCGATAAATACTTGAGCTCTTGTGATCGGTATAGACTATCGATCTCTCTCCATACAAGTAGTGCCTCCAAATCTTTAGAGCGAAGACTACAAACTGCTAGCTCCAAATCATGCGTCGGATAGTTGACCTCATGTGGCCTCAACGCCTAGAAGCGTAAGCCACAACCTTGCCTTCTTGCATCAAAGACACAACCTGCACCGTATGTGACGCATCGCGATGGAAGCTGTGTATTCCTTACCAGCCTCAGGTTGAATTAGAACCGGAGCCTCAGTCAAGATCTTCTTTAACTTATCGAAGCTTTCCTGTTGTTTCTCAGTCCAAACAAACGGAACCTCTTTCCTTAACAACTTAGTCATTGGCGCTGCTATCAACGAGAAACCCTCAACAAATCTTCTGTAGTATCCAGCCAAACCCAGAAAACTACGAATCTCAGCCACTGACCTAGGTGGCTTCCAATCCAGAACTGCCTCAATCTTGCGAGGATCTACTCGAATACCCTCTGCTGACACTACATGACCCAAGAACGTCACTTCTCTAAGCCAGAACTCACACTTACTAAACTTAGCATAGAGTTGCTTTTCCCTCAAAATCTGCAGCACCACCCTCAAATGCTTATCATGCTCTTCCTCTGTCCTTGAGTATACTAAGATGTCGTCTATAAAAACCACCACGAACCGATCCAGAATCTCTTTGAAACACCCTATTCATCATATCCATAAACGCTTTGCCGGTGCGTTAGTCAACCCGAATGGCATTACGGAATTCGTAGTGCCCATACCGAGTCCAAACGCCGTTTTATGGATATCGGCCTCCTTAACCTTCAATCGATGGTACCCGGATCTCAAGTCGATCTTGAGAATACCGCGAGCACCCTTGGTGATCAAACAAGTCATCTATCCGCGACAGCGGATACTTGTTTTTAATCGTCGACTTGTTCAATTGGCGGTAGTCTATACACATCCGCATCGTACCATCTTTCTTCTTAACAAAGAGTACCGGCGCACCCACGGCGAAACACTTGGCTTTGATAAAACCTCGATCCAATAACTCCACGGATCCGAGCCTTAAGCTCCACCGGTTCCTTTGGTGCCATCCTATACGGAGCAATAGACACTTTGGCGCCGTCCCCGCAATGTATCAATCCCGAACTCTACCTCTCGATCGGCGGCAAACCGGAAGTTCCTCGAAACACATCAACAAATTCCCTAACGATGCGAACCTTCTCTACATGGACTCTTTGCCTCCAAGGCATACACATGAACCACATATGCTTCGCGACCCTTTCGACCATCTTCTCCGCTTTGGAGCGCGGACACCACATTTGATAAGTAATCCCTCCTATTACCTATCATAGCCACCTCAACGCCATCAACCGTCTTAAGAACCATACGCTTAGCCGCGCAATCCAACCTCGCTTTGGTACTTAACTAGCCAATCCATCCAGAGAATCGGATCGAACTCCCCAAAGCGGCGGTTCCATCGGATCGGCAAGAAACACTACCCCTTGGAGTTCTAGGGTACCTCTCTAAACGACTTATCTACCACTACAGAGTGACCCGGAGGACTAATCACGGTCATCCGCCTAGAAGATATCTCGAGTCTAAGTCCATTGTCTCTACTATACTCATCGGCAACATAAGAGTGCGTAGAACCCACATCGATTAAAGCGGATAAGAGTACCAAAAATCAAAAACGTCGGTTATGGCGTCCGGTGCGTCGCCCTCCTCTCGGCGTCGCGGCATACACCAATCCAGTGCTCGGCCTCGAACTACCGTACCTGCGCGCCCGTGCTCCACGGCCCGACGAGATCCATAACCACCTCTGCCATTACCACGGCCCCTCTGCGGTGGCGGTCCATTACCTCTGAACCGATTACGTACGACTCTCGGGCCCGAATCCACGCCATCCTACGCGGACAATCCCTAATGCGATGCTCCGAGAACCACACTCGAAAAGCAACCTTTACCTCCATCCGGCAACCACCCCAATGAGATTTCCCACACCGGTTACATCTGCGGCGGTCCACGCTTAGCAAAGACAACAAACCTAGCGGATGATTACGCCCCACTCGGTCTAGCCCTCTTCTGCGGATTGCCGACGAACCCGAGAAGACCCAAAGCTCCTCTTAAGCCTACTCCTGTCCATACTCGCCTCACCGACTCCTTAACACCTCGGCCACCTTAGCCTTCTCAACTAAGGCGAAGAAACTCGCTCCTGGCGAGGAGCAATCAAGCGACCTCAACTCGTCTCGCAGACCATCCTCGAAACGAACACACCTCTCATGCTCGGTGGCTACAATGCCCACGGCATACCTACTCGGCAGAACTCACCCTCGTACTCCATAAATGATTTACTTCCCTGAACAAGCCTCGAAACGCCTTTATTTGGGAGTCGATGTAACTAGCCCCGATGTACTTCTTTTGATATGCGGCCGAAATAATCCCATGTCAAATCCTCCATTTGCCACCTGCATGTCCGGACCGTGAGCCACCATCGATATGACTCATCCCGGAGAAGCGTCGATACCCTTTCGGCTTCTCTTACGTCGTCAAAGTCCGGATCATCCATGATCCGCTCGATTGCCTCCAGCCAATATTCAGCGGTGCTAGGAGCAACACCGGATACACCTCGGAAAAATTCGGCCCAGGCCGAAGTCGCTCGAACCGATTTCCTAACTCCTGCACCACCACTAGCCCCAGCTACCCTTTCCAACACTCGCGGCATTGCACGTGACCTTTGCGTCTCTCCGTCGATCTTGGAACTCACCACCTCCGGTGGTGGCGAATCCGGTATCTCATTTTACGAACCTGCCCCGGATCCTACGGGCTCGAAAGCTGTCATTCTACCCCTACCTCTACCACGAGTATTACGACCACGTCCGCCTCGAGTGCTCATGACTAATCTTCCTCGTGTCTCGATTAAAGAATTTTATGCATCGATATTTATTCCACTTGTTTAAAAAAGCAAGTCTTATGAATTAAAGAGGATTGTTCTCGTAAGTTTCACAAAATCCTACTCGAGTTTCAATCTCTAAAGTAGTATACTATTGCTATTAAATCGGATCATATAACATCCAATCAAATCACAAGGAATAGTCAGGTACTTACAGGCGAATCAGTGCTAGGAGACTTCGGTGCCATGCCTTTCAAAATCATATATTCCAAAACAACACTTAAAATGGACTTTTGAAAACCTTTTTGGGCCTCGGGCCACAAAATGAGCCTTTTGAACTCGGCTCGACGATACCACAAATGTAACACCCCAAACCGGACGGGACACCACGTCCGAATGCGGTATGTTACGGGAAAAAACGTTTCTAAGAAGTTCAGATTTTTCGTTTAAAAGTGGGGTGAAAACACGTGTGCTTGAAACAGATTTGAGTAGACTTGTTTGAAAAACTTTTGATGTATTTAAAACCCGGAGATTTTGAAAACTTAGCTTGATTTGTAGTTGAAACGAGTTTAAACCATATAAAACCTCATTAGTTACTTAATGATACATAAAACACTTTCGGACTTAGGTGAATTACAAGTTAGAATTGAAACCAGTTGAATTTGTTTGTCAAAAAGACTTAGTGTGATACCCGATGGTATAGTTAAAAACACGTCGCGTTATAATTTTGAAGGCATTATCTTTCCAGGTTTTAGTAAAACTTATACCGGCTTGTTTTGTTAAGGCATATTAAATCTAACTAAAACATCAACCAACTTAAAACATAACTTTAAAGGCCTTTTACAAACCAAATAAAAAAACCCAAATAAAAGTAAATAACTAAAGTACCCAAAATATAAGTCCGAGTAAAGACTTTATTCAACATGGCATAAGCACCTCGAGTCCATCCGGCTCCAAGTCCGCGTCTCACGAGTCACTGAAATGTCAAAGGAGAGGGTGAGTCGAGTGACTCGATGTGTAAATCCCGCTCCCAAAGAATCAACATGCTAACACACATCATACATAGCAACATGATTAATGCAACCCGAACCTAACCATCCATATCGCCTCTTCTACCCGTGTGGTATCAAACCACCGGTGGTGCCAAACCACCGTGACATATAGTCACAATGTGCTACCAAAGCACCGGTGTCCCAAAGACACAATATCCGTCAATGTGCTACCAAAGCACCGTGTCCCAAAGACAACATTTGTGCTACCAAAGCACCGTGACCAAAGTCACGAATCCAATGATGATGGGGCCAACCCATCGTGTGTTACCAAAACACTAGCAGACGATCCCATATCTCAAGTGGGGCCAACCCACGGTGGTTAAACCACGAGGGACAAGTCGCAATGAGGTGCCAAACCTCTGGTGTCCCAAAGACACAATGTGCTACCAAAGCAACGGTGGCCGTAGTCACAAATGCGGTGATGGGGCCAACCCATCGTGTGTTACCAAAACAACGGCGTCAATCCCGTATAATCATCGTGTGGGCCAACCCATGTGGTGCTGCCGAGCCACTGGGGCGAGGCGAGGAGGTACCAAACCTCTGGAGGTGCCAAACCTCTGGTGACCCAAAGTCACAAAGTGTGCTACCAAAGCACTTTGGTGCTCGTCGGCACAAAATATCACTTCTCCCTCCTCTCGTATCACCCATCAACATGCCAAACTCATGTAATCATGAATGTCATGCTATCATGCATATCATACTATCATGCATATCATGCCAATATGTCTAATCTCATACCCCATGTCACATATCCATAACCATGATATCATACGGATCATCAATAACTCATAATAATAGCACTGACTTACCCGAGTCCCAACTCGTACCCATGAGGGTATCATATATGATCACCACTTGTTTCATTAGTCATTGCTGCAGGTTATTCACAATATTACTAAATATAAGTGTGTTAGTATACACACACGATAGCTACGAGTCTAAAGATCCCTACGAATCACTCTGAGTCCCTTGACTATCCGGCTCCTAGAATCGGCCAAAAGTAAACCATTAGGCAACCACAATATTCGGCCAACATAGGGTTAGGCACTAAGGCCATTCGGCCATAACCAAATGAACCACAAGGGTTAGCGTTGAACCCTTACCTTGCTATTGGTTCGGTTTCCTACCAAACCCGAACCACAATGGCCCTTCCTTGATCACCAATCGGCTACACCTTAAGAGAGAATGGTTAATCCTTTGTCACCTTGACTTAATCGATTTAAGCGAATAATCTGCGAATGATATCTTACCATCACTTACCTAATCGGTTCACAAAGAGAGAAGGCTCCACATGACTGCTTTCGATATCTAAGACCCTAACACAAGATGATAACCAAAGGTTAACACCCTTCCAAACTGACCATAATCGACCCTTAACCAAAACACAACCAAAAAAAAATGACCAAAAGTGCACAAATTTCCAATTGAAATTCGGCACAACTCCATCCCCATACTCCACCGTCACTCTCCCACCAATCCCCTAAAATTCGAGCCAACTTTCCCCATGCACTCTCATCCACACGTTCAAACAAGTTGAACAAGTCTTCCTCCACTATTTGCTCTCCACCCTCCATTTGAGTGTGAAGACCAAGTCAAAGCGAGTTTGAACGCCTACAAACTCCTCCCTCCATGCCGTCAAAATGAGTGCCAAAAAGTGGCCACTCCGCAGACTTCGAACACAAGGCCTCCACCTTGCTTTAGGCGTTACCCACTCCAAGCCTTAGTGGCGCCTACATTGCCACTCCACCAATTTGTTCCTTGTGCTAACAAACTCCCAAAATAAATTTAAAAGCCCCAGCTTCCTCAGCTCCTAATGCCTTAGCTCAAAAACCAAAATTTCCTAATTTTCTCAGGCATACACCTAAGCTTTAGTTAAGCCCCTAAAACATAAAAATAGCAACACAGCACACTACAAACATGCAATATCATGCAGCCACAAAACAGCCCCCTAACCCGGGATATTACACTAACAACCATAGGTACATGCCAAATATATAACCAAAATGGAATACAAACATTAGGGTGTCTGGAGCCTCGGTTGGATGCTAAGGTGAGACACAAAACGTAGCTATAAACCTAACCTACACACAAAAAGATAAAACATCATGATAAGTAAATGATGCCTTATATCTTATACTTTAAAATAGTATAATAAACACCATTCAATTTATAACATTTAGATTTATAGAAAATTTCTATGCCATTAGGTGTCAATAGGATTTGATCACCAACTTCTTTCCTTTTTCATTTTGATATTTACGAATGTCTTTTGCACACAACTTCTGATACGATTTTTGAACTTGTAAATCCATCTTTGTTCATTACTTGATATCATCTCAGATTGCTCGGCAACGATGACTGTCATCCCGGGTTGCCAAGCAACATGGCTTACCCTCCCGAATTTCCCAGCAGTGATGGATTCATAAATCATTTAAGTCATCCCGAGTTGCCTGACAACGATGACCTACCACCCCAAGTTGCCCAATGCGATGGCTTACCACCCCAGATTACCTGGCAACAATGGTATCTTAACTTATTTAAGTCATCCCGGGTTGCCCGGCGACAATGGCTTACCACCCCGAATTGCCCGACAACGTTGGTATCTTAACTCATTTATATCATCCTAGGTTGCTCGGCAACGATGACCTGCCACCCAGGGATGCCCGATGATGATGGCTTTGTTAAGTGTTGTCCACTGATATATTGATTGCCTTCATCTCTTATCGTATGGCTCAAGTGGATCCTCTTCATATCTCGGTGTTTATACTATCAACGCTTCTATTTGATCATACTTAATAGCACTATAATCCAACTTCGTATTCATGGATCAATTCATTTTATTACTTATCTCGGTAAGCAATTGTAAACTTCTCAAATTGTTTTACTCGTCGCCAAATAGTTAGTCATAAAAATGTGCAATATATATAGTATCATAAAAATACGAAATTTAAATAAGCGTTAGGCCATGGAAACATTTACTAAAACTCAAACTTCTCGTCACCGATTTTTTCCTTCCCCGTTCTTTTTGATGCTCACGTGTCTCCTTTAGCTACGAATTAACATAACATGCCAAATTATCAATTTACCAACAATTCACACTCAATTTGTAAATTTTAACAACTTTTTAATTTAGTTCATTAAACCAAAATAACTATAACTTTCACATTTAAGCTTCATTTTTCAAATCATTTCCAATTACACCCTCATACAACCCTCCAAACTTAGAAATTATAGAAATTTCATTTACTTTTCATTTTAGTCCTGAAACTCAAAACTCAAAACTAACAAGTATCATTTTACAATTTAGTCCTTATTTCATCTCTAAGCTTATAAACTAACATATTAACACTAAAAGCTTCAAAATCCATTAATGGTAATGATCAGCTGTTTAACGTCACAACAATAATATGCAAGCGTACACTATCGATGCAAGTATAGTATTGGAACGGTGGAAATGTGCAAGTGTACACAATCGTAACAAGTAATAAAGTGACAAGTAAATGTCGTGTTATCGTACCCACAGGGACTGTAAAAGAATTATTTATGAGAATGATTTTAAACACTTTGGTGAAGGGAAAATATTTGGATTTAATAAAAATTTAAAAACTAAAAAAAAACAAAGTAAAATAAAATAAAACAAAGTTCTAATGCACGATTTCAAAAACTGATTTTAATCAAGATGATATAATTGTGTTGGATTAATCACATTTCTTACCTTAGAATTATTAAACTCGTGTTTATACTTGTTAAAACATGGCAACTCGGTAATTTGCTAACTTATGAACATACTTACAAATAAAAATCCATTCATCTCTTGTACATATTTCTATGCAAATTCGATCGATTAAACAGACTTCTAAAAGTAAACATGTTATTGCACATACATGCTTATTAAATTAAACAATCTCTCACATATTCCTATGTGATTCAACTGATTAATTCAACCTAATAAGAATATAAAAGATCATGCGAGTTAACAAAGTATTTTTACCTTGAAACACTTAATCACAAAAATCACGCAAGTTATGCAAGGCATATGTATCTCCAAATACAATGCTAATTTAATCTTCAGCTACCTTAGAAGAATTAAACATGCACAGATTAAGTATTGTGTCCATTAATTACAATTCCAATGCGTTTAAATAATTAATTCATTATCTATCTAAACAATTAGAATGCTAGATAACTTAAACATGAGTTTACTTAATCAAGCATTTTACCGAGGCCTTTTAACAGTATAAACACAATTTTAATAATTTAATAGGACGAAATGCAATCAACCCAACACGAATTAAATTCAAGCTAAATTGATTAAATTAATCATTCCAAACGCATAAATATTCATAAACATGTTTGTCAAAACAACAACGAAAATTAAAAGAGATAGGGAACAAGAAGCAAATCCGGTGTTTCTCCGTGGCTTGACTGATTGCTCCGTTCTTCGTTCTTCGTTGGCCTCGGCTATCAAGGTGGCTTATGAAAACTCCAATTGATGCTCCAAATGGATGGAAAAATACCTCTTTTCCAAGAGGAGAACTCGGCACAAGAACACACAAAGGGAAAATGGAAAAAATGAAAATTTAGAGAAAGTGAGAGAAGAGAATGTTGGATGCTTGAGGTGTGTTTTGAATGAGCAGCAGGGGGGAGTATTTATAGCTGATCAAGGCTGCTAAAAATAGAAAATAGCAGCAGCAAAAGAGGCCTCCCTTGGCCGGCCACCTATGTGGCAAAGTTGATGGATTCAACTTTGCTAAAAATAGCATGGGGCAAATCTACAAAGCGATAATTTTTGGAGGGGTTTGAATGCAATTTTGAAAGGTCTTCAAGGGCTTCTTTGCAAGCTTAGTTAATCAGCTAATAAGCTGATTTGGGCCAGCAATGTGGACGGTTTGGGCTGCCCAATTAGTGGCTGGTTCGGTTCAACCGGTTTGGTTCAACTGATGCGGTTCAACTGGGTCTTTTTCATAATTAATTAAGATTAATTTATTTAACCGAAACTAAATTGGGAATAAATTAAAATTAATTATGTTATGATTAAATATTCATAATTGGACTGTCTTGGGCTGGAAATAAATTCGCCTCGATACTTCAAATTGCTTCTCGGGTTTATTCTTGACGGTGTCTCTTCGAGCCAATTTTAGCCCTTTGTGCGAATCTGTCTAAAATAGTCAAAATAAATCAAAATTAACTATAAAATTAATTAAAATTCATCATGTTCATATTTCTATCACAATTTAATTATTTTATAATATTTAATTATTTTCTGATAAGAATTTACTCGAAACCTCATGAATTTGAGTCAAAAAGGGCATGAAAAATTATATAAATTTCTGTGTTTCCACACCCCCAAACTTAATTCATTGCTCGTCCCGAGTAATGCACAAATTTGGAAAGAATTTTCTCAGAAACACCTTTGAAAAACTCCGCTAGAACAACTTTTTTCTCAAATTTATGAATTTGATATACTTATGCTCGAAAATAAGAAATTTGATAGTTATGCTACTTAAGCATTCATATCGTTCAAATTACCTCCATCAATTATTATACTAGCAAAATTAGACTTAAATGTTTCTTAATAAAGACATGTTACTTGCTACCAATTTGATTTTAATTCCTTATTCAAAAAGTAAACTGCAATCATTAAAGCAACTAATGTCTTCATATGTTGAAACAGAGCAATTTCTCTCCACTAATGTAGGTAACATTGGAATTTTGAATCAATAGGTCTTTAATACGGTTGTAACGTGGCTGGGCTTAAGGGTAGGTACAAGATAGACAAATTTTTGGCTTAAAAACCCTAGACTCAGCTTAAAATCGAACCTTCGGAATTCTCACCCTTGATACACCAACTTTTGCTCTTTCGAGCATTTATTTCGAATATGTAACACCCCAAAACCCGGCCTATGCGTTAAGACCAGACTTGACATGCCACACAATTCGAACTTACATCTAGTCATCACTGCTTTTAATGAAAACAATTCTTCAAAACGATTTTGAAAAAATGGAATTTATCATAAACAGAGATTTATTTGAAAACCATAATTTTAAAACATAAAAAAATTTACAGTTTGATTTTTAGAGAAATAATTGGTGGAAATCTTAAACTTATAAAAGAGTTTTCACAAAATATTTTGGATTAAGTGATATTTAAGAAAATCCCTTTTTTATTTTTCTTTATCATAAGTTTAAGAAATCATTTATAAAATTTAAACATCCCATTTAAGTAACTAAAACATATTAAAATTCCATCCACGAATAAAAATCCATAAAATAATACCGAGGCCTTATTACATCGCAATCAAAATAGTACTTAAATAAAAATAAAAATATTAAAAAGAAGTTCAAGTTTATAAAAACCCATCATTCGTAGTGTGGCCTCCACACGAAGTCATCCCTACCAAGCCTCCATCGATTATCATTACTGAGAAGGGTAAGAAAAGCAGGTGAGTTACTTAGAACTCAATGTGTAACCCACTTACCGTGTCCACTTGGGCCAAATCCATTTAAGCATTAAATTGGGCTTGAGCCCATTTACAAAAATACAATATATAAATCAAATATATAAAAAAATGCATGTGATATGCAATTCCCAACCAAGCCTAATTTCCATCCGCTACACACCACCCGTACCAACCATCACACCAGTGGAATCAAGTCAACCCACCCCGCCAACACACCAATCACAGGCATTAAGCCATTTAAAATATTTGTGGCGAGAGCCACCGAACTAGATTGTGACAGAGTCACCGAACTAGATTGTGACGGTGTCACCGAACTAGATTTTGGCAACGAGCCTTTCTTCTCTTCGTCAATTATCCCAACCCATGCAGGTCATGTATATATATAGAATGCATCACAATATATTCATAAGGTAAATTTCAACAAAAAGCCCGTATTACAAGTTATCAACTTGGCCCATTAGTCAAAATAACAATTTAACCCATTTAACGATCTAGCAATTTTGGCCCATATATCGATCTAGCAGTTTTGGCCCATATATACACATGAGGCCCTTTTCACAATTTTCTTACTTGGCCAATTTATCAAAAATAATTCATATGGCCCAAAATATCACTTTTTAACAATATAGCTTATTAAGGGCAAATTCGTAATTTTCACAACTTTAATACCGTTTTCATGCTTTCACACCAAAAGTGCTAATAAACCGTATTTTCAAATTTTACCGACTTTACGATTTTTAATCGAATACTTACGGCATAGTATAACCCATGAGATAAGTGTGAAGTTACACACCTGATTACGGTGAGTACTATACTTTCCCGCTCGCCGATACCTAAATATTTATCACGCTTAATTAGAACACTAATATTTAATATAAAGCTATTCTAATGATGAACGATCTAGATCTTTACCCTCGGAATCTCAAACAACAGCTATTTGTGATTTCTCCTCGATCGATAGTTCATAACTCGATGAAGAACCACGAACAGTCAAAGGCTCAGGAGTACGAATGACTTCAAATAATTGATTTTCGCCGGATGAGGGTCCACAACCTGGTGGAAAATCTCGGATTGCTGAAACAGTCCTTCGTTTGAATTTAGGGGGAATAGCAGAACCGCCCCTCTTTCAAACACTATTCACTACTCTTTTCGAACCTATCTTGTTTGCCACAAAATCTTACGTTCACGGAAATGATAATCGAGCGATAGTGTCCCCTAAAACGAAATCGATAGTAGTCCATCTATAATAATATGATGAGTAATATAGGAATCCTTGATAGGAACCCTTACCTTAACACTTCGACTCGATTTCTAGCGTGTCACGATGATTATGAATACTCCGAGTTCGGCCTTCTTTATAACACTATAAAAAATGAAAGGATTGTCTAAGAGAAAAGGATAAAGGATGCTATATTCGGTCAAAAGACCCTCCCAAACTAATATATATTCGGGTAAGAAAAAGAAGAGAATAAAGATTCGAAAAGGGTTCTTACCGATTAATTAAAACGAAGGTTGAAAGAATAATCAACAAAACAATATAAGTGAAGAGAAGATTCAGCTTTGAAGGAAAATTGGAGAGAATGGTGTTAGCACCATTCGGCCATGGGGAGAAAGAGATAGGAGACAATGTGTTTTGGGTTTTTCAAATGTGAGAAAGGAGCAAAGAGTGAGATTTGGGACGTGGAAGCATTCGGCAATGGTGAAGAGGAGAAGAAAAGAAAAATGGCCTTTATGCTTTGGTATTTCGGCACAAGGGAGAGAGTGTCTTGAGATGTAAGACAAAAATATGACCAAAGCCAAAAGAAATAAGGCTTACCTAATGCTCAAATTCGGCTAAGAGAAAGAGTTTGGAGAGAAAAGAAAATTTCACACAAAATGCTAAGAATTAACCAAAACTAACTCCTAATCCTAGCCAAACTACTAACAACATTCGGCCATTCCCCCCTAGCCACAAAACCGTCCATGTACAATGGCCAAAAGTCAAAGTTTTAGCCACCCAAGAGTTTCCAAGACAACATCCTTGATTCGTGCCTTGTGTTCTCCCTACATTCCATAAGCTTAGGATTTCTTTCCCCAAGTTCAAGCTTACCTCAACCATTAGCCACCTTACCAAAAAAGAAATAGTCCAACCTTACCATAAATAAGGCTTGACCGACACATGCCATCAAGGTGCAAAAATTAAAGTCACCAAAATGCAATCCATGGAATTCGAACCTTTCCCCTCAAGCAACACATATGACGCCAACTCCACTTTACTACTAGCTCATCTTATGCTAGTTTTTAACACTTAATTACCTTAAGCATCAAGGTCACTTGTTCCACTTCAATAAAATACTCATTACTAAAATTTATTCTAATTCCGAATAAATCCCGAGCCTTCTCAAGACTATATTAAGCACACAAATTTAATCATTCACAAGCTAAACACTAAAACATGCAACATATCGATACTCATATTTTTAGGATGTTACAATTCTACCCTCCTTAAAAAAATTTCGTCCTCAAAATTTACCTGATTAAAAGAGATGAGGATATTGTTGCCGAATTGCGTCCTCAGGCTCCCACGTAGCTTCTTCCGCTCCGTGATTACGCCATAGAACCTTAGCCTACGACACAGTCTTCTTTCTTAGCACCTTAACATCACGGTCTAAGATTTTCACTGGTTCCTTCTTGAAAGACAAGTCTGGCCTTAACTCCACTTCTTCTACTGATACTATGTGAGATGGATCCGATCTATAATGCCTCAGCATAGATACATGGAAAACACTATGAATCTGACTCAACTCCGGAGGTAATTCAAGCTGATAGGTCACTGGTCCTACACGCTTCAACACACGGTACGGTCCAATGAACCTAGGGCTCAACTTGCCCTTCGTTCCAAATTTGAAAATTTTCTTCCAAGGTGAGACTTTCAGAAAGACCTGATCTCCCACCGCAAACTCAATATCCTTACGCTTCAGATCCGCATATGACTTTTGTCTATCCGAAGCTTCCTTTATCTGCGCTCGAATCACCTTTACCTTCTCTTCCGTCTTAGTTATCAACTCAGGACCCAACAACTGTCGTTCCCCCAATTCGAGTCCAACAAGTAGAGTCACGACACTTACGACAAATATAACGCTTCATAGGCGCCATTTGAATCTTTGGATTGGTAACTATTATTATCGCGAACTCGCCAATGGTAGAAAATCCTCCCAACTACCTCTGAAGTCAATCACGCAACCTCTTAACATGTCTTCCAAAATCTGAATTACTCTATCTGACTGAGGATGAAAAGCCGTACTGAAGTTTAACTTTGTTCCCAAAGCCTCATGCAAAGCTTTCCAAAACCGCGATGTAAACCTAGGATCCCTGTCCGATATGATAGACACTTTGGTATCCCATGCAACCTCACAATATCGGATACATACGACTTAGCCAACCTGCGCGCGCGAGTAATCCGTGCGAGCAATTAGAAAATGAGCGATCTTCGTCAATCGATCAACTACCACCCAAACGAAATCTTTCTTAGTAGGTGTTAAGGGTAACCCACTAACAAAATCCATCGTTATCCACTCCCATTTCCATAGAGGAATCTTTACCGGTTGCAATAAACTCGATGGTAATTGATGTTCCGCCTTCACTTGTTGACACATCAAACACTTTCCTACAAAATCAGTAACCTCCCGCTTTAACCTTGGCCACCAATACTGCTCACGGAGATCCCGATACATCTTATTTCCTCCGGGGTGCATAGCATAAGGGCTACTATACGCCTCTCGTAGAATCATTTGTCTCAAATCCGAATCCATGGGCATACAAACTCTTCCACGAAAACACAACACGCCATCCTTGTTTAATCCAAAATCCCCTATTATACCACTTTCAACTTGTTGCATTAAAGGACCCAACTTTTCATCTAATAACTGCTTTTCCTTGATCTGTTCTAACCACAATGGCTTCACCTAAAGTTCCACTAGCAGACTGCCATCCTCATACAAACTGAGATGAGCAAACATTGCTCTTAACTCTGATACCACCTTATGACTCAACGCGTCTGCCACCACGTTAGCCTTTCCAGGATGGTACTCGGTTGAGAAGTCATAATCCTTTAACAACTCCACCCATCTTTGTTGTCTCAAGTTCAACTCCTTTTGGGTAAGGAGGTACTTAAGACTCTTATGGTCCGTATAAATGATCGACTTCTCACCGTAGAGATAGTGCCTCCAAATCTTTAAAGCAAATAACACCGCAGCCAACTCCAAGTCATGAGTAGGGTAGTTGACTTCGTGCGGCCTCAACTAACGAGAAGCATAAGCCACCACTTTTCCACCTTGCATCAGTACACATCCTAAACCCGTGTGTGATGCAACACGATAACGATAAACTCTTTTCCGACCTCGAGTTTGAATCAGTCTTAACGCCTTCCGTCAAAATCTTCTTGATTTCCGAAACTTTCTTGCATTTATCGGTCCACACATACGGTACCCCTTCGCAATGACTTGGTTAGGGTGCGGCAATCAATGAAAACCCCTCAACAAAGCGTCTATAGTAACCAGCCAAACCCAAGAAACTCGGATCTCGGCCCGACTTCTGCGGTTTCCAATCCAACACTGCCTCAACCTTCTAAGGATCAACTCTTATTCCATTGGCTGACACCACATGACCCAAGAAAGTCACTTCCTTCAACCAAAATTCGCATTTCTTGAATTTGGCATAAAGTTGCTTATCTCATAAAATTTGCAACACAATGCGCAAATGTGAGTCATGCTCTTCTTCATTCCTCGAATATACCAAGATATCATCTATGAACACCACTACGAACCGGTCTAGATAAGGTTGAAAGACTCGATTCATCATGTCCATAAATGCAGCTGGTGCATTGGTCAAACCAAACAGCATAACCAAAAACTCATAATGTCCATAACGAGTTCGGAATGCCGACTTATGAATATCTGCCTCTTTCACCTTGAGTTGATGATAACCTGATCTTAAATCAATCTTGGAGAAAACTGAAGCTCCTCTCAATTGATCAAACAGGTCGACAATTCTCGGTAATGGATACCTATTCTTGACCGTCAATTTATTCAACTGCCTATAATCAATGCACAAATGCATCGACCCATCCTTCTTCTTGACGAACAAAACCGGTGCTCCTCACGGGACACACTCAGTCGAATAAATCCCCGATCTAACAATTCTTGAATTTGAGCTTTAAGCTCCACTAACTCCTTCGACGCCATTCTATAAGGAGCAATAGACACTGGAGCCGTTCCGGGCAAAAGCTCAATGCCAAATTCTACTTCCCGATCTGGAGGTAGACCCGGAAGTTCTTCGGGAAAGACATCCGAAAATTCTTTCACCGTTCTCACACCTTCCACCGATAGTTCCTTAGCATCCAAAGCACTAATGAAGGCTAGGAATGCTTCATACCCTTTCCGTACCAACTTCTCTGCCTTCAAAGCAGATACCACATTTGCCAAAAAGTTCCTTCCCTCGCCTATCATTACTACTTCCTCATCATCCACAGTCCTTATTGACATCTGCTTTTCAGCACAGTCCAATTGCGCCCGATGCTTCACCTACTAATCCATGCCCAAAATAAGATCAAACTCGCCGAAAGGCAATTCCATCAAGTCCGCCAAAAATATTTCTCTTTGAATTTCCAAGGGCACGTCTCTAAACAATTTATTCACGATTACCGACTATCCTAAAGGACTAATTACGGTCATCTCTCTATCGGTAATCTCAGATCTAATATTCAGATTTCTAGATATGGAACTAGCAACATACGAGTGGGTAGACCCGATATCTATCAAAGCAGTAACAGGTACATCAAAGATGAAGAACGTACTAGTTATTACATAAGGTGCATCGCCATCTTCCCGACGCCTAACCGTATAGACCAACCCCAACTGTCTTGCCTCTGCGTTACGTCTGAAGCCATTACCTCGACCCGGTGTACCTTGACCACGTCTGTTACCATTACCACCACGACCCGATCCACGACCTCTCGGTGGCTGCTGAGTACCTCTAGCTGGCTGAGCGTTAGGGTTACGAGCTTCCTGATTCGTATCAGACCGTCGAGGGAAATTCTTATACTGATGATCTTTGGAACCACATTTATAACAGGCACCAGTTTTCCTCCAACATTCCCCGGGGTGTCGCTTCCCACAGTTAGCACAGTCCCGACTTTGATTGGTAACCACAAGCGCTCTAGCTTGAGCTGGCTCATCATTTCAAGGCCTTTTCTGGAACCTTTTAGCAGAACTCGAATACTTAAAATCCCTCTTGCCTCTGACTCTTTCCCAGTTCTAACATTCTGAATTCTTAGCCTCTTCGGCTATCTTGGCTTTTTCCACAAGCGAGGAAAAAATCTGTACTTGTTGTGGGGCTATCAGTACCCGCAACTCATCATTCAACCCATCTTCAAAGCATACACAACGCTCATGATGCATGCCGGCACTATTGTGCGAGCATATCGGCTCAAGCGAAGAAATTACGCGCTCGTAAGCTACCACTGTCTTATTTCCTTGAACCAAATTTAGGAATTCCTTCCTTCGGGCAACTACATAACTTGTCCCGACGTACTTCCCTTAAAAAGTAGCTTTGAAGAAATCCCAAGTAACCAATGCAGCCTCGGTGCCTTCTCGAACAGTAAGCCACCATTGATACACCTTGTCCCTTAACAAGGACACAGCTCCTCTTAGTTTCTGCTCGGCGGTGCACTCCAAATCATCCATAACCCACTCTACAGCCTCGAGCCAATATTCCATAACATTCGGAGCTACACCAGAGACACCTCTAAAAACCTCGGCACCATTTGATTTAAGTTGTTCCGAAATTGATCCACGAACTACTGGACCAGTTCTAGTCCCAGCAAGCCTTTCAAGGACTCGCAACATTGCTTGAGTCAAAGCATTGTCCTCTCTCGAATGGTCATGTGATCCAGTCTCACTCCCGGGTGAAGCAGGTGCATCCATTTCCGGCATATGACTCGGCGCTTCAGTTGCATCTCTAGCACCTCGTCCTCTACCACGGCCACGTCTACCATGTCCACGACCACGTCCTCTAGTGCTCATAATGACTAATTCGATTTAATCTGATTACAAGTTTTATGAATAAGAATACCATTTCAGTGTTTATTAACGATATTTTATGAGATATAAGAGGTAAAGTTGTTTTCGCAATCACGTCCTATAGTTTCAATCTCTACCATTTTCGACACCTAAAGCTAGAAGTTCTAGAGTGTTCCTATGTTCATATCAAAATAATAAACATTTAATATACAAATACTTACTTGGCTTGGTGCCGGATGCTCGTGGTGCCATACTACCTTTAAAACATAAAGTCTAGAAATTAAAACAGTTTTAAACAAAAAATTTTGTTGAACCCAAACCACAGCCGAGTTTTGAAACTGGCTCTGATACCATAAAATGTAACACCCCAAAACCTGGCTTATGCGTTAAGACCAGACTTGGCATGCCACACAATTCGAACTTACATCTAGTCATCACTGCTTTTAATGAAAACAATTATTCAAAATGATTTTGAAAAAATGGAATTTATCATAAACCGAGATTTATTTGAAAACCATAATTTTAAAACATAAAAAAATTTACAATTTGATTTTCAGAGAAATAATTGGTGGAAATCTTAAACTTATAAAAGAGTTTTCACAAAATATTTTGGATTAAGTGATATTTAAGAAAATCCCTTTTTTTATTTTTCTTTATCATAAGTTTAAGAAATCATTTATAAAATTTAAATGATCCAATTTAAGTAACTAAAACATATTAAAATTCCATCCACGAATAAAAATCCATAAAATAATACCAGAGGCCTTATTACATCGCAATCAAAATAGTACTTAAATAAAAATAAAAATATTAAAAAGAAGTTCAAGTTTATAAAACCCCATCATTCGTAGTGTGGCCTCCACACAAAGTCATCCCCACCCAAGCCTCCATCGATTATTATTACACGAAAGGTAAGGAAAATAGGGTGAGTTACTTAGAACTCAATGTGTAACCCACTTACCGTGTCCTTTGGGCCAAATCCATTTAAGCATTAAATTGGGCTTGAGCCCATTTACAAAAATACAATATATAAATCAAATATATAAAAAAAAATGCATGTGATATGCAATTCCCAACCAAGCCTAATTTCCATCCGCTACACACCACCCGTACCAACCATCACACCTGTGGGGATCAAGTCAACCCACCCCGCCAACACACCAATCACAGGCATTAAGCCATTTAAAATATTTATGGCAGAGCCACCGAACTAGATTGTGACAGAGTCACCGAACTAGATTGTGACAGTGTCACCGAACTAGATTTTGGCAACAGGCCTTTCTTCTCTTCGTCAATTATCCCAACCCATGCAGTCATGTATATATATAGAATGCATCACAATATATTCATAAGGTAAATTTCAACAAAAAGCCCGTATTACAAGTTATCAACTTGGCCCATTAGTCAAAATAACAATTTAACCCATTTAACGATCTAACAATTTTGGCCCTTATATCGATCTAGCCATTTTGGCCCATATATCGATCTAGCAGTTTTGGCCCATATATACACATGAGGCCCTTTTCACAATTTTCTCACTTGGCCAATTTATCAAAAATAATTCATATGGCCCAAAATATCACTTTTTAACAATATAGCTTATTAAGGGCAAATTCGTAATTTTCACAACTTTAATATCGTTTTCATGCTTTCACACCAAAAGTGCTAATAAACCGTATTTTCCATTTTTACCGACTTTACGATTTTTAATCGAATACTTACGGCATAGTATAACCCATGAGATAAGTGTGAAGTTACACACCTGATTACGGTGAGTATTATACTTTCCCGCTCGTCGATACCTAAATATTTATCACGCTTAATTAGAACACTAATATTTAATATAAAGCTATTCTAATGATGAACGATCTAGATCTTTACCCTCGGAATCTCGAACAACAGCTATTTGTGATTTCTCCTCGATCGATAGTTCATAACCCGATGAAGAACCACGAACAATCAAAGGCTCAGGAGTACGAATGACTTCAAATAAATGATTTTCGCCGGATGAGGGTCCACAACCCGGTGGAAAATCTCGGATTGCTAAAATAGTCCTTCGTTTGAATTTAGGGGGAATAGCAGAACCGCCCCTCTTCCAAACACTATTCACTACTCTTTTCGAACCTATCTTGTTTGCCACAAAATCTTACGTTCACAGAAATGATAATCGAGCAATAGTGTCCCCTAAAACGAAACCGATTAGTAGTCCATCTATAACAATATGACGATTAATATAAGAATCCTTGATAGGAACCCTTACCTTAACACTTCGACTCGATTTCTAGCGTGTCACGATGATTATGAATACTCCGAGTTCGGCCTTCTTTATAACACTATAAAAAATGAAAGGATCGTCTAAGAGAAAAGGATAAAGGATGCTATTTTCGATCAAAAGACCCTCCCAAACTAATATATATTCGGCTAAGAAAAAGAAGAGAATAAAGATTCGAAAAAGGTTCTTACCGATTGATTAAAACGAAGATTGAAAGAATAATCAACAAAACAATATAAGTGAAGAGAAGATTTGGCTTTGAAGGAAAATTGGAGAGAATGGTGTTAGCACCATTCGGCCATGGGGAGAAAGAGATGGGAGACAATGTGTTTTGGGTTTTTCAAATGTGAGAAAGGAGCAAAGAGTGAGATTTGGGACGTGGAAGCATTCGGCAATGGTGAAGAGGAGAAGAAAAGAAAAATGGCCTTTATGCTTTGGTATTTTGGCACAAGGGAGAGAGTGTCTTGAGATGTAAGACAAAAATATGACCAAATGGTAAAAATGAAATGAAATGGCCAAAAGAAACAAAGCTTACCTAATGCTCAAATTCGGCTAAGAGAAAGAGTTTGGAGAGAAAAGAAAATTACACACAAAATGCTAAGAATTAACCAAAACTAACTCCTAATCCTAGCCAAACTACTAACAACATTCGGCCATTCCCCCCGAGCCACAAAACCGTCCATGTACAATGGCCAAAAGTCAAAGTTTTAGCCACCCAAGAGTTTCCAAGACAACATCCTTGATTCGTACCTTGTGTTCCCCCTACATTCCATAAGTTTATGATTTCTTTCCCCAAGTTCAAGCTTACCTTAACCATTAGCCACCTTACCAAAAAAGAAATAGTCCAACCTTACCATAAATAAGGCTTGACCGAAACATGCCATCAAGGTGCAAAAATTAAAGTCACCAAAATGCAATCCATGGAATTCGAACCTCTCCCCTCAAGCAACACATATGACGCCAACTCAACTTTACTACTAGCTCATCTTATGCTAGTTTTTGACACTTAATTACCTTAAGCATCAAGGTCACTTGTTCCACTTCAATAAAATACTCATTACTAAAATTTATTCTAATTCCGAATAAATCCCGAGCCTTCTCAAGACTATATTAAGCACACAAATTTAATCATTCATAAGCTAAACACTAAAACATGCAACATATCGATACTCATATTTTTAGGATGTTACAGAGTACATGTTTTTTTTTTAAATTCGAGTTTTCAAGCTCACATTCCAGCACTTACTTCATGTACTACAATTTTTTCGAGCAATTGATACTCCTTTTCAACTCCCCCAAACTTATTTTCAAACGATCTTACGAATAGTCTTGAGTCTAGTGTTTGGGACAATTTTAGAAGTAATGAAGAGAAAATTGATGGCTAAATATTGCATAGGTCCAAATAAAATTAGGCCATATAATCTCAAAGTTGGGTTCCAAAGGATAATTTTATCGTGGTTCGGCTTGAAAGGCTCAAACGGTCCAAACAACGATTTGCCTAAATCATTTTCAACATTCCATGCTTCCTAGGATTTTGCCTCAAGAAATTACTAAGTCAATTCTAAAGACTTAAACTTTCATGCATGCCTAATTTTTTCGTAGGGAATTAAAAATTTTATGGTACGAATTTACATGCTTTATTAAAAATACATTCATATCTTTATTAAGCTAACATAATAAATTATTGAAATAATAGAACTTTATTAATACCAAGTTCAAAGATACTTAACAAAATTTCAAATTATTGAACAAAATATATCCTAATCATAATTAAAAGAAAATTTTATTCTGAGTGGAATCAATTCAAATTTTCGGTCCCCCCTACTTAAAGTGAACAATGTCCTCATTGTTTAAAGTGAATAGATACTATACACCAGGTAGGATAATTAGAAAAGAGGAGGTGAGTCAAATTGACTGCTTAAGTACCAGGCTCTTCCTAAAATCCAATCCTAGACATGTATATATCTATTGCCACACTTTAGCCTTTGTGACTTGTTCATATTTTATTCATGATTCCTATCTCTTATTTTATTGTGCAAAAATAAAAATTCCTAATTAACCTAATCCTAAAATACTTAAGAAAAAAATAAACGAAAGTTGAAGTCCTTTCCTTTTTTTATTTTTTCACCGACCCTTCCGAATTTGACTCATCTTTTGCTCCATTAGTATTATCTTTGCATGAATCGCCTTGCTCCCTCTTTGATGATGACACCCATGGTTCAAATATGAAATCTGGAAACTCAGGCACAAAAATAAATGGGTCATTATAAATTTTCTTTAGGGCGCTCCTCATCGAGTCATCTCTTATTTTTGCATATCTCCAGTAGGCTTGTTGCTGCCATTGCATGTGTTGCATTAAGTCCATCAGCTTTAACAGCTCATCATGAAGATCTGGGCTAGGCGGTGGAGCTCCAAACATTGAGGGTTCGATGCTCGAGTTCACTTTTCCGGTTTCATTGCTTCTGCCTCATTAGGGACTTCAGTTGATTGCTCTGGCTGGATTTCTGTGGGATCATCTTCTGCCTCTTCAGGATCCTCGCTGTCTTCAATTCGTTGCTGAAGAACAGAATCTCCAGCTACTCGGTAAAGGTCCCAATCGATGATTGTGCCTTGACTATACTCTATTTTCTTTACGTCCGCAAGGAGTGTTGCTTTTAAGCACAAAATTGTGATCGTAAAGGGGAAATAGGCTGGGCCAGAGCGTCTAACGGCACAATTTCGCATTTCTCTCAGAATGATTTTGCCCACATCAATGGTCTTTCTAGTTAGAATCGAATATAATAAGACCATTCGCTCTAATGAGATTGTAGTCCCATGCGAACTAAGCATGACGCTGAAACGAATGAAATAGAACCATACCTTCGCAAGTGGTGTCAAATACTCTCTTCGACACGTGTGGATTCCTTGCTTTGACACAGTCCACTTAGAACCTGGAACTGTGAGTTCTTCGAGGATTTCTTGCAGATTTTCAGGCTTAATGTTGCTCAACAGAGAGGAATATTCGTCGTTGTCGAAATCAGGTAATTCAAAGAACTCATTAATAGCATTAGAATTTATTGGTACCTTGATTCCGCTGGACTGGAACTTGATCAATTCGCTTGAAGTTAAGTTCGCGTAGAATTCACGAACTAATTCCTCATCCACACTTGGTCTCTTTTCACAAAACAATTCCCAATTGAGGGCTTCAACAACTTGACGAATTGCGCCATAAAGTCTCTCAGTAGTTGCTTTCCTTCAATGTGAAGCCTTTCTCTGGATGCATCTGTTGATTTTTGAAAATACTTTCGTATCTTGCTTTGGCTTCTTCACAAAGAAATTTGCTTTGTGATTTGTCAATTTGAGCGGAGGCACGAGTTCTTTTATGAGTCATGATTAACTCGAACATAAGATGGAAAGAAAAAAAATAGTTTCTTAAAAATTTAATTAATACAAATTATTAATATTTCAATAAATTGAAAAATTAAATAATAAAAAAAATTAAACTTTAAGGAAAAAAATTTCTTACCACCTTCCTCGTAAAATTTAAGAACTCTTAAAATGAAATAGCTAATGAACAAAAGATGGGAAATTAAAGAAGGCTTTTGGCTTAGGTTGGGTGAAGGAGGAGTGTGCGCATAGGCGCACAAGGCAGCAACGTGCGAGGGGCTACGAGCAGGTGGCGCGCAAGGCCTTGCGGCAGGTAGGCCACGAGCTGGTCGGGTGTGTGGGGCGATGGTGCGCAGCAAGCACACGGTCTGAAGGCAGCAGACGTGAAGGCCATGACTGGGCAACACGACGCGCGTGCGTGCGTGTCTTTGGGGTAGGTCTTTGGCGAATGGTTGCTGTGGCTAGGGACTTGCGGGACTTTGGTGTTTTGGTGATAGGGGATTTGAATGATGAGTAAATGGGGAGAACAAGGGTGCAATTTATAGAGGGAGAAGTATGAATTAGAGTAGAACTCTTAGAACAATTAAAGAATTAAAAATAAGAGTCCAATTCTAAATTTACTCAAGATTAACAACAATTAATAATTAAATATACATGTATAAAATTATCAATTGCTATTAAATTGCCAAGATAAATATAAAATAAAATTAATTCTAATCCTAAGCTAAGTTGATAAAAGTTAATATATAAATTATAATGAATATAATTATATATTAAAGTTTATCAATAATTTATAAGTATGATATTAAATAAAAATATTTATTCTAGATGCCTTTTTAAAAATATTTACAAAGAGAGGCACCTAGTTTTTATTATTTACGAAAATAGCAACCAAATTTTGAAAATAATTCAATTAAGTCCCTAGACTTAATGAAAATTTGAAATTGAGTTGCAATTTAAGACTTGGGTCAAAATTGACCTTTTTATTTGAACAACCAAAAATTTATTTTGTCATTTAGGTGCTAATTTCTTGGAAAATTATGTAAAAATCAATTCCCAGGAAAGATTGGAGGGGTCACAAGCGGTCCCGCCTAAGTTCCAATCTCCTAGACAGAATTTATTTGAACATAATAAACCCGAAAATATACCCTAAATAATTTAATGAAAGCAAGAAAATCTAAGGATCAGATAAACTGAACGAGATTTTATCCCGTTCAGGTTTTTCTCCGTAGTAGTGTTTCAAATGCTGAGCATTGACTCGAAAATTACCTCCCTTACCTTGGAGTTCAACAACTCCGTATGGATAGACGCGATGAATCGTAAATGGATCGGACCAACGTGATTTTAACTTACCTGGAAAGAACTTCAATCTGGAATTAAATAACAAGACTTGCTGACCTGCTTCAAACTCTCGAACTCGGATATGCTTGTCATGCCATTTCTTGAGTCTTTCTTTGAGTAATTTGGCATTTTCATATGAGAACATTCGAAATTCCTCTAGCTCTTTGAGTTGGAGCATTCGTTTCTCTTTAACAAGCTTGAGATCCAAATTGAGTTTTCAAAGAGCCCAATGAAGCTCGTGCTCTAACTCCAGGTAGATGACATGCTTTCCCAAAGACCAACTTGTAGGGTGACATTCCTAAGGGTGTCTTGTATCTTTGCTGCAGTAAGCCCATAAAGCATCATCTAGTCTCTTGGACCAATCTCGTCGGTTCGGGCAAACTACCTTCTCAAGTATGCCTTTGATCTCCTTATTTGCTAGCTCAGCTTGCCCATTTGTCTGTGGATGGTAAGCTGTAGCAACCTTGTGTTTCACTCCATGTTTATCTAGCAACCATTTTAACCACTTGTTCACAAAGTGGGTCCCTTCATCGCTGATAATAGCTCTTGGGGTTCCGAACCTTGTGAACACATGTTTCTGCAAGAATTTCATCACAACCTTGGCATCGTTCATTGGATAAGCTTCAGCCTCGACCCACTTGGACACATAATCTACTGCTACCAATATGTATTTGTGACTAAAAGACGGAGGGAAAGGACCAAGAAAGTCAATACCCCAAACATCGAACAATTCTACCTCAATGATATTTGTTCGAGGCATCTCATTTCTGTTGGTGACATTTCCAACCCTCTGACATCGATCACAGCTCTTTACGTAAGCGTATGCATCCTTAAATAGTGTTGGCCAAAAGAATTCGGCTGGCAATACTTTGGTCGCTGTACGAGTACCTCCGAAGTGTCCCCCACTTGGAGCTGAATGAAAGTGGTATAAAATATTTGGTATTTCATCTTCTGTCACACATCTCCTAATCATCTGATCTGCACACTTTTAAAACAAATATGGCTCTTCCCAGAAATAGTACTTCACATCGTGAAGAAACTTTTTCCTTTGCTGATACATTTTATCAATCGGCATCAAACCACAAGCTAAATAGTTAGCAAAATCAGCAAACCACGGAATATTATGGACATGATTTACCTTGATATGTGTTCATCCGAAATGTTTCTTGGATCGATAAAAGTGGAGAATTTCCTCTTGCGCTCTAATCGGAGAAGTGATCTCATTGTTTGGTTTTCTACTCCCCTTCGATCTTGAATTTCTAGATCGAACTCTTGAAGTAGAAGCACCCACCGGATCAATCTCGGTTTATCATCTTTCTTGGCTAATAAGTACTTGATTGCGGAGTGGTCGGTATAAACAATCACTTTGGTACCTACAAGATAAGATCGAAACTTGTCGAAGGCAAACACAATAGCAAGTAACTCTTTTTCTGTTACCGTATAGTTCAGGTTGAGCTCAGCCTGAGTTCTACTTGCGTAGTAGATGGGATGAAAACTTTGTTCCTTCATTTGGCCCATGATACTCAATGGCGAAGTCACTTGCATCACACATCAATATGAATGGCGAATCCCAGTCTGGTGTGACGATGATGGGTGCCGTGACTAAACGACTCTTCAGATCATTGAAGGCTTTTAAACATTCCTCATCAAACTTGAATACCGATTCTTTCTCCAATAGCTTGCATAAGGGTTTAGCCACTTTGGAGAAGTCCTTGATAAATCTTCGATAGAAATCGGCGTGGCCCAAAAAGCTCCTAACACCTTTTACAGATGTTGGAGGTGGGAGTTTCTCGATAACGTCTACTTTTGCTTTGTCCACCTCGATCCCATGTCTCGTTATCCGATGGCCTAGAACAATTCCTTATTGTACCATAAAATGGCACTTTTCCCAGTTGAGTACGAGATTCGTTTCTTCACATCGCCTCAGTACCTTAGCTAGATTGGCTAAGCAATCATCGTAAGTATCTCCGAATACTAAGAAATCATCCATGAAAACTTCCAAATACTTCTCAACCATGTCAGTAAAAATAGACATCATACATCTTTGAAATGTAGCAGGTGCATTACATACCTAGACCGTGTACTACATCTTGATATACTGACTTATTTCACACGACCGGGCAAACGTCCATGTTCTAACCGTGTGTCATGCACGGCCTTAACACACGGCCGTGGGATTATTCTGTGGTCTATCCTTACTTATAAGACTAAGGTGCAGTTTACGCACGGCCTAGACACACGTCCGTGTGTCCAACCGTGTGGGCACTTAGAGGCTATTTACCAAGCCAATTGCCACCCTGAAATCAAGATCCAATTCATACTCATTTACAACAACTCAATACTACATCATTCATGAATAATACTACATGTTTCATTGATAATTATAAACATACACACTTGGCCAATCACTTAGCCATATACAAAAGAATAACCAACTTAATAGCCTATACTTTGGCTCTTCTTAAAACATTTACTCAAAATGTAATGCTACTTATACATGCCATAATTAAATAAACAACTTGGCTATACCAAAATAGCGATTGATAGTGTGCTCCGAGCTCCGATGACGGTGATCCTCAATATTAGCTTGGCGGGACTACATGGAAAGAAAGAATGAAAGACATAAGCATTTAGCTTAGTAAGTTTGCATAATACACATAGCAACATTCTTACTTAATAAAGACCATTTGATATAAACAATGGCATCATAAATTCAGCTATATAAAGCTTACTTACTCATACTTGATTCTTACATAACTCATGAAACTTACTAGTCTCATACTTGATGGGCAAACAAAGTACCTGTATCACTAGATCACATTGATCAGCATACTTGAACATAATACTCATAATTTCTAATTCATCATTCATAACATGAATAATATTCTTTTTCACTTGATAATAACCTTACTTACTTAGCTCTCTTGTTATCTCTTTGGAGCTTAAATCGTTTGCCCAATGAATTTATATGAATAACCGAGGATACTAAATCTCATCTAAATTTCGAGGCCATGACTTAACATGGACTTATACGAAGTCTTTCTTGTTCTCACCAATGCCATACCTTAACTTGGACTTATATGGGATCTCTTTCTCTTGATAACTTTTCAATTCCAAGCTTGCATTGGTCTTACATGATAACTTTTTCAATGCCAAGCTTGCCTTGGACTTACATGATATCTTACTCAATGCCAAGCTTGCCTTGGACTTTGTAACAACCCAAACCCGGCCCAAACACTACGACCGAATTTGATTTGTTACCGAGTAAAACCTTGTGAACACCATTTCGAAAAACATTTAATTTTCATTGAAAACCCCTCGTTCTTCAGTTGTCTTGTCAAAGCTACCCTTAGATTTAATTTGGAATTCTAATTAAGTCCAATTGTTATACTGATTACAAAGTGTGCTCGATGGCACGAATAAACCTTTTTCGTGTTAACAAAAAAACATGTGATTTAATTCAATTTAATAGTATAGTCTTGAGTAAATATCCACATATAAAAAAAAACAAATAAAGATTATGGAGGCCTTATTACAACCCAAAATAAAATTAAACAAATTAAAGTTCTATAAGTTTAAATCCACTTGCATGGCCACCTCGAGTCCAACCGGCTCCTCCACCGCCATCTACGAGTCACACGAAAAATGTTAAAGGAGAAGGTGAGTCACCAAGACTCAGATATGTAACCCTTCCCCGGTTAATACAACGTTTCATACACAACATATAACAGCTTAATTTATGCAGTATTGTGTACCCAACCTAGCCAACCAAACACCTTTGTCTACCCCATGTGGTACCAAACCACTTTGGTGACCGTAGTCACGATGTGTTACCAAAACACCGGTGGTGCCAAACCACCGGTGACATATAGTCACAATGTGCTACCAAAGCAACGGTGTCCGTGAGACACAAATCGGGTGATGGGGCCAACCCATCGTGTGATACCAAATCACCGGCGAGACGATCCCATATCTCAAGTGGGGGGCCAACCCACGGTGGTGTTAACCACGGGGACAAGTCGCTATGAGGTACCAAACCTCTGGAGGTACCAAACCTCACGTGACATATAGTCACGATTGTGCTACCAAAGCACCGGTGCTCGTCGGCCACGATATCACCGCCCCTCCTCTCATCAACCCATATCAAGCGCTTAATAACGAACATACATATATCACATGTATCAAATAATCCATGCTTCCCAAAAGCATTATTATCGATCTCATACAAATAGAGACTTACGGGATCCTTGCTTGTACCATTAAGGTACTATTGCCATATCTACATAGAAGCGATTTACACATAACATACACTTAATACACTTTATTAACTATTATAAGTGTGTATGTACACACACATCACCACCGAATCGTCTAAATCCCGAAAAGAGATGTCGCCACCTAGATCTACTGGTCCCTATATTCGGCCAAACACATGGGTTAGTACCATGGCCTATTCGGCCACCCCAAACAATCCTAGGGGTTTATCTTTTGATCCCAAAACCTTACCTTTAACTCTTTGCTACTATCCACAAACTTTCGATTCGCAGAATCTGCTTTACCAAATAATCGATTAATGAACATCACTCATAACCAAAGCTTTTCGGCTTTTTAAAAACCATCATAGACCTTACCCAACCTTACCAAAACCGAACGTTAGAGATTAGGGCTTGGGTCGCTTGCTTCACGATCTTGGGGTACCTAGAAGAGATCGATTACTAAAACATTTAGAAGTCTTGCTAGCCACTGCCGAAATCGGCACTTACCCCTAAATAAGAGTCGACAAAGAGTAGTGAAGGGAACCCATGAAGTTTCGGCACAGCTTACCTTCACCAAAGCGATTGACCACGAAAATCCAAGAGATCTATCCTGCTTCTACTATTCGGTCAAGATGCTACCAAAAAGAAAAAGAGAATTCCGGCACTTCAATATGGGTGTATCGGTTTTTATGAAGGAAATTAATGGCAAGAGAGGGTGATAAGAGTGTTGGCTAAAGGAGTGGATGTTCGGCCATCAAAGAAAATAGAAGAAAGGAGGGATTGATGATGGGAATTCGGCAAAGAGAAGTAGAGAGTGTTTCGGCCAAGGGTTTGAGAGAACAAAGAAAATAAAAGAACACAAGGGAGAGGGGTTAGGGTTTTTCGGCAACTTAGCAAGAATGAAAAAACCAAAACAATGAGCTAGGGTGGGGTTTTTATAAGCATTCGCCCCTCTTCAAGCTTGCATTCAACCTTGGCAACAAGGAGTCCAACTCCTAGCCAACTCCTAATTTTCCTCTTGGCCACTCATTTAAATTAATTCAAACTAATTTGAATTAATTCACCTTTTATCAAATAATAATCCAACCAATATCCTTGAATATCTTCTCATTATTACTATAATTAAACAAATAAAACTCTTCTATTATCCCTAAATAATTATACCTAATAAAAGAGTTTGAAGGGAGAAAAACTCTCCCCCCTTGTGCCGTCCAAATAAAGAAAAAAAAAGGGATTTCCGTAACTCGAACACAAGCTCTCCCTTGCTCCTTGGTGGCGTCACATGTAGCTCTTAAGTGGGCTTCTTTTTGCCACTTTACCAAGGGCTTTTTAGTGTTAAAAATACCCACATTTATTCTTATAACACCACTTACCAAGGCTCCCTTCTTTTAAAATTAAAAAAAAAACGAAATTTCCCAACAAACCGGCACACTCAAAGCCTTAAATTAAGCTCTATTATTCCATTAATAACATCGCAGCAGTTCATAACAAGAAAATAGTCAAATTCCAAATAACCCCATATTTGGGATGTTACAATTCTACCCCCTTAGAATAAATTTCGTCCTCGAAATTCCTTGATCAAAAGAGATGGGGGTATTGCTTTGCGCATCACCTCCTCGGGCTCCCACGTAGCTTCTTCCACTCAGTGGTTCCGCCATAACACTTTTACTAAAGGCACCGCCTTCCTTCGTAGAATTTTCACATCTCGATCTACAATCAACCTGGTTCTTCCTCAAAAGATAAATCCGTGTTCACCTCAATCTCTCTTCATCGCACAACGTGCGAAGGATCTCGACCGATACCGTCTCAAGATTGACACATGGAATACGTCATGAATCATTTCGATTCTGCCGCGACTCTAGCCGATAAGCCACGGGTCCTACTCGCTTCACAACAAAGATATATGGCCCAATGAACCTTGGGCTTAACTTCCCTTTCCGTCCAAATCTCAACACCTTTTTCCAAGGCGACACTTTCGAAAGACTTTGTCTCCCACAAAGATACTCCACTTCCTTGCGTTTGAGATCGGCATAAGACTTCGCGCCTATCCGATGCTTCCTTGAGACGAGACCGAATCACCTTGACTTTGTCTTCCGTCTCGGTTACTACGGTTCTGGACCCGAACTTGTCTTTCTCCCAACTCCGTCCAACATGTAGGAGTACGACACTTTCGTCCATATAGGGCCTCGTATGGAGCCATTTGAATACTCGCTGATAAGCGTTGTTATAGGCGAATTCCGCTAGTGGTAGGTACTCCTCCCAACTACCACTAAAATCCAAGACACGACCTCTTAACATGTCTTCTAAAACTCAGTATCACCCTTTCCGATCGTCCGTCGATTTGTGGATGGAAAGCCGTCTTGAAATCTAACCGTGTACCCAAAGCTTGATGCAACGCTTTCCAAAACCTTGACGTGAATCGGGATCCCTATCCGAGATAATCGACATCGCACGCCATGCAACCTCACTATTTCACCCACATATAGCTTCGCTTAGCTTCGGAGTGAGTAATCCATTCTCACCGCATGAAGTGAGCCGATTTAGTTAGGCGATCCACAATTACCCAAATCGCATCCTTCTTGGTGGGCGTAAGGGGTAGCCCACTAACAAAATCCATGGTGATCCTCTCCCATTTCCATTGAGGATCTTTATCGGTTGAAGTAGTCCCGATGGTGACCGATGTTCACCTTAACCTGCGACACGTCGACACTTCCCTACGAACTCCGTTATCTCACGCTTCAACCTGTGCCACGAATCTGTTTCGCAAATCTCCATACATCTTGCTTCCCCGGGATGCATAGCGTATGGGCTACTATGTGCATCTTGGAGAATTTTACGCGCTTAATTCAGATCTTTTGGCATACATACTGGCCCTTGAAAGCAAAGCACTCCATCACTAGACAAACTGTACCCCTCCAAACCACCGTCTTGAACTTGTACCCTCTTAGCGCTCAAGTCTTTATCTATTAACCGCTTTCCTTTAATTTCCTCAATCCAAGTCGGCTTTACTTGAAGTTACGCCAAAAGACTCCCATCATCATACGAGACTTAACCGAGCGAACATTGCTCTTAAGTCCGTTATCGCTTCCTAAGCTCAATGCGTCGGCTACCACATTAGCCTTTCCTGATGGTACTCGATGGAACAATCATAGTCCTTTAGTAGTTCAATCCATCGACGCCTGTCTCGATTTAGATCCTTCGAGTCGGAAGATACCTCAAGCTTTTGTGATCCGTAGAGACCATCGACTTCTCCCCATACGGTAATGTCTCCATATCTTGAGCGAAGACGCACATTGCTAACTCTAAGTCGTGAGTTGGGTAGTTAACCTCATGCGGTCTTAATTGACGGGATGCATAGGCTACTACCTTCCCATCCTGCATCAACACACATCCCAAACCGGTGTGAGATGCATCACAATAAATCGTGAATAACTTTCACCGCTTGAGTGCACTAAAACCGGAGCTTCCACAAAATCTTCCTTAACTTATCAAAGCTTTCTTGCTGCTTCTCCGTCCATACAAACGGGACACCTTTCCTTAGCAACTTAGTCAACGGCTGCACGCTATTAGAGAGAATCCTTCCACGAATCTCAGATAGTATCCTGCTAAACCCGAAAACTTCGTATTTCATGCACCGTCCTAGGTGGTTTCCACTCCAATCTTGCTTCAATCTTGCGAGGGTCTACCCTAATTCCTTCACTGATACTACATGACCTAAGAAAGCCACTTCCTAAGCCAAAATTCACACTTACCGAATTTGGCATATAACTTTACTTCTCCTCAATACTTGCGTAACTATCCGTAAATGCTTGTCATGCTCCTCTTACGCCTTTGAATAAACCAATATGTCGTTTATGAACACCACGACGAATCGGTCCAAGTCTTTCTTTGGAATACTCTGTTCATCAAGTCCATGAATGCCGCCGGCGCATTAGTCAACCCAAATGGCATCACCAAGAACTCGAAATGCCCATACCGAGTTCGAATGCCGCTTTGTGAACATCGACCTCCTTCACCCTTAATTGGTGATAACTCGACCTAAGGTCTATCTTCGAAACACCGAGGCACCCTTGATTGATCGAACAAGTCATCAATCCGAGGCAACGGATACTTGTTCTTGATCGTTAACTTGTTCAACCGACGGTGAGTCGATGCACATCCGCATAGAACCGTCCTTCTTCTTGACAAACAACACAGCGCTCCCACGGAGATATACTTGGTCGTATAAACCCTCTATCCAAGAGCTCCACGAATTTGAGCCTTTAGCTCCACCAATTCCTTTGGTGCCATTCGGTATGGTGCTATGGACACAGTGCTGCCGTTCGGTAGCAAGTCTATACCGACGACTTCTCGATCGTGAGGCAAACTCTAAGTTCTTCTGGGAATACATCAGCAAATTCCCCAACCGTTCGGACCTCTCCAATTACTAACCCCTTAACTTCCAAAGCACAGATTTGAACCAAATACGCCTCACAACCCTTCTTGACCATCTTTTCAGCCTTTAAGGCGGTCACTACGTTGGATAGGTGATTCCTCCTATCTCCTATCATAAACACTTCATCACCTTCCGCCGTCTTAAGAACCATGCGCTTGGCCGCGCAGTCCAACCTTGCTTGGTACTTAACCAACCAATCCATACCAAGGATCAAATCGAACTCCCCAAACGGTAGTTCCATTAGATCAGCTACAAATACTACCCCTTGGAGTTCTAGGGGTACGCCTCTATAAAGTCTATTTACGACTACGGAGTGACCTAAGGGGCTAACTACGGTCATCTCCTAGAAGCGCTTTGAGAGTTTAGGTCCATTGTTCCTACCACACTACTAGCAATGTACGAGTGTGTCGAGCCCACATCAATCAATGCAACATAAGGAAAACCGAAAATTAGAAACGTCACGGGTTATGACATCCGGTGCGTCACCTTCTTCGCGACACCTCATTGCGTAAACTAAGCCAGTGCCTAGCCTGCGTGTTGCCTGCACCTCGCCTTGAGTTCCACGACCTCGGTTAGGACCGTTGTTTCCTCTACCATTACCACGACCCTCCGTGGTCCTACATTTCTATCCCGAGCACGGTTCGTCCTTCCGCCGCTTCTTAGCTAGTTTCGGGGGGACAATCTCGACACGATGCTCCAAAGACCCACACTCAAAACATCCTTTATCACCGGTCCAACATCCTCCCCAATGGGTCTTTCCACGATTGCACCGAGTCGGCCTTTGATTAGCGATTGTGTGGGCCTTGTTTGATTGGGCCCACTTGGCCTAGCCTTTTCTCGAGCACTTCCGCTTGACCCAAATGACCCAAAACTTCTCTTACGATTGCTCTTACTATAGTTCTGCCTCACAGCCTCCTTGATTCCCTCGGCTACCTTAGCCTTCTCCACTAGAGATGAGAACTCACGAACCTGGCTTTGTGGGGCAATTAGTAACCTCAAATCATCTCGAGTCCGTCCTCAAAGCGGACACAGTAGCTCATGTTCGTTAGCCACGATGCCTCTCGCATATCTACTCACCTTAGAAATTCCGCCTCATATTCCGACACACGGACTTAGTTCCTTGAACTAATCCCGGAAAAGCCTTTCTGCTGGCGTCGGTGTAGCTAATGCCCACATACTTTTTCGATGGCGGTTACGAAATACTCCCAAGTCAAATCATCGGTGTAGCCCCATCTCGAACCGTAAGCCACCACTGGTGCGCTTCATCCTTTAGAAGCGACACTTTGCCTTTTCACTTCTCTTCCTAAGTCGGTCAAGGTCATCCATGATTCTTTCGGGTTGACTCTAGCCAATATTCCACGACCTGGGTGCTACTCGACACACCTCGGAATACCTCCGCTCCGTTAGATCGGAGTCGCTCGGGACAGATTCCGAGCTCCCACATTTCCACCAGCCCGACCACCATCTCCAAGACTCGCAACACGACTTGCGATACCGACTCGCCACCGGTGCGCTCGGCTCCTCGGCTCTAAAAGTAGGAGGTGGTGGTGGCGATGGTACCTCATTCTCCGAACCTTGTCCTCGACTGACGGGTTCGGACACCGTCATCCTACCCTACCACGTCCACGGCGTCCCACGTCCTCTAGAACTCATTCTATCTACCGCGCTTTTAATCGATTAAGAAAAATTTTATGCGTTAGCATTTGTTTCACTTTATTACTCATGAAGAAGTTTTATGGATGAGGTTTAATCGAGAATTCTTTCGAGCAAACAATGTTTCAGCTTCCTATCCTAGTTCACACAAAGAAGTTCATGCATCCATTCCTTAATACTTTCCATACCTATTCACTCATCGGACATTTCTGCCCATTTCTAACCCAGGGGTATTTTCGTCTTTTTCCTACAGGGGTATTTTCGTAATTTTCCGAAACCAAGATATTTTGCTGATGATTTCCAAAGCTAAGTTATTGAATATTTGTAAAATAGTTGAAATTTTGGGCAAAACCGTCGAATCAATATTTTATGGGTCAGGGGCATTTTGGTAATTTTACTCCTAAGGGTATTTCTGTAATTTTTTTTTTCACAAGTCAAGTTTTCCGAGGAATACGTCGTAAAAGTAGTGTTCTAAGGTTTAAGAGAGTTATTGGACAAATTTTGGCAACATTAGAGCTTGTTATTCATTCCATTTTGTAAAACAAGGCTAATTCCCTTTTTGGGTTTTAATCATTGTTTTTAGCCTATGACCGAGCCTTCTTGGTCAGGGTGAACTCCAAGCTACGCACCGTGTGCACTCGAGTGAAGAGGAGGTGGGTCACGCGGACCGCTTAAATACCAAGCTCTCACCGAACCTTTCTAGACATGCGCACAGAGGTTACCACACCACCGAGCCTTCTCGAGTTAGGGTGAACTGAAGCTACGCACTGTAGGATACTGCGAAGAGGAGGTGAGTCACGAGGACTCGCTTAAATACCAAGCTCTTCCGGATCCAATCCTAGACATGCGTGCAGGGGTTACCACACCTAGCTCATTGACTAGGTCATAGGTTGGTTTAGTTCTTTAAGTCTTATGCTTCGTTGTGTTTGAGTAATCTAACCCTAGGGTCCAAGTCCTATAAGTCTATCTACGTTCCATGCTTCCTACCCTTCTACGAATACAATTCACGTAAAGGTTTAGATGTACTTACAGGCGGATCGGTGCGGAGAGACTCGGGCCATGCTTTTTAAAACCCACAACAATTGAAAGGCCTACTAAAACATTTTTGGGCCTTGGGCCCCACAATGAGCTTTGAACTGGGCTCGATACCAGTCAGAATAACAACCCAAACCCGCCCAAACACTACGACCGAATTTGATTTGTTATCGAGTAAAACCTTGTGAACACCATTTCGAAAAACATTTAATTTTCATTGAAAACCCCTCGTTCTTCAGTTGTCTTGTCAAAGCTACCCTTAGATTTAATTTGGAATTCTAATTAAGTCCAATTGTTATACCAGTTACAAGTGTGCCTGATGGCACGAATAAACCTTTTCGTGTTAACAAAAAAAACATGTGATTTAATTCAATTTAATAGTATAGTCTTGAGTAAATATCCACATATAAAAAAAAACAAATAAAGATTATGGAGGCCTTATTACAACCCAAAATAAAATTAAACAAATTAAAGTTCTATAAGTTTAAATCCACTGCATGGCCACCTCGAGTCCAACCTAGCTCCTCCACCGCCATCTACGAGTCACTGAAAAATGTTAAAGGAGAAGGTGAGTCACCAAGACTCGATATGTAACCCTTCCCCCGGTTAATACAACGTTTCATACACAACATATAACAGTTAATTTATGCAGAGTATTGTGTACCCAACCTAGCCAACCAAACACCTTTGTCTACCCCATGTGGTACCAAACCACTGGTGACCGTAGTCACGATGTGTTACCAAAACACCGGTGGTGCCAAACCACCGGTGACATATAGTCACAATGTGCTACCAAAGCACCGGTGTCCGTAGACACAAATCGGGTGATGGGGCCAACCCATCGTGTGATACCAAATCACCGCGCATTTATCCCATATCTCAAGTGGGGCCAACCCACGGTGGTGTTAACCACGGGGACAAGTCGCTATGAGGTACCAAACCTCTGGAGGTACCAAACCTCTCGGTGACATATAGTCACAGATGTGCTACCAAAGCACCGGTGCTCACAAAGACGATATCAACGCCCCTCCTCTCATCAACCCATATCAAGCGCTTAATAACAGAACATACATATATCACATGTATCAAATAATCCATGCTTCCCAAAAGCATTATTATCGATCTCATACAAATAGAGACTTACGGGATCCTTGCTTGTACCATTAAGGTACTATTGCCATATCTACATAGAGCGATTTACACATAACATACACTTAATACACTTTATTAACTATTATAAGTGTGTATGTACACACCTGTCACCACCGAATCGTCTAAATCCCGAAAAGAGATGTCGGCCACCTAGATCTCTTCGGTCCCTATATTCGGCCAAACACATGGGTTAGTACCATGGCCTATTCGGCCACCCCAAACAATCCTAGGGGTTTATCTTTTGATCCCAAAACCTTACCTTTAACTCTTTGCTACTATCCACAAACTCTCGATTCGCGGATCCGCTTTGCAAATAATCGATTAATGAACATCACTCATAACCAAAGCTTTTGGCTTTTTAAAAACCATCATAGACCTTACCCAACCTTACCAAAACCGAGCGTTAGAGATTAGGGCTTGGGTCGCTTGCTTCACGATCTTGGGGTACCTAGAAGAGATCGATTACTAAAACATTTAGAAGTCTTGCTAGCCATCTGCCGAAATCGGCACTTACCCCTAAATAAGAGTCGACAAAGAGTAGTGAAGGAACCCATGAAGTTTCGGCCTGACTTACCTTCACCAAAGCGATTGACCACGAAAATCCAAGAGATCTATCCTGCTTCTACTATTCGGTCAAGATGCTACCAAAAAGAAAAAGAGAATTCCGGCACTTCAATATGGGTGTATCGGTTTTTATGAAGGAAATTAATGGCAAGAGAGGGTGATAAGAGTGTTGGCTAAAGGAGTGGATGTTCGGCCATCAAAGAAAATAGAAGAAAGGAGGGATTGATGATGGGAATTCGGCAAAGAGAAGTAGAGAGTGTTTCAACCAAGGGTTTGAGAGAACAAAGAAAATAAAAGAACACAAGGGAGAGGGGTTAGGGTTTTTCGGCAACTTAGCAAGAATGAAAAAAACCAAAACAATGAGCTAGGGTGGGGTTTTTATAAGCATTCGGCCCCCCCCCCTCTTCAAGCTTGCCGTCCAACCTTGGCAACAAGGAGTCCAACTCCTAGCCAACTCCTAATTTTCCTCTTGGCCACTCATTTAAATTAATTCAAACTAATTTGAATTAATTCACCTTTATCAAATAATAATCCAACCAATATCCTTGAATATCTTCTCATTATTACTATAATTAAACAAATAAAACTCTTCTATTATCCCTAAATAATTATACCTAATAAAAGAGTTTGAAGGAGAAAAACTCTCCCCCTTGTGCCGTCCAAATAAAGAAAAAAAGGGATTTCAGTAACTCAACACAAGCTCTCCCTTGCTCCTTGGTGGCGTCACATGTAGCTCTTAAGTGGGCTTCTTTTGCCACTTTACCAAGGGCTTTTTAGTGTTAAAAATACCCACATTTATTCTTATAACACCACTTACCAAGGCTCCCTTCTTTTAAAATTAAAAAAAAAAACGAAATTTCCCAACAAACCGGCACACTCAAAGCCTTAAATTAAGCTCTATTATTCCATTAATAACATCGCAGCAGTTCATAACAAGAAAATAGTCAAATTCCAAATAACCCCATATTTGGGATGTTACAGACTTACATGATAACTTATTCAATTCCAAGCTTGCCTTGGACTTACATGATATCTTACTCAATGCCAAGCTTGCCTTGGACTTACATGATATCTTGCTTGCTTGCCGATGCCATGCCTCGGCCTGGTCTTATACGGACTTTCTTGTTTCATGTGGTAGATCGAGTATCCTAAGTTATTCAACTTCAGTCGGGGCTTTCTCATGTTTGATCTCATTAATTTCTTTGTTTAACATAACATTAAACATTTTTCATAATAACATTGTACTTTATACTAAGCAATTCAATGATATAAATCATAAAGCTTAGAAATCATACAAACTTACCTCAATATACAAAATGTAGCTAGGTATGCAATTTAGTCCTCGACCTTGTTCTTGCCTCGGTTTTGATCCGGACTTCGTTTTTCTTGATCTATAGTCATAAATAGATCATTTAATTTTCACATTGACTAAATTGACCCTTTACTCATACTTGGGCAAAATTACTATTTTGCCCCTATACTTTCTCATATTTGCACTTTTGCCCCAAGGCTCGTAAAATAATTTTCATTCAACTTTCTTAGACTACATGCTTAGCTGTTTCATTTTCTCTACTATAGCCATTATCAATTCTCATTATTTATAATAGGTTTGACTAATTTCAAAACTTTTACAAACTAGTCCATACTATCATATTTCATGAAATTCATTAAGGAAAAGATGTTTATCAAACATCAAACTCTCATAATCTTCCATAAAACATCTTTTAACAAGCATGTCATTCATAGATGAATTTTTGAACATGCATCTTAGCTTATTTTATAGCTAAAAATAGCTAATTCATAATACGAGGACTTCAAAAACACGAAGAATATTAAAAATGGGGCTCAGATGAACTTACTAGCAAGCTTGAAAAAAATGAAGAACCCTAGCTATGGAGTCTTCAAATTTTCGGCAAGGGAAGGAAGAAGATGAATGAAATTTTATCATCTTTTTCCTATTTTAATCACTTATTAGACAATTGACCAAAATGCCCTTCTCCTTAAACATTTCTATTTTACTAACTCATGTCCATTTTTGTCCAAAATTTATAATCTGGGAAAATTGCTATTTAAGGACTCATAATTAATATTCTAAAGCTATTTCATACAAAAAGCTTCTAGAAACTCATATTTTGCAACTTTTGCAATTTAGTCCTTTTTGATCATTCCTTGTCAATTCCACAAAATTTCTACATGGAACTTTAATACTATGATGCAAACATGTCATAAACCTTAATAACTCAATTTTACTGACTCGAGTTTGTGGTCTCACACCATTATCCCGACTAGGCCCTAAATCGGGCTGTTACAATTCTCCCCCTCTTAGGAATTATCGTCCTCGAAAATCTTACCAGCAAATAGATTTGGGTATTGGTTTCTCATGCTCTCTTCTAGTTCCCACGTAGCTTCTTCTATTCCATGTCTTTGCCACAATACTTTTACCAGGCAATACTTTTATTCCTTAGCCGCTTGACTTCCCTTCTGAGCTAAAATCTTAAGCGGTTCTTCACCATAAGTCATGTCGGAATGAATCTCTATTTACGATCGGGAATTACATGTGAAGGGTCCGATCGGTAGCGTCTTAACATTGACACGTGAAACACATCATGTATCTTTTCTAACTCGATGGCAAAGCCAATCTGTGGCTTCTGAGCCCAACTTTCTGGTAATCTCATACGGTCCAATAAAACGTGGACTCAACTTGCCTTTTCGGCCAAATCTGAGAACTTTTCTCCAAGGTGACACTTTCAAGAAAACTTTATCCCCGACTTGATACTCGATCTCTTTTCTCTTTAAGTCCGACTAGGACTTCTGTCTATCGATGCGACTTTTAAACTTTCTCGTATCACTTTCACTTTCTCTTGACTTCTCTAAACCAAATCAACCCCGTGAATTTGGTTTTCTTTAAGATCAGTCCAATAAAGAGGCGTTCGGCACTTACGCCCATATAAAGCCTCATAAGGTGCCATCTTTAAGCTTGACTAAAAACTATTATTGTAGGCAAACTCTACTAATGGGAGAAACTTTTCCCAACTGCCTCGGAATTCAAGAATACAACATCTGAGCATATCCTCGAGCACTTGAATTAACCTCTCTGATTGACCGTCAGTTTGAGGATGAAAAGCGGTACTAAAGTTCAACTTTGTACCCAAGGCCTCTTGTAACTTCTTCCAAAACACGGATGTGAATCTCGGATCTCTATCCGATATGATTGATGGGAACTCCATGAAGTCTTACTATTTACAAACATACAAGTTTGCCAACTTGTCTAGTGAGTAATCAACTCGTACAGGTATAAAATGGGCTGACTTCGTAAGTCTATCAACCACAACCCATACAGCATCTTTCTTGCTCGGAGACAACGGTAAACCCGTTACGAAATCCATAGTAATACAGTCCCATTTTCACTTCGGAACTAAAATGGGTTGAAGCAAGCCCGAAGGTACTTGGTGTTCAACATTTACTTGCTGACAAATCAAGCATTTGGAAACAAATTCTGAAATATCTTTCTTCATTCTCGGCCACCAATACTGTTGCTTCAAGTCATTATACATCTTGGTACTACTCGGATGTACAGGTAAACATCCATTATGGGCCTCATACAAAATTCTCGAAATAAGCTCTTCTTTTCTCGGTACACAAACTCTGTCTTTGAACATCAGACTTCCATTGGGACTAATCCGGAAGTCAGACTCAACATCTGTCTCGCACTGATCTCTCTGAACTTGCAATTCACTATCCTCTTTTTGAGCTTCAATAATCTCTTGGAGGAATATTGGTCTAGCTAACAACTCAGCTAGAATAGAACCATCGTCGGACAAAGTCATCCGTGAATTCATTGTCCTTAATGCAAATAGGGATTTTCTGCTCAAACCGTCGACGACCACATTCGCCTTCGCGGGATGGTAATCAATGACCATCTCATAATCTTTTATCAACTCTAACCATCTTCGTTGTCTTAAGTTTAACTCTTTCTGCGTCATCAAGTACTTCAAACTTTTGTGATCAGTGAAAATCCGACATTTCTCACCATATAGGTGATGTCTCCATATCTTCAATGCGAAGACTATGGTAGCCAACTCTAAATCATGCGTCGGATAATTCTTCTCATGAGGCTTCAATTGTCTGGAGGCATAAGCAATAACTTTGTCTTCTTGCATAAGTACACAGCCTAATCCATTTAAGGATGCATCGCTATAAATCACAAATTCTTTCCCTGTCTTAGGTTAAACCAAAACTGTGACTTCCGTCAACATCGCTTTCAGTTTCTCGAAACTTTGTTGGCATTTTTCAGTCCACTCAAATGTCACATTTTTCTGTAACAATTTAGTCATCGGGGTTGCAATAACAGAAAACCCCTAGACAAATCGTCTATAATAGCCGGCTAGACCTAGAAAGCTTCTAATCTCAGAGATATTCTTCGGTGGATTCCAGTCCATTATGGCCGAAATCTTACTGGGGTCCACTCGAACTCCTTTTTCCAAGACAATATGTCCCAGAAACCCTACTTCCTTGAGCCAAAATTTGCTTTTACTAAACTTAGCACATAATTGATTTTCTCGTAGAATCTGTAAAATTGTCCGTAGGTGCTCAGTATGCTCATTCTCATCTTGGGAATAAATCAGTATGTCGTCAATGAAAATGACTACAAACTTGTCAAGGTATGGTCTAAACATGCGGTTCACTAAGTCCATGAATACCGCCGGAGCATTGGTCAAACCAAAGGGCATGACTAAAAATTCATAATGCCCATACCTTGTTCGGAAGGCTGTTTTAGGCACATCTGATTCTTTTACTCGTAGCTTGTAGTACCCTGATCTCAAGTCTATTTTGGAAAACACGGTGGCTCCTTTCAACTGATCGAACAAATCATCGATTCTAGGCAATGGGTACTTATTCTTTACTGTCACTTTATTAAGTTGATAGTAATCTATGCACAATCTCATAGTGCCATCTTTCTTTTTCACACATAAAACCGGAGCACCCGGGGAGAACAACTTGACCTTGCAAAGCCTTTATCTCACAAACTCTTGTAATCGTGACTTGACTCCTTCAACTCCGTTGGAGCCATTCTGTAAGGAGTAATAGATATTGGTACAGTACCGGGAGCTAGCTCAATGCTGAACTCAACCTCTCTAACTGGTGGTAGTCTTGGCAATTCCTCAGGAAACACATCCACGTACTCACATACTATTGGCACTGACTCAATCCTTAACTCTGTTTCTTTTTCATTCATTACAAAGGCCAAATATGCTTCGTACCCCTTTCTCATGTATCTCTGTGCCGTCACATGAGAAATCAATTCTGACAATCTACTCTATTTATCTGATTCTATGTGAAGGGTGTCCCCATCCTCACATCTCATTTCAATGTATTTCTTCCCACAATTAACTATTACATTATGGGCAGTCAACCAGTCCATACCGAGAATGAGGTCAAACTCCCCAAATGGTAGCAACATTAGGTTTGCTTTAAAACAATGACCTCTAATCATTAATGGGCAATCTTTACATACTTCATCAACTAAGACACTCTTGCCTAAAGGATTAGATACTTTAATCACAATTTCTGTAAACTCTATAGGCATACTCATATCGGACACCAATTTCATGCAAATGTAAGAGTGGGTGGATCCGGGATCTATTAAAGCAATAACTTTAACATCATAAAGAGAAAAGGTACCCGTGATAACATCATGGGAAGATGCCTCTTCGCGAGCGCGAATGGCATAAGTCTGTGCAGGTGCCCTACCATCAGGTCTCGCGGCCTGCTCTCTAGGGTTACCTCTTCCACTTGCCCCACTTCCGGGGTTTCTCTGCGGCCTTCCTCTGACCATACTCCCGGATCTCGGGTTCTGAGTTTTGTCCTCTTTCATCATCTCTGGAAAATCTTTTATGTAGTGGTCCTGGGAACCACATCTGAAACATGCATTTTCATGTGCTCGGCATTCACCGAGATGACGTCAGCCACACTGTGGGCATTCGGGTCTGTCAGATCGAATATTCCCTACACTGGCAACTGAAGTAGTTTGTGCTTTGTTTCCCGAATTCTGTCTACTCTTGTCTTTCTTGGAAAATCCAGTGGAAGTAGCCGATCGGGTAGGGAAATCTCTTGACTTCTTGGATGAAGATTGGAATAGCTTATTCCACTGTCTCTTTCTCGAGTCACGAGACTCCATTTCAGACTTTCTCTTCTCTTTTACTAGCTCCTCGGCTTTACAAGCCCTCTCTACTAGTACCACAAATTCCTTTAGTTCTAAGACAGCAACGAACAGTTTGATGTCATCATTTAGCCCATCTTCAAATCTCTTACTCATGATGGCCTCGGTGGATACGCATTCTCGAGCGTATTTGCTGAGTCTTACAAACTCACGCTCATAGTCAGTTACAGACATCTTGCCTTGTTTCAGTTCTAGGATTTCCTTCTTTTTCTGGTCCAAAAACCTTTGACTAATATACTTTTTCTTGAACTCTTCTTGGAAAAATTCCCACGAGATCTTCTCTCTTAGGACTACTGATACTAAGGTGTTCCACCATTCATAGGCAGAATCTTTTAAAAGAGAAACTACGCACTTCATGCACTCTTCAGGTGTACATGACAGCTCATTAAATACCCTGATGGTATTTTCTAACCAGAATTTAGCTTTTTCCGGATCATCATCTTTTCTAGCCCGGAATTCTTCTACCCCATGTTTCCTGATTCTATCAACCGGGGCTTCTCTCCTCTTACCACCTCTACTACTTGAGGGGTTATTGGGATAGGTTGAGGAATAGGTGGGGTGGAGGGGGTTGTGCATTCAGTTCGTGTGCGAACGAACTCCGTGTACCATGTGTTCATCATATGGAGGAAGGCTTCTCTAACCTCTTCTCCTCCTCCTTGACTCATCGTGGTGGGTCTATTCTCGTTCTCATTTGGCACCGTCCCTTCAATGAGCCGTGCGTTACTTTCACGTCATCCACCATATCTCTTTCGAGATCCATTTACTATATATATAAACATAATTTAAGTCGTCGTGAGTCGTCACACTATCATTATAAAAACATTCTTACGTATGGCATGTATAGCTAGACTCGTTCTCATGCTACGTTAGTCCTAGAACCGACTAAACCGTAGCTCTGATACCACCAAATGTAACACCCCATACCCAAGTCCGAGGCTCAGATCGGATACGAGACATTACTATGCTTGAACTTACTTAATCATGACATTATGGGCTATAAAATTTCGTTCCGAAATTAAAAATTCTCATTCTTAAACAATTCGTACATTTCATGGGCCTACGAGGCCTTAAACTCGTACTGGTAAACTTTCGGAACCTTATCGAAAAACTTTTCTTTAAAATAGGGGTTACACGCCCGTGTAATATAAGACACGCCCGTGCATAGGCATACACGCCCATGTCCTCAGACCGTGCCTAAAAACTCGATGATTCTCGCCAATTTCCACACGGCCCGCACGCCCGTGACCTAGACCGTGTACTACATCTTCATATACTGACTTATTTAACACGACCGGGCACACGCCCATGTTCTAACCGTGTGTCATGCACGGCCTTAACACACGGCCGTGGGATTAATCCGTGGACTATCCTTACTTATAAGACTAAGGTGCAATTTACGCACGGCCTAGACACACGCTCGTGTGCCCAACCGTGTGGGCACTTAAAGGCTATTTACCAAGCCAATTGCCACCCTGAAATTAAGATCCAATTCAAACTCATTTACAACAACTCAATACTACATCATTCATGAATAATACTACATGTTTCATTGATAATTATAAACATACACACTTGGCCAATCACTTAGCCATATACAAAAGAATAACCAACTTAATAGCCTATACTTTAGCTCTTCTTAAAACATTTACTCACAATGTAATGCTACCTATACATGCCATACTTAAATAAACAACTTGGCTATACCAAAATAGCGATTGATAGTGTGCTCCGAGCTCCGATGACGGTGATCCTCAATATTAGCTTGGCGGGACTACATGGAAAGAAAGAATGAAAGACATAAGCATTTAGCTTAGTAAGTTTGCATAATACACATAGCAACATTCTTACTTAATAAAGACCATTTGATATAAACAATGGCATCATAAATTCAGCTATATAAAGCTTACTTACTCATACTTGATTCTTACATAACTCATGAAACTTACTAGTCTCATACTTGATGGGCAAACAAAGTACTGTATCACTAGATCACATTGATCAAAGATACTTGAACATAATACTCATAATTTCTAATTCATCATTCATGACATGAATAATATTCTTTTTCACTTGATAATAACCTTACTTACTTAGCTCTCTTGTTATCTCTTTGGAGCTTAACTCGTTTGCCCGATGAATTTATATGAATAACCGAGGATACTAAATCTCATCTAAATTTCGAGGCCATGACTTAACATGGACTTATACGAAGTCTTTCTTGTTCTCACCAATGCCATGCCTTAACTTGGACTTATATGGGATCTCTTTCTCTTGATAACTTTTCAATGCCAAGCTTGCCTTGGTCTTACATGATAACTTGTTCAATGCCAAGCTTGCCTTGGACTTACATGATAACTTATTCAATGCCAAGCTTGCCTTGGACTTACATGATATCTTACTCAATGCCAAGCTTGGCTTGGACTTACATGATAACTTATTCAATGCCAAGCTTGCCTTGGACTTACATGATAACTTATTCAATGCCAAGCTTGCCTTGGACTTACATGATATCTTACTCAATGCCAAGCTTGCCTTGGACTTACATGATATCTTTCTTGCTTGACGATGCCATGCCTCGGCTTGGTCTTATACGGACTTTCTTGTTTCATGTGGTAGATCGAGAATCCTAAGTTATTCAACTTCAATTGGGGCTTTCTCATGCTTGATCTCATTAATTTCTTTGTTTAACATAACATTAAACATTTTTCATAATAACATTGTACTTTATACTAAGCAATTCAATGATATAAATCATAAAGCTTAGAAATCATACAAACTTACCTCAATATACAAAATGTAGCTAGGTATGCAATTTAGTCCTCGACCTTGTTCTTGCCTCGATTTCAATCCGGGCTTCATTTTTCTTGATCTATAGTCATAAATAGATCATTTAATATTCACATTGACTAAATTGACCCTTTACTCATACTTGGGCAAAATTACTATTTTGCCCTTATACTTTCTCATATTTGCACTTTTGCCCCAAGGCTCGTAAAATAATTTTCATTCAACTTTCTTAGACTACATGCTTAGCTGATTCATTTTCTCTACTATAGCCATTATCAATTCTCATTATTTCTAATAGGTATGACTAATTTCAAAACTTTTACAAACTAGTCCATACTATCATATTTCATGAAATTCATTAAGGAAAAGATGTTTATCTAACATCAAACTCTCATAATCTTCCATAAAACATCATTTAACAAGCATGTCATTCATAGATGAATTTTTGAACATGCATCTTAGCTTATTTTATAGCTAAAAATAGCTAATTCATAATACGAGGACTTCAAAAACACGAAGAATATTAAAAACGGGGCTAAGATGAACTTACTAGCAAGCTTGAAAAAAATGAAGAACCCTAGCTATGGAGTCTTCAAATTTTCAGCAAGGGAAGGAAGAAGATGAATGAAATTTATCATCTTTTTCCTATTTTAATCACTTTTTAGACAAATGACCAAAATGCCCTTCTCCTTAAACATTTCTATTTTACTAACTCATGTCCATTTTTGTCCAAAATTTATAATTTGGGCAAATTGCTATTTAAGGACTCACAATTAATATTCTAAAGCTATTTTATACAAAAAGCTTCTAGAAACTCATATTTTGCAACTTTTGAAATTTAGTCCTTTTTTATCATTCCATGTCAATTCCACAAAATTTCTACATGGAACTTTAATACTATGATGCAAACATGTCATAAACCTTAATAACTCAATTTTACTGACTCGGGTTTGTGGTCTCACACCACTATCCCGACTAGGCCCTAAATCGAGCTGTTACAACATAAATCAAATGCCATGCGTCTAAATGTAAATGTACCGTACGGGCAGGTGAATGTTGTTTTTTGTTGATCTTCTGGTGCTACTGTAATCTGATTATACCCTGAGTATCCGTCGAGAAAACAGTAGTAATCTCGTCCTGCGAGTCTATGCAGCATCTGGTCCAAGAACGGTAGAGGAAAGTGATCTTTCCTAGTCGCCTTGTTCAGCTTCCGGTAATCGATACAGATTCTCCATCCCGTAACTATCCTCGTTGGTATCAACTCGTTGTTCTTGTTCTCCACGACCGTGATACCTCCTTTCTTTGGCACACACTGGACTGGACTCACCCATGAGCTGTCTGAGATGGGGTAAATTATACCCGCATCCAACCACTTGATAATTTCCTTTTTCACTACATCTTTCATGATGGGGTTCAGTATCCGCTGTCTATCAATCATTCCTCTCTCGCCATCTTCTAATATGATCTTGTGCATGCATACAAATGGGCTAATACCGCGAATATCAGCTGTGGTCCATCCGATAGCCTTCTTGAATTGTTTCAAAACTATGATAAGTTTGTCTTCTTGTTCAGTAGTTAATTCTGTTGAAACAATCACAGGCGGAGTAGAAGCGTTACCTAAATAAACGTATTTTAAGTGTGAAAGTAATAACTTGAGTTCTAACTTAGGTGGCTCCTCGATTGATGCTTTTGGCTGGCTGTAATCTCTTTTCTCTAATTCCAAAGATTCAAAATGGGATTGCAGATTAAATCCCTTTTGATTAGCTTTTAGCAAAGCTAAGTATTCATCCTCCTCTTCATCATTTGGGGGATTTGATGTCAAAATTCTTTCCAGTGGGTCCTCAACACAGTTAAGTTCCTTCTCCACTATTAACTCCTCTAAATCGGATACTGCAGAACAATCATCCATTGTGTCAGGAAATCGCATTGACTTAAAAACATTAAATGTTACCTGATCATCCTGAACACGCATAGTCAGCTCGCCCTTTTGCACATCAATAAGGGTCCTTCCAGTTGCTAAGAATGGTCTTCCTAGGATAATTGGCACTTCTTTGCCCGCTTCAAAGTCTAGAATTACAAAGTCGTGGGGAAGATAAATTTATCTACACGCACTAATACGCCTCGATTTTTCCTTACGGATGCGCTAAGGATCGATCTTCTAGTTGAAGTGTAACCATAGTTGGTCTAACTTCTCCTATCCCCAACTTCCTAAATATTGACATAGGCATCAAGTTGATACTTGCGCCTAAGTCGGATAATGCTTTACCACAATATGTTGATCCAAAGATTGCATGGTATGGTGAAACATCCGGGATCCTTCAATTTTGGGGTAGTTTGTTACGAAGGTATGCACTACATTCCTTCGTCGAGCTACTGATCTCAAATTCTCCAAGCCTTCATTTCTTAGAAAAGATATCTTTCATGAACTTGACGTAGTTCGGCATTTGCTCAAGTGCTTCGACCAACAGAATGTTGATGTGAAGTTGCTTGATTACGTCAAGGAACTTCTTGAATTGAATCTCCTACTTCAGCTTCTGAAGTCTTTGAGGGTAGGGTGGTGGTGGTTTCATTACTGGAACTGATTCTGGTTGATTCTCCTTTGGCGGTAATTCTGCATTTAATGAAGTTGTTGGTTGATCAGAATTGACTGGTCCTGAGGTTACTTTGCATGGTTTTACAGATTTCGGTTCTGGTGAAACTGGGGTTTTAACACTTGGTTGAACTTCTTCTTGAGCATCAGCTTGGTCCTTTTCAACTTCGACAGTGTTGGGCTCTACTATCTTTCCGCTCCTCAATGTCAACGATTTGCAAGGATCCTTTCCCAGATTTCTCAGATTTTCTGTATCACTAGGTAAGGTACCCTGTGGCCGGTTTCTAAGTTCAGTTGCAAGCTGGCCCACTTGATTCTCCAAATTCTTCAATGTAGCTGCTTGGCTCTGGATCAAGGCATCATTCTTTGCAATGTATGTCTTTAGCAAACTCTCCAGGCTATTGGATGCCTCAGCTTGAACTGGTTTCTGAACTTGTTGCGGAAAATTAGGCGGTTGGGTTGGTCTGGGTTGAGTGTAAGTGGTACTGGTTCCAGCCCTTTGGTTACTCCAGGAGAAATTTGGGTGGTTCCTCCATGATGGGTTATAAAAATTTGATTGCAGCCCTTGCCTTCCTCAATTTTGGTTCTGATTACCCATGTAGTATACAGATTCTGGGTTCAACGGACATTCTTCGAACAAATGTCCCTCCCCACAGTAAACACAGGCTATATTTTCAAATTGATTAGGCGGTTGTGCTGCAAAACTATTAGACCCATTAGTAGTAATATTTTTAAGCATTGAGGATATCGATGATACCTGAGATGCGAGTGAAGTAAGAGCGTCTACTTCATGAATTCCAGCGACTCGTCTTCCTAACACTGCCCGACTGGTTGGCCATTGATAATTGTTGCTGGCAATCCTCTCAATAATTTCATAAGCCTCATTATAAGACTTAGAAAGGAGAGCCCCATTAGCAGAGGCGTCCACTACCATCCTTGTGTGGGCGTTGAGACCATTATAGAATGTCTCAAGTTGAATTCAATGAGGGATTCCATGATGAGGGCATTTTCGTAATAACTCTTTAAATCTTTCCCATGCCTCATACAAGGACTCGTCATCCATTTGGTGAAAAGCAGTGATCTCGTTCCTCAGCTTAGCATTCTTGCTTGGCAGAAAATACTTAATGAGGAATCTCTCGGCTAACTCTTGCCATGTAGAAATGGAGTTCGGTGGCAATGGATTCAACCAGGCACGAGCTCTGTCCCTTAACGAATATGGGAACAACTTCAATCGTAAGGCATCTTCGGAAACTCCGGCTAACTTGAAAGAATCGCTCACTTCCATAAATAGTCTTAAGTGAAGATGAGGATCTTGATGGGCATTCCACCGAATTGGCCCACCGTGCGAAGCATCCGGAACATGACCGGCTTCACTCAATTATCGTGCCTCAATTTGGTCTCCTAATACCCAGTTAAGATCGTTAAATCTTGTGCACGGCATATTGTCTTAAGGCTCTATCCTATCATCAGCAATAAGGATAGGATTACGGCGGGGTTTGCTCCGTTTCCTTGGTTCATATTCTCGAAGTTCATCTCTTCGGTCCTTCTCTGGTTTACTTGTCTTCTTCGTTGTCGAAAGGTTCGTTCTATTTCAGGGTCCACAGGGAGTAAGTCAATAATCTGGTCAATACTTATAAACACCTGAAATAATCATAGAAAAATTGAGTAAGTAAAAATTTCAATACGAAAAATAAATACCAAAATGTGAAACAAATTCACAAATAATGGCTTTGAAAAATAGTCCCCGGCAACGGCGCCAAAAACTTGGAATGGTGGAAATGTGCAAGTGTACACAATCGTAACAAGTAATAAAGTGACAAGTAAATGTCGAGTTATCGTACCCACAGGGACTGTAAAAGAATTATTTATGAAAATGATTTTAAACACTTTGGTGAAGGGAAAATATTTGGATTTAATAAAAATTTAAAAACTAAAAAAAACAAAGTAAAATAAAATAAAACAAAGTTCTATTGCACGATTTCAAAAACTGATTTTAATCAAGATGATATAATTGTGTTGGATTAATCACATTTCTTACCTTAGAATTATTAAACTCGTGTTTATACTTGTTAAAACATGGCAACTCGGTAATTTGCTAACTTATGAACATACTTACAAATAAAAATCCATTCATCTCTTGTACATATTTCTATGCAAATTCGATCGATTAAACAGACTTCTAAAAGTAAACATGTTATTGCACATACATGCTTATTAAATTAAACAATCTCTCACATATTCCTATGTGATTCAACTGATTAATTCAACCTAATAAGCATATAAAAGATCATGCGAGTTAACAAAGTATTTTTACCTTGAAACACTTAATCACAAAAATCCTGCAAGTTATGCAAGGCATATGTATCTCCAAATACAATGCTAATTTAATCTTCAGCTACCTTAGAAGAATTAAACATGCACAGATTAAGTATTGTGTCCACTAATTACAATTCCAATGCTTTTAAATAATTAATTCATTAGCTATCTAAACAATTAGAATGCTAGATAACTTAAACATGAGTTTACTTAATCAAGCATTTTACCGAGGCCTTTTAACAGTATAAACACAATTTTAATAATTTAATAGGACGAAATGCAATCAACCCAACACGAATTAAATTCAAGCTAAATTGATTAAATTAATCATTCCAAAAGCATAAATATTCATAAACATGTTTGTCAAAACAACAACGAAAATTAAAAGAGATAGGGAACAAGAAGCAAATCCGGTGTTTCTCCGTGGCTTGACTGATTGCTCCGTTCTTCGTTCTTCGTTGGCCTCGGCTATCAAGGTGGCTTATGAACACTCCAATTTCTGATCCAAATGGCTGGGAAAATACCTCTTTTCCAAGAGGAGAAATCGGCACAAGAACACACAAAGGGAAAATGGAAAAAATGGAAATTGAGAGAAAGTGAGAGAAGAGAATGTTGGATGCTTGAGGTGTGTTTTGAATGAGAAGCAAGGGGGTGTATTTATAGCTGATAAAGGATGCTAAAAATAGCAAATAGCAGCAGCAAAAGAGGCCTCCCTTGGCCGGCCACCTATGTGGCAAAGTTGATGGATTCAACTTTGCTAAAAATAGCATGGGGCAAATCTACAAAGCCATAATTTTTGGAGGGGTTTGAATGCAATTTTGAAAGGTCTTCAAGGGCTTCTTTGCAAGCTTAGTTAATAAGCTAATAAGCTAATTTGGGCCAGGAATGTGGACGGTTTGGGCTGCCCAATTAGTGGCTGGTTCGGTTCAACCGGTTTGGTTCAACTGATGCGGTTCAACTGGGCCTTTTTCATAATTAATTAAGATTAATTTATTTAACCCAAATTAAATTGGGAATAAATTAAAATTAATTATTTTATGATTAAATATTCATAATTGGACTGTCTTGGGCTGGAAATAAATTTGCCTCGATACTTTAAATTGCTTCTCGGGTTTATTCTTCGAGAAGTGTCTGCCGAGCCAATTTTCGCCCTTTGTGCGAATCTGTCTAAAATAGTCAAAATAAATCAAAATTAACTATAAAATTAATTAAAATTCATCATGTTCATATTTCTAGCACAATTTAATTATTTTATAATATTTAATTATTTTCCGACAAGAATTTACTCAAAACCGCATGAATTTGGGCCAAAAAGGGCATGAAAAAGTATATAAATTTCTGTGTTTCCAAGTATACAGATGTGAGTCTGTAGGATATCGATCCCACAAGGATGGTTGTCTTCTGTCTATTAATGACGGTGCAATAACTAGATAGAAATAAGATAAATTGTAAGGATAGTTGTCGGAGCAACAACTTGAAAATAATAAAATAAAATATGATAATGATAAACTTGGATCCCCCACATGAATCTTCAGCAAAATACTAAGTGTTCACAAGGTATAAAAGGATAGGTGATTGTCGAGGCAATAAATTTCAATGTATATCTTACCAAGCGTCACTCATCTATTTAATCTGAGACTTAAACATGCACATTAACCCCAACTTCCGATAATGCCAACATGACACTATTAAGAACAAGTGGACTAAATTCCTCTAATATTCACTCAACTTCCGTTGTAATGCTTGTTGGCTTGAACTGTCACTACACTTTCCAGTGTTAGTGATTTCAATAACACTTTCATGTTAAGAAACATTCAAACCCCATGATTAAACAATAAAAGCAAGATTGAATAAGATAACATTTAACCAATAATTCATGTGTATTTCTATACAAATAGAAAACAGAGAGTAATCACCAGCGTTTAGAAAGAAATAAGAAAGAAACGAGTGGAGAATACTATTCCTAGAAAACTCGACTGAATCTCTCTATTACCTCTTGTATCGCACTTAGATCTCATCGTCAGAAGCTAATCTGCACCAATTTTCACTTTGGCTCACCTATGAGAGGCTTAAGCTGCCATAACCGTAAGCTTCAAGGTAGGATGAAGAAGATGATGGTCAAGAAAAAAGCTCTCTCTTTTTTTTCTTCTCACGTCAACCTTTTATGTCCTCCTCCAATAGTACAGGTGTCATTTCCTTAGAATTATTCTGTCCTTGTACTTATAGGTTGGTTATACCAGATTGGACAGCTCAAGCATTTTTAGCTCTTATTCGGACAACTGCCAGGTGCGGCAAAAATTTTGGACGCAATCTGGAATTAACTCATGAGGCGACATTAATGCAAAAAGATAGCAAATTTAAGGATAAAATAGGCTAGGATTCACTGAGTTATAAAATGCAATTTACTTGACTAAAAATGCTAAAATATATGCTAAGGATAACTAAATGGGAACAATTTAACCAATAAGTAAGGAGGAAAACCTATGTTCTTTCTAGTGCTATCGCACCCCCAAACTTGAGTTTTTACTTGTCCTTAAGTAAAACAGAAACTAGCAAGGCTAGACCAGAATTCACTAACGCAATTGATCATTCTTAGCAACTTAAATCACCTAAAATCCCAATGAATGATTCACATTCAGTTGACATAATATTGCATCGATAATACATAAGTATGAATAACTAAGATTGCATCTTTATCAAAACCAACATAATGCTTCAAATCTTAAATTCTATTTACCAATACAACATTTATTGTATATATATATTTATGTGAATAAGGGATATCATTGAATTACTGTACCCTTGTTCTTGAGAAGTAACATGGAGTGCAACAAACCCCAGGAAGTATGTAATTGCGCCGACACACACTCATGAAGCGACAGCCTTTGGCTAGATTCATTTTTCTAACGCTTGCATTGGAGTGTTCCCTTTTTAACATTTCACAATGCACCAACTTTGGAGTGTCACTTATTCATAACTATATATACATATGAGTAGCTGTAAAAGGCAGACTCATTCAAGATTCAAGGAATGCTACTAGTCATCCATTACTAATGCAAGCCTAAATTATTCATCAAAAAATTGAAGATACCACATTCAGTCAAATTTATCCAACTCATTCATTGATAATTCACATGATTCAAGAATTAAGCATTGAACGTAACAACAATTTTTGAACAATTTTCATTAACTATAGTTAAACCTTGCATGCTTCATTACTGAAAAAGAAATTTGAAATGTGGGTGCATTTCCAAGCCCCATGTGCATTCCCCCAAACTTAAAGTTTGCATTGTCCCCAATGCACTAACATGAAAACGTAATGACAATAAAAATGCAACGACAATGTGTACTTATCAAAATAAAACTTACAGCTAAATGCAATGCAAGAATACTACAATGAAAGCTTAAAATAAACTAACTCAGTTATCCTCAGCCATCGATGTAGTTGCATGATGTTTCTTCCTCCTCCTTTTCTTCTCCTTCTTCTTTCGTTTTTTTTATCCTTGAAACCCCTTCTATTCTTTTCTTTGGGCTTCGCATGGTCCTCGGATTGCTCCTTAATTTTCGGCACTTCTTCAGCATCATTGCTACTTTCTGTGTAGGAGAGGCCACTTGGAGTGGTCCAGTGTAGACCACTATTTCCAGTGAATTCATTGCTCCTCACTGGTTACCTTAGTAACCTCCGCCAGTCTCGCTCCATCTCGCTTCAAATTATCAATATTTGTACCCACAGACTCGGGTGCGGTGATAATGTTCACAACAAAATCTCCATCTTCTTTTTCTTTTTCATCTTCAGCAACTTCTTCTTCAACAAAAATTCCTCTTCCGTAACAGCAAATTCCTTCTCAACAACAATGTCCTTTTGATTAGCAAAAATACCATCCTCGCACAAGCTATCAATCTTTTGCAGGTATTCTTTAATGTTCCTAGATTCCTCTTCTCTGTCATTATTAGAGACCTGCGCAATGGGAGGGGATGCCACTGATCTATCTTGTTCTTCTAAGTCATCATCTGTGGATCAGAGTTCATAATTTTGAATGATTAGTGGAAACACTAGGAATTCCGGTAGTGGGGATAGGCTCAATTGGCTTAATGTGGCTACAATAGAACTGTTCCAAACTTTGGTATAAACATAAAACAAATTCTGGGAGTTCTCCATATCCTCTATTGTAGTGACAAGCCTGATCTGCTTATTGTTGATGGAATTGACCATTTTTTTGACATCTTTCATTTTACGCCATAATGATGTCTCTGCATTCAGGTTTGTTCCTTTGTTCTCGGCTTTGGTTTTGCCCTTCCTTGTATTGCTTGTTTCTACCTCCTTCAGTATCGGTGTATCTCTGCCACAAGTTAGATACACTACCTGTTGTGATTTATTCTATGCCGGCTCAGAAATACATAAGAAAAGGGTGTGAAGCCTATCTTGCTTATGTGTTGAACACTAAGGAGTCTGAATTGAAAATTGAATCAGTGCCGGTAGTATGTGAATATTCAGATGTATTTCCAGAGAAATTTCTAGGGTTACCTCCGATTAGAGAAATTAAGTTTGGTATTGATTTAGTCCCTGGTACTTTACCGATATCAATTACTTCGTATAGGATGGCCCCGACTGAATTGAAAGAATTGAAAGCTCAGTTGCAAGAATTGGCAGATAAGGGATTCGCGAGACTGAGTTATTCTCTCTAGGGTGCACCGGTATTATTTGTAAAGAAGAAAGACGGTTCTATGAGACTGTGCATCGATTACCGATAGCTCAACAAAGTGACCATAAAGAACAAGTACCCATTACCTAGAATTTATGACTTGTTTGATCAGTTGAAGGGCCAACAGTATTTTCAAAGATAGATTTCAGATCGGGCTATTATCAGTTGAGAGTTAAGGAGTCGGATGTACCAAAGATCGCTTTCAGAACAAGGTATGGGCACTATGAATTCCTTGTTATGCCTTTCGGACTGACGAATGCTCCTGCAGTTTTTATGGACTTGATGAACCAAATTTTCAGGCCATACCTAGATAGGTTTGTGGTTGTGTTCATTGATGATACCATGATTTATTCTCGAGATGAGTCTAAACACGTTGAGCATTTGAGAACTGTTTTACAGATTTGGAGAGAAAAATAGTTATATGCTAAGTTCAGTAAAAGTGAGTTTTGGCTTCGAGAAGTTGGATTTCTGGGGCACAATGTTTCAGGTGATGGCATTCCAGTTGATCCGAGTAAGATTTCTGCTATAGTTGAATGGAAACCACCGAAGAATGAATCCGAGGTTAGAAGCTTTTTGGGCTTAGCTGGTTACTACCTCCGGTTTGTCAAAGGGTTTTCGATGATTGTTACTCCTATGACGAGATTGTTGCAAAAAGATGTCAAGTTTAAATGGTCTAAAAAATGTCAGCAAAGTTTTGAGAAATTGAAAACTTTATTAACTGAGGCACCGGTCTTAGTACAACCTGAACAGGGAAAAGAATTCGTAATTTATAGTGACGCGTCTTTGAAAGGACTTGGATATGTGTTAATGCAAGAGGGCAAAGCGATAGCTTATGCCTCAAAACAGTTGAAACCACATGAGAAGAATTACCCGACGCATGAATTGGAACTATCCGCTATAGTTTTTTCCTTGAAAATTTGGAGACATCATTTGTACGGTGAGAAATCCCATGTTTTTACTGATCACAAGAGTTTGAAATATTTCATGACTTAGAAAGACTTAAATTTGCTGCAATGAAGATGGCTTGAGTTATTGAAAGACTATGAGTTGGTGATTGATTATCACCCGGGTAAGGCGAATGTAGTCCCAGATGCCTTGAGTAGGAAATCCTTGTTTGCCTTGAGAGCAATGAACACGAGGCTGACTTTATCAGATGATGGTTCGATTCTACCTGAATTGAGAGCTAGACTGACGTTTCTTCAATAGATTTGCGAAGCCCAGAAGTGTGACAGTGAATTGCAAGCTAAGAGAGCTCTGTGTGAATCGGACAATAACTCAGATTTTCGTATCGGATCCGATGACTGTTTGATGTTCTGAGATAGGATTTGTGTGCCGAAAGGTGACGAACTTATTCAGAAAACTCTTCAAGAGGCACACAGTGGTTGTTTATCCGTTCATTCAGGTAGTACGAAAATGTATAATTGCTTGAAGAAAATGTATTGGTGGTCGGGTATGAAAAGAGATATCTCTGAGTTTGTTTCAAAATTTTTTATTTTCTAGTAAGTGAAAGCCGAACACAAAGTACCTTCAGGTCTGCTTCAGCCAGTGATGGTTCCCGAGTGGAAATAGGATAGAATCACAATGGACTTTGTAACGAGTTTACCTTTGAGCCCAAAAAACAAAGATGTCGTATGGGTCATTGTTGATAGATTGATGAAGTCGGCTCATTTTATACCGGTACGTACTGACTACTCGCTTGATAAGCTAGCTGAATTGTACATTGCTAAGATTGTGAGATTGCACAGGGTGCCTATATCGATTATTCCGGATAAAGATCCGAGATTCACTTCGCGATTTTGGAAGAAGTTGCAAGAAGCTTTAGGTACGAAGTTAAATTTTAGTACCACTTTTCATCCGCAAACTGACGGTTAATCCAAAAGAGTAATTTAGATTCTTGAGATGTTGTGTTTTAGAGTTCCAAGGTAGTTGGGAGAAATATCTACCGATGGTTGAATTTGCCTACAACAACAGTTTTCAGTCAAGCATAAAGATGGCACCGTAAGAAGCGTTGTATGGTTGTAAGTGTCGAACTCCTCTGTATTGGACAGAGCTCAGCAAAAAACAAATTCACAGGGTTGAGTTAGTTAGAGAAATTGAAGAAAAGGTGAAAGTAATTCGTGATAGTTTGAAAGCAGCTTCTGATAGACAAAAGTCATATGCGGATTTGAAAAGAAAAGAGATTGAGTTTCAAATTGGAGATAAAGTGTTTTTGAAAGTATCTCCATGGAAGAAAGTTCTCAGATTTGGCCAGAAAGGCAAGTTGAGTCCACGTTTTATTGGGCCGTATGAGGTGATTGAAAGAATCGGGCCAGTAGCATATCGGTTGGCTTTACCGACGGAGTTGGAAAAGATCCATGATGTGTTTCATGTGTCTATGTTGCGGCGGTATCGATCTGACCCTTCACATGTGATTTTGACCTTAGAGGTTGAAATTAGACCGGATATGACCTACGGCGAAGAGTCGATCAAGATATTAGCTCGGGAAGTGAAACAGTTGAGAAATAAAAGTATAGCCCTAGTGAAAGTCTTGTGGCAAAGACACGGAGTTGAGGAAGCAACGTGGGAACCTGGTGAGGCTATGAGAAAATAGTACCCAAACCTCTTTTCCGGTAAGATTTTCGGGGACGAAAATCCCTAAGGGGGGAGAGTTGTAACAGCCCGATTTTAGGTCTAGTCAGAACAGTGGTTTCGAGACCACAAATTCACCGTAGTAAAATTTGTTTTTATTATATTTTTATGGTCTACAGTTTTATGGAACTATTTTGTGAAATTTTTGCTCGAAAATTTCGATGTTTGGGCACTCAATTTAGTTTTAAGGACTAAATTGTAAAAAGTGCAAAACTTGAATTCTAGATGTTAAAGGTGTCCAATTGCTATGAGATTTTAAATTAGAGGTCCTTATATGATAATTAGACCATTATTTAAGTTTATGGACAAAAATGGACATGATTAAGTGAAATTTTAAAGTTTGGCAAAAAGGGCATTTTGGTCATTTAGTAATTAAATGAATTAATAAGCAAAATGAAAGCAAAATTTGTTCATCTTCTCCTACCTTGTGCCGAAAATTTGAAGGTCACCATAGCTAGGGTTTGTTCAACTTTCAAGCTTGATTGTAAGTACATCGTAGCCCCGTTTTTAATGCTCTTTACATTTTTGAAGTCGTTATCATTTGATCTACCTATTTCTACCATTAATTTAAGATGTGGTTGATGTCTAGGGTTTGACCCATGTTAGACATATGTGTATTTTGATGTTTAATGGTAGATTATGCATGCTTGATGTGTGATAAACAACTTTTACTAGGTGATTTTTTATGAAAATGCATAAAAAGGACCTAATTGTAAAAAGTTATAAAATGAGTAGTAAAAATATAATTTAATGGAAAAGGTGGACTTTTATAAGCATGAAAATGGTTCGGCTAGGCTTGGGTTACCAAGAAATTGAACAAATTTCATTTTACGAGCCTAGGGACTAAAATGTAAAATGTCAAAAAGTTAGGGACAAAATAGTAATTTTGTATAAGATGCAAATTAATGTAAATGTATGTGTAAAATGATGAATTAACAGTCAAAGTTGCTTATATAGACCCGGAACAACCGATTACGGAACTAGATCGAGGAAAATGAAAAGTCTCGGATTAGTTGAGTTTCAAATACGAACCATTCTCAAGGTAAGTTCGTGTAATTTAATTTGGTATGTTATTATGTTTTAATTGAATTGTGTAATTGAGATAATATATATGTGATGATATACCCTATGAAATAATCACAAGATGATAAACACGAATAAAACGTCATTGTCTTGGTTGAACATTGTATTTCGATGGATTATAATAATTTTCTTGAAATGAACAAAATGATATAGAAAGGATTTAGCCCGGATGGGTAATCCTGAGCTACACTCTCTTGAGTAAATATTATGAAATGGATTTAGCCCGGACGGGTAATCCATAGTAGGCTCATTAGAGCTAACGTTATCGAAAGGATTTAGCCTAGACTGGTAATCCTGAATAAGCTCTTGGGAGCGAATGTTAAAGACGGGATTTAGCTTGGACTGGTAATCCTGTTATATAAATGTGACTTGAGAGTGTGCTATATGAATATGGGCTTAAGGAGCACTTTGGATGTGAATTGAAAAATGATGGACATGTATACCTCGAGTATACTACCCGAGTATCCATCGAAATTACAATAGTTCAAGGAAAAGAAATCCTGAAAAATGGAATAGTGAAATGATATGAAAGTTATACTATGGTGAGCTCAACTATGTTGGTTTGATAACTTCATGATGTGTATCACTAACTTGTTTAATGAGTGAATGTATTTAGGTAACTTATCAAAATATTGATGGAATGAATGCATATATATATGCTTATTTGAATAATTACAACCGGTAAGTTTCTTAATATTACGCGAACTTACTAAGCATGAAAATGCTTACTCCGTTTTACCTTTCCTTGTTTTATAGTGCTCGTAAGGCTCGCGAAGGTTAAAGGATTCGGTTGGAGCAATATCACACTATCCACAAATCTCCTTTTTGGTATAGCTAAATGATTCATTTTGGTATAATGGCATGTATAAGCTACTTGGCTTAGATGAAGGCTTGTAAGTAATATTTTGTGACTTAGCCATTGGAATGGCTAAGGATGTTCAATTGGTGCATGTATGATGTTAATGTATGTCCAAATTCTTAAGTGTTAAGTATGGTGGATAATTCATTTTGTAAGTGGCCATTGGAATTGGATAATATTGGTTTAGTTATATATATGCATATGATGATGTCTTTCATGGATGTGAGAATTTTTATGGTTTGAGTTAACAAGTAGGTGATGTTGTATGTGATAGAAAATAGCATGTGAATGATGTGGCTGATTTGGTTGAGTGTATGTGTTTGGATTGGTGCTATGTTTTGTTGTGTAGGTATGTGCATGGAAGGGTGACAAAATGGCTTGGTAAATAGCCTTGTTTTTGTCCACACGGGTAGACACACAGGCGTGTGTCTAGGCCGTGTGTGACACACGGACTACCCCACAGGCATGTGCTCGGACCGTGTGTCCCTTGCACCACAATTGATGCAAAACAGAATGTCCAAAATATAGCACACGGGCAGAGACACAAGCGTGTGTCTCAGCCGTGCATGCTACATGGCCTTGGACACGGGCGTGTACCCCGGCCCTGTGAAGTCTGCACCAATTTTATAAAAAAATTATGAAAATTAAATCGACCACACGGCCTAGCACATGGGCGTGTGGCACGGTCGTGTGGCAAAGTCAGAGAGCACCCTAACACAGCCTGTAGCACGGGCATGTCCCGGGGTCGCACGGGTGTGTCTCGAACCCACACGGGCATGTGACCCCTGTTTTAGCAAAAAAATTCTAAGTGTCGTAAAACTTTCTAAAGTTCACGATTTAGTCCCGAACTGCTTCCAAAGCATGTTTTGGGCCTCATAAGGTCGTTTTAGGGATGATAGGAATGTAAATGAAAAGTTTTAAATTTGGATGGAGATTCACGTCTCGGTTTTGTATGATTGCTTGTGTTATTGATGGGCGTCGAAACCACCAAAAATAATTCCTACAAATAACTCTAAATAGTAGTAAGAGTGGTAGTAGGGTCGAGTCCACAGGGATTGGATGTTATTATCAACTTTTGCGTTTATCTCGTGAACAGAACGTTTGTCGTGTCAAAGGTCGTGGCAAGGGTCGTGCCCACGACTCCAAATGAACCTGCTGAAAAATAAATAAATCAGGGGGGTTTTAAAATGTTTAGAAACTAAATAATTGAAACAGCATAAATAAATAATTAAATAAGTTAGAAATCAGATTGAAAATTAAATTCGGATTTTGTAATCAAAGAAAATAAGCCTTAGCCTTTGACTCGGTAAATTTTGTGTTAAGAATCGATCCTCGAAAGTTGATCTTCTCCTCCAAACGATAAGCTGGTTATAGCGATTAAGAACGTCCTAACCGCCAATTCTTCCTCTCGTAGCTGGTCCCGGTACGTCCTGCAAACCAACCCTTACCGATTATCTAACCGAGATACACGTGTTCCCGATTGAAGATTCCGGTAGCCTTGCGTTCTGAAGAACCGAACTCGAATCAACGGCCTCAAACGCGTGGGTCGTTTAAACCTGATCACTTCTTCCTTGACTTGTTCTCGGAAACCCAAATACAGCACGGCCGACTCGAATCTCCAACTATCGGCAAACACGATTCAAACCCAACGTGCACTTTGACTTGAAATCGAATTCAACCTTAAGGGATGATTTGTGCTATCCCGATACTTAGGAAAAAGGTGAATACCGATTGGAAGGATTTTTTTGTGCGAATACGAATCTCACGATTCCCGACCGGAAAGAGTACCGGCCTAAGGCTAAGATAGAATTTAATGTAGCATGAATTTATTCATGCTTGTAAGTTGTGGAAGGTGATTGAATTTGTACGATAATGGAAGAAATTGGGGAATAAAAGGAGTTGGAAAGCAATTGGACGAATTTAGAAAGAACAAAGAAATTGAAATGAAATGAACAAAATTCCCACGTCAAATTGAAAGAGAAAAGAGAATAATTCAATTCCAAATTGAAGTAGAAAAAGACAAAGAGGATAATACAACTCCAAATTGAAGTAGGAAAAGAATTAATTGATGATTTCCTAAGAACAAAAAGGCCTTATTTATATACATAGGGTTTACTAAAAATAGCCTAAACTAATTTAATATAAAATCTAAAATAAAATAAAAATAAAAATAAATAAAATAAGATTTTCCTATTTTTGGCTTTTACAAAGTCAAAATATTTGATGTGTCCTTGGCTTCCTCCATCTTTTTGATTTGGCCCTTTTTAGCTTATTTTTGACCAATTGCATCCCTGACAAGATTTAAATCATAAAAACACTAATTTAGCAAGGATTGATTCAGAAATAAACAGAATTAAACACAAGAAACCATGCAAATTAACATGTTATCAAATCCCCCCTACTTAGCTCATGCTTGCCCTCAAGCATGTTGTTCTTTCAAACATTAGAATTGATTCTACAATTTATTAAAAATCGAGCCTCCTTTCTGCATCCATACTTAATGTAAACAACATAGGCAAAAATAAATAAATGCTCAGAACATATAGTTTAATGGACAAGTGTCATAAAATTTGAAATATGTGAACTAGATAATTTCATTAAATTGAGTTTGAATCCAATAATTTGCAAGGCATTATTAATTAACTACGCTTTAGTAAAAAAAATTTAGACATGGTCAAACCTTTTTACGCGAACTAGGATGACAACCCAAGCATCCTATCCCGGTTACTCAGATCAAATAGTCTTTATTATTATTATTATTATTATTATTATTATTATTTTAGGCTCTGTTAGCGGAATGTTATTAAGTTCTTGAATTGTCACTCGAACCTTTTTACGTGAGACGAGATGACAACCCAAGCACCTCACCCCGGTTACTCAATCCGGTCACGTTTTCAAAACTTTCACTCATAACTTGAGCCTTTACTTATTTATTTATTTTATTAATTTATTAATTTATTTATGCACAAGCAAATATTTTTCAAACAATCAATTAATATGAAAAATCTAGCTACATATACCAACCCTAAAACACAAATGTCGACTAATCTATAAACTTGAATATTTAAATTCAAAAAATTGCCCAATTGTCCAAATTGACTAAGTATGAGATTAAAGGCTCAATGTCAAATAAACTATCGAATGAATTAAATGTAAGATTGAACACATGCAAAAGAGAGACATGTAGCAAAAATCAATCAATCGTCCGTGCATACTTACAATTTTCAATCCCTCCTACTTACTCTATGCTTGTCCTCAAGCACGTTTTATATGCAATAAAGTTCAGTAACTCAAGCAACAAGCAAAGAGAAAGGTTAAGAATACTCCCCATGTGTTTCTAATGATGTTGTCGGTGTTTGAGAAATAATTGTCAACATTTAGCGTGGCGTACCCACGCCACCATCATTATCTGACTTTAGAAAAACCTCCATTACGTTCCTGAAAACATCAAATTAACTGGATTAAAAAAATTATTTATTTATTTACAACCTAAATCTTACTTAACCTCAAAATGAAAATAAAGTTGGGTTGCCTCCCAAAAAGCACTTTTGTTTAACGTCGTTAGCTCGACGACCTTAAATGTTATCCGTTTGGCTTATTGAGAATTAATTTCTCCATCTTGTGCACTTGGATGTTCTTGCAGAAAGGTTTCGACCTTTTCCCACTATCCTTGAAGCCCTTCGCGGATTCCCCTATCATTAGTGGATTGAGGCGTCTTTGAGCTTCTTCGTTCAAGTTTGCATTTTTCTCTGTCGGAATACTTGTACGTTCTGGAAACGATTTCAGCTCTAATTTTGAGGCTTTCATGACAGCTTCACGTATTGGTTTTTGGATTATCGATAATTCCTCTTGCTTAACATCAAGATCTACATTTCTGCAAGGCACAGTTTGTAACTTATCATTGGGATGTCCCATATCCTCTTAAATATTAAACCTAACCACTTCACCGTATAATTCCATGGTGAGTGTTCCACTCCAAACATCAATTTTCATTCACACGGTACTCAAGAATGGTCTCCCAAGAAGTATCTCAGACGAATTGGCCGAGTTGTCATCCTCCATGTCGATAATGTAGAAGTCTGCAGGAAATATTAGCTCGTTTACTTTAACAAGAACGTCCTCTAACACTCCTTCCGGATGCACTACAGATATATCTGCAAGCTGAATAATTACACCTGTTTCCTTCAAATGACCCGCATTAAGTAGTTTATAAATTGATAAAGGCATAACATTAATTAATACGCCTAAGTCACACATGGGTTTTTTAATACTGACATTACCTTTTTTGAAAGATATGGAAAACATACATTGGTCCTTACATTTAGGTGGTATTTTCCTTTGTAAAACAGCGGAGACATTTTCTCCGACACTCACGTTTTCATTGCCTAGGAGCTTCCTCTTACTTGTGCATAATTCTTTTAAAAATTTTGCATATCGTGGAGTTTGTTTAATTGCATCAAGAAGAGGTATGTTGATTTCTACCTTTCGAAAGGTGACGAGGATTTCCTTCTCTTCTCTCTCCTTCTTGCATTGGACTAGTCTTCCAGGAAACAGAGGTGGTACTGCAAATGATTTTTGTGGTATTGACTCTACTGGAGCCTTTGTGTCAAGTTTCTTCTCATCTCGACCAGTGTCGTGGGCACGACTCGTGCCATGTTCAAGCTCCAAAACCTTCCCACTCCTCAATGTCATAGCACTTACATTGTGTCGAGGGTTTGGCTCAGTTTGAGACGACAGCTTACCTTGAGACTCCAAATGGCTAACCGTGAGCACGAGTTTGCTCACTTGCTTATCCAACTCCTACAAATGCATGTCAGTTTTTTGTTGGAATTTATCAGTACTATTGGCTAGCCTTTCCACTACGGCTTCCAAAGATGATTTCGGGGGTGGTAACTGTTGATTCTGAGGCGGCCTTTATTGATACGGTTGATTGAACCGCAGATTCGTCCCATAACTGAGATTCGTTGATCCTTCTATCCCACATTATACGAGTTTGAGTAGGGGTCATATCGCCTCTGGGGCGGTCCTGGAAAGTTACCGATAGCATTTACTTGTTCTGTTGAATCCTCATCTAAAATCAGACAGGAGTCTGTCGGATGGTCTAGCTTAGCACAGATTCCGCACAACCGTGCTGGGCCTGTTCTATCTATGAGCAAAGTTTGAACAACATTAGTTAGCTTATCAATTTTATCTTTTAGAGATAGAGAACTTAACCCATGAACCCGTCTTGTGGATTCTGTGGCCGGTCGAAATTGTTGAGAGTTAGTAGCCATGGTCAAAATCAACACTCGTGCTCTATGAGGAGTCATATTGACTAGTGCCCCCCCACTTGCAGCATCTATCATCTTCATTTCCATCGAGAGTAATCCCTCAAAGAAATACTACAAGAGTGACTGTTCAGTCAGCCCATGTTGTGGGCAACTTGCACACAACTTTTTGTATCGCTCCCAAAGATGTCGTAGAGCGATTCAAATGGTCCTTTGACGATTCCTACAATATCCCTCCTTAGTTCAGCTGCTCGAGCTGTAGGGAGGAACCTGTCAATAAACAAATGAGACATGTCAGACCATGGGTTGACAGATCCCGGGGGTAAATAAAATAGCCACTCTCTAGCAGAGTCGGCTAGTGAGAAAGGAAAAGCATGAAGTTTGATTTGGTCTTTCGTTACTCCTTGAGGCTTCATGCTTGTGCACACCATATGGAATTCTTTAAGGTGGGTGTGCAGATTCTCGTTCTGTAATCCACGAAAAGTGGGTAGTAAATGGATCAAACCTGACTTTAACTCGAACGGTGTCCCTCCTTTCGGATAGGTTATACATAAGAGTTGTTGTTCATCTGGTGCCGCAGCATGTTGGCATATCGTCTATTCAGCCATCTCGTTTGGTTCGTCGAACGAGAAAATTTCCTCGATGTATGATATGGTTTTGAATTCGAGATTTGGCCGTTTTCCACGTCGAATGGCTTCTTTTCGAAGTTGTCGGGCCAATTTCTCAATTTCTGGTTCAAACTCTAGGGTTCCCGGTTCTGATCTGGTCATAAGGTAAACAAACAAAAATTAGAAAAATATCTCCAATCCCCGGAAACGGTGCCAAAATTTGATGGCCGTCGAAACCACCAAAAATAATTCCTACAAATAACTCTAAATAGTAGTAAGAGTGGTAGTAGGGTCGAATCCACAGGGATTGGATGTTATTATCAACTTCTGCGTTTATCTCGTGAACATTACTTTTGTCGTGTCAAAGGTCGTGGCAAGGGTCGTGCCCACGACTCCAAATGAACCTGCTGAAAAATAAATAAATCATGGGGTTTTAAAATGTTTAGAAACTAAATAATTGAAACAGCATAAATAAATAATTAAATAATTAGAAATCAGAATGAAAATTAAATTCAGACTTTGTAATCAAAGAAAATAAGCCTTAGCCTTTGACTCGATAAATTTTGTGTTAAGAATCGATCCTCAAAATTTGATCTTCTCCTTCAAACGATAAGCTGGTTATAGCGATTAAGAACGTCCTAACCACCAATTCTTCCTATCGTAGCTGGTCCCGGTACGTCCTACAAACCAACCCTTACCGATTATCTAACCGAGATACACGTGTTCCCGATTGAAGATTATGATAGCGTTGCGTTCTGAAGAACCGAACTCGAATCAACGGCCTCAACCGCGTGGGTCATTTAAACCCGATCACTTCTTCCTTGACTTGTTCTCGGAAACCCAAATACAGCACGGCCGACTCGAATCTCCAACTATCGGCAAACACGATTCAAACCTAACGTGCACTTTGACTTGAAATCGAATTCAACCTTAAGGGATGATTTGTGCTATCCCGATACTTAGGAAAAAGGTGAATACCGATTGGAAGGATTTTTTTGTGCGAATACGAATCTCACGATTCCCGACCGAAAAGAGTACTACCTAAGGCTAAGATAGAATTTAATGTAGCATGAATTTATTCATGCTTGTAAGTTAATGGAAGGTGATTGAATTTGTGCGATAATAGAAGAAATTGGGGAATAAAAGGAGTTGAAAAGCAATTGGACGAATTTAGAAAGAACAAAGAAATTGAAATGAAATGAACAAAATTCCCACGTCAAATTGAAAGAGAAAAGAGAATAATTCAATTCCAAATTGAAGTAGAAAAAGACAAAGAGGATAATACAACTTCAAATTGAGGTAGGAAAAGAATTAATTGATGATTTCCTAAGAACAAAAAGGCCCTATTTATATAAATAGGGTTTACTAAAAATAGCCTAAACTAATTTTATATAAAATCTAAAATAAAATAAAATAAAATAAAATAAGATTTTCCTATTTTTGGCTTTTACAAAGTCAAAATATTTGATGTGTCCTTGGCTTCCTCCATCTTTTTGATTTGGCCCCATTTCAACGACTGACTTTCAATTTGGCCCTTTTTAGCTTTTTTTCGACCAATTGCATCCCTGACAAGATTTAAATCATAAAAACACTAATTTAACAAGGATTGATTCAGAAATAAACCGAATTAAACACAAGAAACCATGCAAATTAACATGTTATCAGTTATGCACGGTAATGCCTCGTACCCTGTTCCGGCTTCGAATACAGGTAAGGGGTGTTACATAGTCCATGTTCATTTTCTTAATTGCCCACATTAATTTGTGTTCCAATTTGATTGGCAAGTGACTTTGTAACACCCCAAACCCGGTCAATACACCACGACCGAATCTGGTATGTTACGGGGAAAACGTACTTGAGAGGTTTAGGTTTTTCGTTTAAAAGCGGGGATGTAAACACTTCACTATCTAGTGTATTTGAAGAAAATTTGAGTAGGCTTGTTTGAAATCGGGTGGTGTATTGAAAAACCCAAAAAAATTTGAAAGCTTAACCAAAAGATGTAGTTAAAACGAGTTTATTCCATTGCATTATTCAAATAGTTTCTTAGTGTTACTTAAGACATTTTAACTTGGTAGAAAATCGAGTTTTGATTTGGAAATCGTTTGAGTTTCTAATGCAAGTCATGGTGAGATACCCGATGGTATAGTTTAAAACACTTTGCGTTATAGTTTTTAAATCATTGTCTTTCCAAATTTTAGTAAAATTTCAACCCACTTATTTTGTTAAGGCATGTTAAAGTCTATTTAAAGCATAAACATCATAAAGCATAATTTAAAGGCCTTTTACAATCCAAAACAAAACCCAAATAATAAAAAGCAAGCTAAAGTACCCAAATTATAAAGTCCGAGTAAAACTTTATTAAGCGTGGCATGAGCACCCGAGAGTCCATCCGGCTCCATGTCCGCGTCTAAGTGTCACCTGAAATGTCAAAGGAGAGGGTGAGTCGAATGACTCGAAGGCATAAATCCCGCTCCCGATAAAGCAACATGCTAACACCCATCATACATAGCAACATGATTAATGCAACCCGATCCTAACCATCCATATCGCCTTTTCTACCCGTGTGGTACCAAACCACCGGTGGTGCCAAACCACCGTGACCCAAAGTCACGATATCCATAAGTGTGGTGCCAAACCACCGTGACCCAAAGTCACGAATAATCCAATGATGGGGCCAACCCATCGTGTGATACCAAATCACTAGCGAGCGATCCCATATCTCAAAGTGGGGCCAACCCACGATTGGTGTTAACCACGAGGGGCCGAGTCGCAATGAGGTGCCAAACCTCTGGTGTCCCAAAGACACACGTGGTGATACCAAATCACTTTGGTGACCGCGATCCTACAAATCCGATGATGGGGCCAACCCATCGTGTGATACCAAATCACTAGCGCACGATCCCATATCTCAAAGTGGGGCCAACCCACGGTGGTGTTAACCACGAGAGACGCAGTCGCAATGAGGTGCCAAACCTCTGGTGTCCCAAAGACACAAATGTGATACCAAATCACTTTGGTGACCGAAGTCACAAAATCAATCGTGGTACCAAACCACCGGAGGTGCCAAACCTCTGGTGTCCCAAAGACACACGATGTCCCAAAGACACGGATATCATCATCCTCCCTCCACTCATATCACCCATCATCATGCCATACTCATGTGATCATGCATCTCATACAAGTCATGCATATCATGCCAACATGCCAAGCATTATATCTCATAGCATACATAACATAGATCATAATATTGAGTATACATCAAGAGAACTCGTAATGCTACGGACTTACCCGGATCCGTACATATACCCCACTTGGGTACCAATTAATCCATCATCTTGTTTTGGTTTTACAAAGCAATCGAGTTATTAATAATATTACTAAGTATGGGTGTGTTAGTTACACACCTGGAAAACAACAGCCTTAAGCCCCTCGAACAGATCTAAGCCCCCTTGATTATCTTGCTCCTTTAAACTTGATTTGGTTTCCCACCAAATCTCGAATCAAGCGATGATTCCCTTGACAATCACCAACCCCACAACCACTTTGCTTACCAATCGGTTAAAAGAGTCGAAAACTCTTCTTGGTTACTTTTCAATATCCAAAGACCCTATCACAAGATGATTAACAACAGGTTAATACCCTTTCAACCACAACCAATCATGAGCTTTTAATCCAACCGAATTCAACATAGAACTTAGAGAAGATGGACATGGCATTTGGCCAAACACTTACCCCCTTCCAATCGAAAGAAAACAAGAACCCAACACGATTACCACCCTTCTAATATTCGGCCACCAAGGAGCTACTAAGAGAGAGGAGAGTTTCGGCCAAGAGGAATAGAAGGAACAAAAGACAAGAATAAAAGATAAGTAGAGAGTGGGGACTTTCAGTTTGAAAGCAAATAGGTGAAGAAAGTGTTTTGGAAGATAAGATTCGGCTACCAAAGTTTCAAGAAGAGAAAAGAATGTTTGAGAAGAGAGAGCTTAGGCTTGCACAATTGAACAAAAGAAGAAATAGTTTCGGCACAAAGAAATGGGAAGATGAATGGAGAATTCGGCTTCACAAATGAACCAAGGAAAAAGGAGATGAAGAGGAGGATACTCGGCTACCAAATGAACACCAAAGATCAAAGATATTTCGGCCGATTTAGGAGTGTGGTATTTCGGTTTTCAAAAGCAAAAGAATGAGAGAAAAACTCTTTGAGAAAATCGAAACATTTGACAAAATGAGAGAACTTTTGCTTACCAATTACTTTTGGCCGAAAATGCACAAGGTAGAAAGTGCATTTCGGCACATCCTCTTCCACACTAAGCCGTCCACTCCCCACTCCAAACACCCAAAAATTCGGCCAATATCCCTCCATTCACTCACCACCACTCCTTCAAACATGTTTGACCAAGTCTTCCTCCTAAAATCCTCATCACCCTCCATTTGAATGGGAAGACCAAGTCCAAAGTAGAATTCTAATTGCCTTCTACCTCTCCCTCCATGCCGTCCAAAATGGGAACCAAAATGGGGACTCTGCGACTTGAACACGGGATCTCTCCCCTTGTAGATGACGCCACCCTCAAGCTCCAAGTGGCACATGCCTTGCCACTTTGCCGCCTCCTCATTTGTGCAACAAAACACCAAATAAAATACATATCCTCGGCTCCATCGGCTCCTCCTATAAAGCCTAAAAATAAAAATTTTCCTACCTACTCGGGCACACTCCTAGCCTACAATTAAGCCCCCAAAACATAGAAATAGCAACATAGCACACCAACACATGCAATATCATGCAACAACAAAATAGCCCCTAACCCGGATATTACGTTTCTACCCCTTAAAATAATTTCGACCTCGAAATTACACGATCAAAAGAGTTGAGGTATTCTTTGCCTCATCATATCCTCGGGTTCCCACGTGGCTTCTTCCACGCCATGATTCCGCCAAAGAACCTTAACCAAAGGCACGGACTTTCTACGCAGAACCTTCACATCTCGATCAAGAATCGCACGAGTTCTTCTTCCAAAGTCAAATGCGGATTTACCTCGATCTCTTCCATTTGCTACCACATGCGATGGATCCGAGCGATATCTCCGAAGCATCGAAGCGTGAAATACGTCGTGAATCGACTAAGCTCTGCCGGGCAACTCCAGTTGATACGCCATTTGGTCCCACTCGTCTCAAAACCTTATACGGCCCAATAAACCTCGGACTTAGCTTGCCTTTCTTTCCGAACCTCAAAACCTTCTTCCATGGCGAGACCTTGAAAACACTTGATCCCCACGAGAAAACTCTATGTCTCTCCGCTTAAGATCGGCATAAGACTTCCGCGGTCCGAAAGCTTCCTTCAACCGAGCTCGAATCAACTTAACCTTGTTTTCGGTCTCGATAACCAACTCGGGTCCTAACAAGCGGCGTTCACCTAACTCCGTCCAACACGTAGGTGATCGACACTTCCTACCATACAACGCCTCATATGGTGCCATCTTGATGCTCGCTTGGTAAATCATTGTTGTAGGCAAACTCACGCTAATGGTAGAAACTCTTCCCAACTACCTCTAAAATCCAGGACACAACCTCTCTCAATATCCTCTAAGATCTGAATAACTCTTTCGATTTGCCCGTCGCCGATCGCGGGTGAAAAGTCTTTGAAATCCAACCGCGTACCCGAGCAGCTTTGATGCAACGCTTTCGGAACCTTGACGTAAATCGGGATCCTATCCGAGATGATCGATACTGGCACACCGTGCAACCTCACTATCTCTGAAACATACAGCTTCGCCAACCTCTGAAGTGAGTAGTCAACTCTCACCGGAATGAAATGAGCTGATTTAGTCAGTCGATCCACAATTACCCAAAGCCGAATCGTTCTTGCTTGGCGTGGCGGTAACCCCACCGACGAAATCCATGGTTATCCTTTCCCACTTCCATCGAGGAATCTTCACAGTTGAAGCAACCACGACGACAATCGATGTTCACCTTGACTGTTGACATGTCAGACACTTCCCAACACACTCTGTTACTTCTTTCTTCAGACCAGGCCACCAAAACTGCTCTCTGAGATCCCTATACATCTTACTACCTCCAGGATGCATAGCATAAGGGCTACTATGTGCGTCCTGAAGAATCCTCTGCCTCGACTCAACATCCTTGGGCATACAAGCTTTACCTTGGAAACACAAAGACCCCATCACTAGACAAGTTGTAACCTTCCAAACCACCACTCTGCACTGCAAACCTCCGCGCACTCAAGCACCTCATCCTCTAATCGTTTCTCTACGATCTGCTCAACCCAAGTAGGCAACAACTCGCAACTCTGCGAGAATACTCCGTCGTCATACAAACTCAAGTGGGCAAACATCGCTCTTAAGTCCGAAACAACCTTACGGCTCAACGCGTCGCCACCACGTTAGCCTTGCCCTGATGATACTCAATCGAGCAGTCGTAATCTTTAAGCAACTCAACCCATCTGCTGCCGCCTCAAATTCAAATCCTTACGAGTCAAGAGGTACTTGGACTCTTATGATCGGTGTAGACTATTGATCTCTCTCGTACAAGTAGTGCCTCCAAATCTTCAACGCAAAGACTACGACCGCTAACTCCGGATCGTGCGTCGGATAGTTGACCTCATGTGGCCTCATTTGCCGAGATCGTAAGCCACAACCTTACCTTCCTGCATCGACACACAACCCAACCCCGTATGTGATGCATCGCATGAGACCGTGAATTCCTTACCGACCTCGGGTTGAATTAAAGCCGGAGCTTACATTAGAATCTTCTTAAGCTTGTCGAAACTCCCTCATCAAGTTTCTCGGTCAAACAAACGGAACCTCTTTCCTTAACAACTTGGTCATTGGCGCCGCTATCAACGAGAAACCCTCAACAAACCTTCGGTAGTATCCGGCCAAACCAGAAAACTCGAATCTCACCCAGCGACCTAGGCGGCTTCCAATCCAAAATCGCCTCAATCTTACGAGGATCTACTCGAATCCCTCACCCGACACTACATGACCCAAGAAAGTCACTTCTCTAAGCCGAACTCGCACTTACTCGAACTTAGCATGTTGCTTTTTCCTCAAAATCTGCGACACAACTCTCAAATGCGCATCATGCTCTTCCTCTGTTCTTGAATACACCAAGATGTCGTCTATGAAAACCACGACGGCCCGATCCAGATCTTCTTTGAAACACTCTATTCATCATATCCATAAATCTTTGCCGGTCGTTAGTCAACCGAGCGGCATTACGAGAAATTCGTAGTGCCCATACCGGGTCCGGAAACGCTTGTCTTGTGAATATCCGCTTCTTTCACCTTTAATCGGTGATACCTGACCTCGAGTCAATCTTAGAAAATACCATTGCACCCTTGGTGATCAAACAAGTCATCTATCCGTGGCAACAGATACTTGTTTTTAATCGTCGACTTATTCAATCGCGGCGGTAGTCTATGCACATCCGCATCGTACCATCTTTCTCCTTAACAAAGAGTACCGGCGCACCCCACGCGAAACACTTGGCCCGATAAAACCTCGATCCAATAACTCCCGAATCGAGCCTTAAGCTCCACCAATTCCTTTGGCGCCATCCTATATGGAGCAATAGACACTTGGCGCGATTCTCCCTGCAATGATCTATCCCGAACTCTACCTCACGATCTGGCGGCAAACCGGAAGCTCCTCAGAAACACATCAAAGCAAATTCCTTAACAAAGATGCGGACCTTCTCTGGCAAACACTCTTTAGCCTCCAAGGCATACACATGAACCACATCGCCTCACGGCCCTTCTGACCATCTTCTGCGCGCTTCGGGCGGATACCACATTTGATAAGTAATCTCTCCTATTACCTATCATAGCCACTTCATCACCCTCGATGCGTCCTTAGAACCATGCGCTTAGCGCGCGCAATCCAACTTCGCTGGTACTTAACCAACGGTCCATCCCAAGAATCAAATCGAACTCCCCAAGCGGCGGTTCCATCGGATCGACATCAAACACTACCCCTTGGAGTTCTAGGGTGCGTCTCTAAACAACTTATCTACTACAACAGAGTGACCTAAAGGGCTAATTACAGTCATCCGCCTAGAAGATATCTCGAGTCTAAGTCCATGGTCTCTACTATACTACTGGCCATGTAAGAATGCGTCGAACCCACATCAATCAAAGCGGTAAAAGGAGAACCAAAGATCAAGAACGTCACGGTTATGACGTCCGGTGCGTCGCCCTCCTCTCGGCGCCTTGCTGCGCATACACTAACCCGGTGCTGCCGGCGTCCGAACTACCGCACCCTGCGGTGCTCCACGGCCCCGACGGATCCATTACTACCTGCGCCATTACCACGGCCCCTCTGCGGTGGCGGTCCACTACTCTGAATCCGAAGTACGGCCACGACTCTCGGGCCGAATCTCGCCAACTTACGCGGGCGGTCCCTCACGCGATGATCCGAGAGAACCACACTCAAAACAACCTTTTCCACCGGTCCAGCCAGCCTCCCCAATGATATCTCCCACAATGGTTACACACGGCGGCGGTCCACGACTAGCGGCAAAAACCCTACCAGGCCCGATTCGGCCCACTGCTGTCTAGCCCTTTTACGAGGATTACCCGACGATCCGGAAGACCCAAAGCTCCTCTTATGCCATTCCTGTCCATACCACCCTCACGGACTCCTTAACACCCTCGGCTACCTTAGCCTTCTCAACCAGGGCGGCAAACTCACGCTGCTGGCTTTGAGAGCAATCAAGCGACCTCAACTCGTCTCTCGGACCATCTTCAAAACGAACACACCTCTCGTGTTCGGTAGCCACAATACCCCTAGCATACCCAGGTTCGACTTCAAGAACTCGACCTCATACTCGGAAATGCAGACTTACTCCCTTGGACAAGCCTCGAAATGCCTTTATTTGGAGTCAATATAACTAGCCCCAATGTACTTCTTTTGATCGCGCAGACCACGAAATAATCCCATGTCGGATCCTCTTTGCCACACTGTCCCGAACCGAGAGCCACCAGCGATATGACTCATCCCGAGAAGCGATACTATGCCCTTCACTTTCTCTTGGCGATCAAGTCCAGTCATCCATGATCGCTCCGTTGCCTCCACCAATACTCGGCGATCTTTGGGAGCAACACCGAAACACCTCGAAAGAATTCGGCCCCGTTTGCGGAGTCGCTCAGAACAATTTCCTAACTCCTGCACCACCACCTACACCAACTACCCTTTCCAACACTCGCGCGGATCGCTGCGACATCGCTGCGTCATCCCCATCGATCTTGAAACTCACCACCTACGGTGGTGGCGATACCAGTATCTCATTTTCGACCCACGACGGACCCTACGGGTTCGAAACGATCATCCTACCACGACCTGCGTCCCACGACCACGTCCACCTCTAGCGCTCATGACTAAATTCTCTACGTGCTCGATTTAGGAGTTTTATGCATCGATATTTATTCCACTGTTTTAAAGCAAAGTCTTATGAATAGTAAAGAAGCTTTGTTTTCGCGAGTTCCGTGAGAATCCTATCGATTTCGGTTTCTAAAGTAATCCACTATTGCAATCATCCAATCACATCAATAAATCACAAGCAATAGTAAGGGGTACTTACACAGGCGGCCAGTGCGGAGACTCGGTGTCATGCCCTTCAAACCATTTATTTCAAACAAAACACTTAAAAGCAGACTTTTGAAAGCATTTTGGGCCTCAGGCCCACAGTCGAGCCTTTGAACTTGGCTCTGATACCACAATTGTAACACCCCAAACCCGGTCAATACACCACGATCGAATCTGGTATGTTACGGGGAAAACGTACTTGAGAGGTTTAGGTTTTTCGTTTAAAAGCGGGATGTAAACACTTCACTATCTAGTGTATTTGAAGAAAATTTGAGTAGGCTTGTTTGAAATCGGGTGGTGTATTGAAACCCAAAAAAAAAAAAATTTGAAAGCTTAACCAAAAGATGTAGTTAAAGCGAGTTTATTCCATTGCATTATTCAAATAGTTTCTTAGTGTTACTTAAGACATTTTAACTTGGTAGAAAATCGAGTTTTGATTTGGAAATCGTTTGAGTTTCTAATGCAAGTCATGGTGAGATACCCGATGGTATAGTTTAAAACACTTTGCGTTATAGTTTTTAAATCATTGTCTTTCCAAATTTTAGTAAAATTTCAACCCACTTATTTTGTTAAGGCATGTTAAAGTCTATTTAAAGCATAAACATCATAAAGCATAATTTAAAGGCCTTTTACAATCCAAAACAAAACCCAAATAATAAAAAGCAAGCTAAAGTACCCAAATTATAAAGTCTGAGTAAAACTTTATTAAGCGTGGCATGAGCACCCCGAGTCCATCCCGCTCCATGTCCGCGTCTAAGTGTCACTGAAATGTCAAAGGAGAGGGTGAGTCGAATGACTCGGTGCATAAATCCGCTCCCGATAAAGCAACATGCTAACACCCATCATACATAGCAACATGATTAATGCAACCCGATCCTAACCATCCATATCGCCTTTTCTACCCGTGTGTACCAAACCACCGGTGGTGCCAAACCACTTGTGACCCAAAGTCACGATATCCATAAGTGTGGTGCCAAACCACTTTGGTGACCCAAAGTCACGAATAATCCAATGATGGGGCCAACCCATCGTGTGATACCAAATCACTAGCGAGACGATCCCATATCTCAAAGTGGGGCCAACCCACGTGGTGTTAACCACAAGGGCGAGTCGCAATGAGGTGCCAAACCTCCGGTGTCCCAAAGACACGGTGTGATACCAAATCACCGGTGACCGCGATCACAAATCCGATGATGGGGCCAACCCATCGTGTGATACCAAATCACTAGCAGCGATCCCATATCTCAAAGTGGGGCCAACCCACGGTGGTGTTAACTCACGAGGGACGAGTCGCAATGAGGTGCCAAACCTCGGTGTCCCAAAGACACAAATGTGATACCAAATCACCGGTGACCAAAAGTCACAAAATCAAGCGTGGTACCAAACCACCGGAGGTGCCAAACCTCTGTGTCCCAAAGACACAGGTGTCCCAAAGACACGGATATCATCATCCTCCCTCCACTCATATCACCCATCATCATGCCATACTCATGTGATCATGCATCTCATACAAGTCATGCATATCATGCCAACATGCCAAGCATTATATCTCATAGCATACATAACATAGATCATAATATTGAGTATACATCAGTAGAACTCGTAATGCTACGGACTTACCCTAATCCGTACATATACCCCACTTGGGTACCAATTAATCCATCATCTTGTTTTGGTTTTACAAAGCAATCGAGTTATTAATAATATTACTAACTATGGGTGTGTTAGTTACACACTGAAAACAAACGACCTTAAGCCCCTCGAGCAGATCTAAGCCCCCTTGATTATCTTGCTCCTTTAAACTTGATTTGGTTTCCCACCAAATCTCGAATCAACGATGATTCCCCTTGACAATCGACCAACCCCACAACCACTTGCTACAATCGGTTAAAAGAGTGAAAACTCTTCTTGGTTACTTTTCAATATCCAAAGACCCTATCACAAGATGATTAACAACAGGTTAATACCCTTTCAACCACAACCAATCATGAGCTTTTAATCCAACCGAATTCAACATAGAACTTAGAGAAGATGGACATGGCCATTTGGCCAAACACTTACCCCCCTTCCAATCGAAAGAAAACAAGAACCCAACACGATTACCACCCTTCTAATATTCGGCCACCAAGGAGCTACTAAGAGAGAGGAGAGTTTCGGCCAAGAGGAATAGAAGGAACAAAAGACAAGAATAAAAGATAAGTAGAGAGTGGGGACTTTCAGTTTGAAAGCAAATAGGTGAAGAAAGTGTTTTGGAAGATAAGATTCGGCTACCAAAGTTTCAAGAAGAAAAAAAGAATGTTTGAGAAGAGAGAGCTTCGGCTTGCACAATTGAACAAAAGAAGAAATAGTTTCGGCATAAAGAAATGGGAAGATGAATGGAGAATTCGACTTCACAAATGAACCAAGGAAAAAGGAGATGAAGAGGAGGATACTCGGCTGCAAATGAACACCAAAGATCAAAGATATTTCGCCATTTTAGGAGTGTGGTATTTCGGTTTTCAAAAGCAAAAAGAATGAGAGAAAACTTTTTGAGAAAATCGGCTTGTTTGACAAAATGAGAGAACTTTGCTTACCAATTACTTTTGGCCGAAAATGCACAAGGTAGAAAGTGCATTTCGGCACATCCCTCTTCCACACTAAGCCGTCCACTCCCCACTCCAAACACCCAAAAATTCGGCCAATATCCCTCCATTCACTCACCACCACTCCTTCAAACATGTTTGACCAAGTCTTCCTCCTAAAATCCTCATCACCCTCCATTTGAATGGGAAGACCAAGTCCAAAGTAGAATTCTAATTGCCTTCTACCTCTCCCTCCATGCCGTCAAAATGGGAACCAAAATGGGGACTCTGCGACTTGAACACAGATCTCTCCCCCTTGTAGATGACGCCACCCTCAAGCTCCAAGTGGCACATGCCTTGCCACTTTGCCAGCTCCTCATTTGTGCAACAAAACACCAAATAAAATACATATCCCTCAGCTCCATCAGCTCCCCTCCTATAAAGCCTAAAAATAAAAATTTTCCTACCTACTCAGGCACACTCCTAGCCTACAATTAAGCCCCCAAAACATAGAAATAGCAACATAGCACACCAACACATGCAATATCATGCAACAACAAAATAGCCCCTAACCCGGGATATTACAGACTTGCTTTCCCAAAAACCAATTGATACGGCGACATTCCTATTGGATTTTTTTATGTTGTCTGCAATGCCCATAATGCGTCATCCAATTGGAAAGACCAATCTTTTCTCGAAGGGTTTACAACCTTCTCAAGAATGTTATTAATTTTTCGATTCAATATGTAATGCCCCAAAATATTTGTTTATGTTTCTGTAATTGTTTGACACAACTATGCCTCTGCTTCAGTGGTTATGTGTTCTGGGTGTGTGTGTGAGGTCTTGGGTTCAAGCCTGACCTTTGGTAAATTTTGGTATTTTTCTGATGTGAGCCTTATACTTGCTTAGTGGGCTTATATTAAATTGTTATAAAACCATATCAGAATGAGCCTGCTTGTTCAAGTGGTAAGGGAGTCTGTGTGTTGTGTGGAGGTCCTGTGTTCAAATCCCTGCGCGAGCGTGGGTATTTATTTTTGTTTGATTCTGTGAGAGAGTTTTGATGGAATTAGAATTCTAAGTAGTGGGATAGTGGAGATAATTAAGGGATTTAGGGGTTATCAAATCTTTCTTTTATGTTCCATTTTTTAATAATTTTCGGCTTTCTTCCCCAAAATTCTGACATTCCATTCTTTTCCCACTTCTCTGTAGTTTTCTCTTTTGCTAAATCCTCTTTCTCTGTTTCTCCCTTTTCGTCTTTGTTACTTTCCTGTGCGTTGCTCGTAGTGTTTCATTTCTGTCAGTGTTCTTCGTGTGTTCTGGAAAGGATTAAGGGGTTGAAGTCTTTCCTAAACGGTGTTGTAGTGCGTGGAATCGCCATCATTCAGTTGAAGGTTCTAGGAGACTCGAGAGTGTTTTCACTGCGAAACAGTACCAGCTGTGTACCCGAAATGTAGAAAAATGGGATTCAAAAAAAGCCCAAATTGTAATCTGTCGACACCACACGGCCGTGTGGTAGGCTGTGTGGAAGGCCGTGTGCGATGACACGGCCGTGTGATCGACGAAAGCCAGGTCGTGCACAAGAAACGGCCGTGTGATGGCCAAAGTGTGGCCGTATGAGCCACACGGGCTAGGCCAAATTGGGCGTGTGGTAACTGGGCCAGGCCGTGTGGTCCACACGGACAAGGCCAATCTGGGCGTGTGGGCCCACACGGGTAACCTACACGGGAGTGTGGGCCTATATTACTGAAATTTTCCGTAGGGTCGCACGGGTCGTCCTAATCGACTGTAGGCCTACTGTGGGGTCGGTAAATGCTATCTAACCCCATAACCAAATGATCTGTTAGACTGAAATATGGTTATGAGCAAGGCTATGTTTGTTTATCTTTTATCTGTTTCTGAAAGCATGTTAAGCATGATTTATTGGTTAATTTTGTATGCATGTTTTGTTACTGTGATTGGGGTGGGATAATGTATATTGGGGGAAGTTTTTTGAATGGCAGATTATGCCTAATATCTGGCAACACAGGTACATTATATCTGATATGTGCCACATCGGTTTAGCGTGGTATGTAGGGCTGGGTGGGTGTTTTAAACCCCACATGGTGTGTAGGGATGGTTGGAGATGGTGTGTAGAGGATGGGGGTAGGATTCTATTATCTAATTTGCATATCTATAACTGTATCTGTATCTGAAATAGGCTCAAGCCCGAATCTGTATCTGTATCTGACATGGGCTCAGACCTGATTGTGAATCTGTCTGATTTGTGATATTTTGTTTATGTGCATACTTATCTTTGCTGGGTTACACATTGAGTTTACGTAAACTCACCCCTTTTCTATTTGTATGTACAGGTAACCCACAATCTTAGGCGGATCGGTGCAGCAAAGGACTCGACGGTGACCACCTATTTTACTGTTTCATTTTGTTTTTGGGTTACTAATTTTTGGCATTGAAGTTGTATTTTCTGGGACTCTGGACTCTTTTAAATTTTTGACGTTGGTTTTTGGTTTTTGGTTCTTGCTTATTTAAAACTGTGATGGTTTTTTATCGCTGTGAATCAGAGCTTTAAAATTTATAAAAAGAATGATCGAACACGAAACTAACTCGACAACGATTGAGGCAAGTGCACCTATCGAACAGTAGTATAGCTTAGGCAAGACCGGATTATCGAACCCAAAGGAACTAAAAGTACTAATACTAACTTTCTTCTTATTATCTAGCCTAAAAATAAAGAGAGATTGTTTATCTAATCTAAATTAATTAACTACTAAACTAAAGACTCTAAGACAAATAAGAATGAATTTGGAAAATAACTTGGGAAAAACTCGGTTGATTTAGATGATACCTAGGAAGAATCCACCTAGACTTCACTTGTTATCTAACACTTTGAACCATACGATTTATTCACTTAGTTTGATCCGTAAGACTCCCTAACGTATATTAAACCCTGTCTCGAGGTGAATAACGTCTAACCCTAGGTTAATTAGTGGAACTCTCGTTCTCTTATAATAACCCCCTAGAATAGCAGTAAATCGATCTATGGATTCCCATATTAGCTTTCACCCTAATCCGACAAAATCTCGTTACCCTATCTCTAGGCGTGCGATCAACTCCGCTTAATTATGTTGGATCTACTCTTAGCGAGGTCTATTCCTCCTCCACCTAAGCACATTAAATTTGGATTAAGCTCACATAATTAAGAACAAACTAAGTATTTATCATATAATTGAGAAAACAATAACAAGATTCATCATAGGTTTCATCCCCTTGAATTCATCAGAAGGGTTTAGTTCATAACAATAAAGGAAAACATCTCAAGAGAAAAGATAAAACAAAACATAAGAAATCCCTAAAACCCCTGAAGGAATTGAAGAAGAGATCCGCCGTCTTGAGTATAATTCTGGCTTCTTGAGATGGATCAACGGCTATCCACGAGTGAATCCCCACAAATCTACCTTCTCTCGCCTAGCACGACGCCCCTAGATGATGGCTTTGGGCTCCCCTTCTTAGGTCATACTTAGGGTGTATTTATAGGCTTTTGAAATACGTTTCTTTCTCCCTAAGTATCCTTTCCCGAATGAAATTGCTCTTCTCCACGGCAGAGGCACGGCCATGGCGCACGCCCCAGTGAATCGTGGCCAGGCCGTGTTCAGATTTCTTTAATGAGACACGGCCGTGTGAGTCGGGGTTAGACCGTGTTCTAGATGATTGACTTGGCACAGCCGTGTGGGTCCAAGTCCAGGCCGTGTCGATTTCCTCTTTGGCCCGTTTTGGCCCGTTTTGAGCCCGTTTCTCGTTCTTTTTATCCTTGGGTGCTTTCTTGAGTGTAAGACATGAAAAGAAAGGATTAAGAGCACCTTTTTACATAAATCAAGGGATAATTCATCCAAAAGCATACTAAATGTGGGATTAAAATATGTTACTATTTCAGTTTATCAAATACCCCCACACTTAAGCTTTTGCTTGTCCTCAAGCAAAATTCTCATCTTACAATTAGAACGAACTTCCTATAATTCATAATAGTCATTGATAGTGTCTCATCATAATTCAGGGATAATTTATACATGGATAATTCAACTCAGTGTCCTAAAAATTCAAACACTATAAGCCTTATATTTTGTAGCACAAAACATAGGTGTTTCCCTTCATCTAAATAATTACCTCTGATTCGAAATTGTCAAGGATTGACATCCTCACTAAAGATTCACTCAAATCACTCAAAGTGTTTAAGGTTTAAAATTTTGGCACTCAAAAGTCAAACATGAAGAGTTAATCCCATAGGCTTGCATGAAAATCAAATTTCCACCACTGAAATATGAGATGAAACACAAATCAAAAGGTCTTTGTTAGGGTTGTAACGGGGCTAGGGTTAAGGTATGGAATAAGGCTGAATTAGAGGGTTAGAATCGAGATTGAATTGACAAATTACCTAACTAATAACTAATGAACTAATAATAATAATTACATCAATTGAAAACTAATAATACTAATAATACGAGCTTCTTCTTTGATATTTGGAATTTAAATAAATGTATAAGCTCGTTTAATCACATAACTAATAATGAATATACTTCGTTTTTTTTAAGTACATAATAAATACATAATAAAGGATAAATTACTAAAATTCATAATTAGGCAACTAATCAGATCAAATCTCGATATAGGGGTAGTTAGAAAGAATGGTGACAACAATTACAAAGGGTTTTGGGTTAATATTAGTGGGTGAGTCAATAAATAGGGTTGTTAGGATTAAAAGGGGTTCACTAGGGGTTAATTTGTGAAGGTAGGCTTTTAATGGAGTTAGTGGGTTAAAACCTAGGTGCCTTTATCATCTCTGTATATCAAATCAAAAGTGTGGTCTCGACATGCATAATCGATGCAAGTTCTAGAATAACAAATCAGTGTTGACATACTCATAATCAATAAAGTGAGCAAGAAAAAGAATTTATGCTCTATAAGGCTCAAAAACTCACAAAAATTATGGGTATTTTTGACATCAACCTTGTAAATATCAAATTTCAAGGTAATATTTAAATTCGGTGTAGACGACCTAGAAAATTTTTAATTCAGAAAAATAGACTTATTATGCTTGATTCTCTAGTATTCTTAGAATTTAATCATCAATGCACAATTGTCAATGACTTAATCTAAAACATATCAATAAAAATCATAAATCATCAGAAATTTCATCCTAATTAGTAATATGAGTAAATTACTTAAAAACAAGACTAAATTCAGGGATTTTGAGAATAATGAAAAAAGTTTGGTACTACGTCTAAGATTCACCTCCCCACACTTAAGATGTACATTGCCCTCAATGTACAAAGATAGATAATATAAATGTAATGTTCAGATCAGAAAATATGGGGATAAGTGAAACTCCCTGAATTATGGATGAAATCCTTGAGTTGGCAGTGGTCGTGGTGTGAGATAAGTTGGAGGGCCGGTCTGGATGACGATCCTGCGCTAGATGAAGAAATTGGGTAGCTCATGCAGGATTAGCCAGGATATACTAATAATAATTAAAATTATTGTAACACCCTGGTTTTAGGGGTTAGGCTTTTGGGGGCTTAGCTCGGGGTGGGTTGGCACACTTTAGTGTGTGGTTGGGTAAGTTTTAGGGGTCCTGAGAACCCTAGGTGGTGGTAGATGCCCTAGGAAAATTTTTAGTTTTAGGGGTCAAAGGGGAGCTTGGATAGAGGGGCCTTAAGAGAAATTTTGGTGGGAATTAGGCACAAGAAATAAGGTGGCGAGTGGCAGGGAGGCGCCACATAAGGCATGGGAAAAGTGACGCCTCAAGAGGGAGGCGGTAAGGGTCTCGAGTTCGATTCGCAAGGCGCAAGGGTGAGGCCTTGTTTTTGCGTCATTAAGGATTGGTGGTGGACGGTTTTGAAGGCTTGAAAGGTGGAGAAAGACTTGGTCTTCTCTTTTAAATTCGGCTAGGTAGGTTTGACTCATTCAAATTATTTTGAATGGATGGAAGGGAGGTGTTTTAGGAGATTTGAGGATTTTTTTTTGGGAGGTTGGAGCTTGGCCGAATAGTATAAATAGGGGGGGAGGTGTTCATTTTCATTCATCATTTGCTTTCTCTCCCTTGCCGAATTTTGCCTCCCAAATTCCTTTGGTTGCCGAAACCTTCTTCTCCAAATTCTTTTGCTCTCACATTTTCCAAGTGGCCGAATCCTTCACTCTTTCTTTTATCCCTTCCTTGTTCCTTCAAAACCGAAAGCATCTAGGCACCTTTCTTTCTCTTCTCTTTGGCCGAAACCACTATTCCCTACCCCTTGATTTTATTGATAGCCGAATCTACACCACCACCTTTGCCGAATTTCTTTCCCTCAATTTGGTAGCACTATTGGTCGAATATTAGTTTAGACCTCTTCGGGTTTTGTTGCAATCATGGTTGAAGGTATTCTGGGATTTTAAGGCTTTCGGTCTAGTCTCGATAGTTAGCGATCGGCTTGGTAAGTGGTGGTAAGGCTTTTGGTAAGCTATGTATGTGATATTTCGATTAAGTTTAAGGTTGTTAAAGTATATGATGATAAGGCCGTTTGTAGGGGGAGAAGAGCCTAACGCAGAGACCTTTTCGGATTCGTTTAGTCACTTTTGCAAAGGCATTAAGTAGCATTTCGGGTTTTGATTGGTTGTGCTAGAAGGTGCGTAATCATCGCACTATTTCTCGGTTTGCTTGCTAATTATTAAACATATGTATTATGTGTGGAAGCAGATTATAATGGCTTAAGTGATGAGAAGCTGGTGATGGTAAGATTATTTGTGATGTATTTATGTATGTATATATATTTATATTCTTATGTGATATGATGACTTAACATGTAGCATCTACATATTTGCATGAGGTGGGGGCTTGATACGATGAAGGAGGAAGTGTACACAAGGTGTACGTGGTCTAATGATAGCTCAGGCTACATTAGCGCTTGATGGTTAGCTTCGTGCTACCTCAAGGGAGATGTTGGCTAGGTGCCCATCTCGGCGGTTGATGGCTATAATGCGTCACCGTGAAGCGATTATTGATGTTGAGATCATTTTGGTTGATCGGTGGCTCAGCCACGGCCTTGTGCAGCGAATTGCCAAGGTAAGGGTATGGATCACGATGTGATCAGTGGTGGTTTATCCACGGCCTTAGGCGGGAGTCTGCTAAGGTTGGCGTCACGGTTGGATTGTGGGTTGGGTGAGATGCATATTTGCATGACTTGCTATGAGAAAAGTATGGTTATGGGCCAAGCCCATACGTGTGGGAAATATGTGTTATGGTTATGCACTGAGTCTGTGACTCACCCAATTATTTTCCAAACATTTCAGGTGATTCATGAGATGGACCGGGATCGGAGAGGACACATGGTGGCCCATGCCGAAGGCGTTGTTTTTAGTTTTATTAAATATTAAGTATTTCTTTTAAATAATGGTTTTAATAAGGATTTATTTTATTATTTTTGGTATTATTTTATTTTCAACTCTATGATGGTTTGTTCAAATTGAAACACTATGTGACGATGGATATATTTTTATAACTTACTTATTCAATTATGGAATTATTAAACATGTGGCTATAATTTCAAAAGAACATGGTTTCCAGAGCAAATAAATTTTTACTATTTTATTCTAAGTCTAAAATATTTTCACTAACATAACTTGATTCGATTAAGTAGTGAATGGGCCGGGTTTGGGGATGTTACAATTATACTAATTCAATAATTAAAGAAAAGCAAGCTAAAGTGGAGAAAAATAAAGATGAAACGAAAACTAAAGGAAAAGAAAAATGGACTATGGAGTCCTTATTGTTGGAGTGTGATTTCTAAGAAATTTGTGGATATGGTGGTGGTCGTGGCGTGATTCCCTAGCGACCTTTAGAACCTGACACTAAGAAGTTAAAATAAAATAAACTAATTTAAGCAGAAGAGAAGTACAGATAAGGAAATTCAAGCAAAAGAGAAAAAGGAATTAAAAACTAGATAGCCTCAAATATCCTTGGCTTGTCGTGAGAATGAAGCGACCGGCATGAACTTATGTAGATCGGTCTCCTTTGAGGAGATTGTACTTGATTCCTTCCGCTTCTTTGGCATTGTAACATCCGGGATTTAGGGGCTTTGCATCTTTTATGTTTTTCTGCGTTTGTTCAGTTATGCCTGTTGTTTGGATGTGTTTGGGGGCCTCGGGAAGGCTCGGTGTTAAGCTGAAGTCTTGGTATAATTTTAGTTTTGGGCGTTTTTAGAGGGAAGCCGAATGGGGTCAGGACTTAAGGGTTTTCTGTTGCATTTGGTGACACAAGAGGTGCAGTGGAAGAGTGGCAAGGAGACGCCACCTAACATGCTGGGAGATGGCGTCACAAAGAGAAGCTGAGAGGGAGAGGGTTCGAAACTCTCAAGCCGCATAAGGAAGTATTATTTTTGGTTCAAGCAAGGGCGGCAGTTGGATGGTAATCAAACTCTGGAGGAGAGAGACAAGACCTGGTCAAAAAATTTTATTATAAAGGGTGGAGAGTGATTAGGGGAGTTTGAATTATTCAAACTAGTTTGAATAAGTGGAGGAGAGGGAATTAAGGAGTGTTTCAAGGGACGGCATGGGGATTGAGGTGAGAAGGGGTTGTTAGCTGAATTTTTGAGTAGTGTAGGGGAGGTGAGGCTTTCGGTTTTGGTAAGGGGATTTGGTGTCGAAAATTTGATAGGTTTTATTAGCTTTTGTGTGTTAGGGGTTTTTCTTTTTGGCATTTTGGGTGTGCTCTTCTTTTAGTTCTCTTCTTGCTCTCTTTTTCTTAGAAAGTGCCTAGTCAATTCCCATTATTTTCTTTTACTATGACTTATAGCCGAAACTAGGAGACCATTTGTGCATATTTCTTCTCATCTTCTTTTCTCTACTCATTTTCAAAACTCCACAACCAAAAGTAACACACTTGTCTCTTGCAATCTTGCATTTTCTTTCTTTTTCTTCTCTTCTTGGTTTCTCTGGTGTTCTTGAAACTCTTAAGCCTTCATTGAAGTTCTCTTGTTTTCATTTTGACTCTTTCATCTTATTTCTCTTCCACTCTTGTTCATTCTTTGAATCTTTTACGCCATTGTGGTTGTCTTAGAATTCTCTTAGGTCTTTGTTCGAATCCTCTGTGTTAAGGTAAGATTATTCCCTTTCATTTTCCCTTGATTAAACCAATATTCCTCCTTCTCTTGGTAAGGTCAGAACTGCCTTGTCTAATATTTAAACTGTTTCTTTTTCTCTGTGTTTAAATCGATTAAGGGAGCTACGTGTTAGGCATCTACTTCGGATCATTATTTGGTTTGGTTGTGAAGGGTGTTTCATTCGGGAACTAGCGTTAGCCGAACCATTTAGGTTCTAAGTCTATGGAGCGACTAATCTCTGAACCCCATCTTTTTCGGGATTATAAGGTAAGGGAATTCTCTCTAGTATTCTATTGGTCTATTTATCCGTTGTTCATCGCCTTCACCCAGTTGAGTGGTTATACCATCATCTCTTTCGTAGCGATTTTTCTTGTTGACCAAGACTTTTAATGGATGCAAGAAACGTTCAAGTCAGAGAAGAAAGCAAACCTTTGGTTTCGACTCCAAAGTTTAAGAAGCGAGCGGTATCAGCAGTTCGAGATTGGCCACCGAAGTGTGGGCGACTTACGAAAAGGATAAGCGGATCATTTGTGATTCCTACAGAGTGAGGGCGTTAGTGAGATCGATAGTTTAGTTCTTGAGTTTCTGATTGTGTAATTATCACACTATTTCCTTAGCTTTATAGATTTGTATGTGTTATGCTTGAAAGCCGAAAATAGCGGCAATGGTGATTGAGTTACCTATGTTGGGTAAACTGGAAAACCAGGTCAGTATATTATACTCATGAGTTATTGATATTTGCGGATAACCTGATTGTGGGTGTATGCCAAGTACTATATGTATCATATCATGCAACCTATCTTTTATATTATGTGGAATGTGCATGGGGTATTGGGATGAAAATAATTGAAAGGGGAAGTGTATATTGGTGACTATGTCACGATTAATGATGGCGTGGTGCCTCATTGTGGATTTGGTGATTTAATCACATGTGGAATCAGTGGCTAGGCCACTTATGTGGACTTTTAGTAGTGTGTCTGTCAGCATGACTGCCAAAGAGGTGTGTAGCGGATGGAGGGTTGATTGTAGAAATCCCCAGGTGTGTATGAGGATGGACATACGGAGCGGTGTGTAGAGGATGGAATATTAGGTTGGGTTGGGCTATCATATTGATTACTTGTGCATGATGTTGGAATCTGATAATGGTTTGGGGCTCAAGCCCACTTGTGGAATTTTGTGAGCTAATTGCACACTGAGTCTGGTGGCTCACTCTGTTTTCTTAACAAATTGCAGGTAACTCATGATGCTTTGGACTGGGTTAGATTGGACTCGAGGTGGCCACACTGGGGTTCTTTTATTAAACTTTATCTGAATTATTAATTGTTATTTTCTTTCGGGATATTTCTTTTTATATGTAATAAGGCCACTTCAGATTTGGTAAATTTTGGACTTTTAAGTTGAATTTTGTCATTCATTAATTATGAACTATACGATCTATCAAAAATAATCAAAAGTTTCTTTGCAAACTCGTTTAAACCTACTTCCTACGAAATTAAAGATTTTGTTGAATAATTCATAAATCGAAAGAGAGCTAAGTTTTGTTTTTTTCTCAAATATCACCTAATCGCTAGACTAGCTAAATACCTTTTTACTTAATTAATGGGTTTTTTAGTTATGTCATTTAATTTTATTTTTATTAGAGAAATTTTCCGAACTTATACAACCTTTCAAACCCTTTTCCTAGTGACATGCAGTTCGATTAAGTGGTGTTTAGTAGGGTTTGGGGTGTTACAAGCATGGTTCTAAGCGTAGCTCAAGAGTGATAGAGGCTTTGTTTCTAAGGAAAGGAGAGAGATTTTGAAATAAAAAGAAGATGGAAGAAGGTGGGGTGAAGGGGAGAGGGCTGTAGGGTTTAAATAAAATTTTGTATCCGAGGCTCTCCCACGCCCGTGAATGGAGAGTCTGCAATCGATTCACACGGCCCGACTTCGCCGCGGCCGTGTTCCTAGGTGTGTTGGTTACCCCACGCTCGTGTCTAGCTTTGTGTTCGACAAGTCGGTATGTTGGCGCGATTTTAAGGCACGGCGTGTTACGCCCGTGGTTGGAAAGTCAGTAGCTTCACACGATCATGGGGCACGGCCGTGCCCCTTTGTCGGTGCTCGTGGTGTAGTGGTTGGATCCGTGACGTCGAAAAATGGTTGGAACTAATTTGCACGGCCTCTGCTATGTCAGTACGGGGATTCTTATGGTCCACACGGCCACGGCCACGGCCGTGTGCAAGGCCGTGTGACTTGGAAATCTGCACTTCTGGTTAGTTTATAACTAAGTGTTCAGAAAGAAAAGAAGAAAAGAAAAATAAATTTAAAGCAAAATGTGAGAATAAATTATGTTAGTGCTCGGGTTGCCTCCCGAGAAGCGCTCGTTTATAGTCTTAAGCTAGACTCTCCTCTCGTTTGCATTGTCAGGGTGGTTTGAGGAGTTGAAAGTCTTTTCTCATGCCATCATTTGTATCCTCATGAAAAAGTTTAAGTCAAGATGTGTTTATAGTAAAAGTACCAAAAATAGGATTACTTACCTCGACTGTTCCGTATGGGAAAACACTGGTTACCCTAAAAGGTATTTCTTTGTTTGTGTTAGGGTCCAAGGAGATATTCGAGATCTGCTGATCTAACGATGCACAGTCCCCTATTTTGAAGTGGTTTGTTGTTCCTATTAGCTCTTTTGGGGGCTCCTTCGGTTTTATCTTGTGTGGTTCCGGTTCTTCATCGTGTCTCCTTAATTTCTCCTTAAAGTGTGTCTTCCACTCGTCTAGATCATCGATCTGAATCCCTCGTTCCTTATGAGTTATTTCTTTGTCGGCATGGGGTTTAGGATCGGGTTCAGTTGTATTCTTTGGTGGTGCTTCCTAAAAATAAGGGTTAAGCCCGAATGGTTATCGGTAGAATTTACGTTCTCACCTTGATTACTCGATGTTACGGCCGAGTCGAGAGCCTTGAGGCGGCCGTCTCATTACCTACACAAAGTATGAGTTCTCCAACATCAACATCAATTTTAGTCTGGCAGTCGCTAAAAAGGGTCTTCCTAAAATTAGGGGAATCGAATTATCCGCATCCATGGCTAAGACAACAAAATCTACTGGGAAAACGAATCTGTCAATTTTTACAAGAACTTCTTCGATAATACCCCTAGAAATTCTAACAGTTTTATCAGCTAATTGAATGCTCATCCTAGTTTTCTTGGGTTTCCCTAGACCTAGTTGTTTAAATAATTTATAAGGCATGACATTAATGCTTGCCCCTAAATCAGCTAACGCATTATCAACAGTTAGTCTACCAATTAAACATGGAATTGTAAAACTCCCTAGATCTTTTAGCTTTTGTGGTAGTCTATTTTGTAACATTGCTGAGCACACTGCGTTCAATTCCACATGTGGATCTTCGTCTAATTTGCGCTTATTCGTCAAGAGATGTTTTAAAAAGTTCCTCGAATCTGGCATCTGTGAAAGAGCTTCAAGTAGCAGTAAATTAATATGTAATTTCTTTAAAAGTTTAAGAAACTTACCGAACTGTTCCTCTATATCGTCTCTCGTTAACGCTTCGGGATATGGTATGCGAGGTTGGTACTCCTTGATTACCGATTTTGGCTTGTCTTGTGTTACATCAACTTTACCTTTTTCTACCTCGTTTCCTTGTGTTGGACTGGGTTCGTCTACTTCTTCGTTTTCTTGAGCTATTATGGCTTGGATTTGCTCCTTTGGATTAATTTCAGTATTACTCGGTAGACGCCCTTGCGGTCGTTCGGATAATAACCGCAAATTTGTCCGATCGATGGGTAATTTCCTCGATTGCCTTTGTAAGTCCTCCAACTTGGTTCTCGATCATTTTGATCGATGTTTGTTGGGTGTCGAGTGTTACCTCAATTTTTTGGAGACGGGCTTCTGTGGATACTATGAATTTGTTCAACGTCTCTTCAAGATTCGGCTTCTTTTCCTGTGGATAAGGCTGATTTTGGAAATTTTGAGGAGGTTGTTGTCTTTAATTTCCTTGATTTCCTTGACCTCCCCATGAAAAATTTGGGTGGTTCCTCCAACCTGGATTATAATTATTACTATATGGGTTATTATTAGATCTGAAATTGTTACCTATATAGTTTATCATTTCGCTTTCTGTGCCGCTAGGTTGGTAGGGTGGGTACTCGGGATTATCCACAGTTCCACTTATGTCGCATTGCATTCTTTGGATGTGCTGCGAAGAACACAAACTATAAAGCTTTTTATTCATCATCTCTACATGTTGATAGCATGGTTACAACATCTATGTTGAAAACTCCGTACGATTTTGTTGGTTTGGTCCTTGTAACTTTGCCATGATAGTTATTGATGACATATCTTCAATAAACTCGTGGGCGCTTGCAGGAGTTTTATTGTTCAGGTTCCACCGTGGTGAATCTATTAGTTGCCTCGTTGAGGGTTTACACCGTTATAGAAAGTTTGGACTTGGAGCCACAAGGGTAAACCATGGTGCGGACACCTTCTCAAGAGATCCTTATATCTCTCCCATGCATCGTATAATGTCTCTAAATCTATCTACACAAAATAAGATATATCATTGCGTAATTTGGCCGTTTTGGCAGGTGGGAAATATTTTAATAAAAAATTTTCGGTCATTTGATCCCATGTAGTGATTGACCCTCGTGGTAGCGAGTTTAACCACTATTTAGCTTTATTCCTTAATCAAAAGGGAAATAACCGAAGTCGTATGGCATCATCAGAAACACCATTTATTTTGAAGGTATCACAGAACTCTAAAAAATTAGCTATATGAGTGTTTGGATCTTCGTCCTGCAAACCATCAAATTGAACAAACTGTTGAATCATTTGTAAAGTGTTAGGCTTTAATTCAAAATTATTAGCAGCTATAGCAGGCCTAACAATACTTGATTCGGCTCCTGTTAAATGAGGTTTAGCATAATCAAACATAGTACGAGGAGCATCATTTTCTCCCACATCTTGTGGTGGTTGGTTATTTTCGTCCATCCTTTCAGTAGGATTGGATATTTCTTTTCGCTCTTCTTCCGTGTAATTTAGGGCTCGCCTAATTTCTCTTCGGTTCGTACGAACGGTAGCGTCAATATCACTGTCGTATACTAAAGGTCCTCTCGGGCTCCTTCTAGTCATAAACTAGAGGTACCTGCTAGGAAAACAAAGAAAGAAAATTTAGCAAATTTAAAATTAAAACTAAAAATAAAAATAAATTGCGAAAAATAAAAATAATGGCTAAAGTAATAAAAATAGAGCTTTCTTAATATTTTAGTTCCTCTGCTTGGCGCCAAAAACTTGACCGTGTGAATCGAGCTTTAAAATTTATAAAAGAATGATCGAACACGGAAACTAACTCGACAACGATTGAGGCAAGTGCACCTATCGAACAGTAGTATAGCTTAGGCAAGACCGGATTATTGAACCCAAAGGAACTAAAAGTACTAATACTAACTTTCTTCTTATTATCTAGCCTAAAAATAAAGAGAGATTGCTTATCTAATCTAAATTAATTAACTACTAAACTAAAAACTCTAAGACAAAGAAGAATGAATTTGGAAAATAACTTGGGAAAAACTAAGTTGATTTAGATGATACCCTAGGAAGAATCCACCTAGACTTCACTTGTTATCTAACACGGAACCATACGATTTATTCACTTAGTTTGATCCGTAAGACTCCCTAACGTATATTAAACCCTCTCTCGAGGTGAATAACGTCTAACCCTAGGTTAATTAGTGGAACTCTCGTTCTCTTATAATAACCCCATAGAAGAGTAGTAAATCGATCTATGGATTCCCATATTAGGTTTCACCCTAATCTGGCAAAATCTCGTCACCCTATCTCTAGGCGTGCGATCAACACCGCTTAATTATGTTGGATCTACTCTTAGGCAGGGTCTATTCCTCCTCCACCTAAGCAAATTAAATTTGGATTAAGCTCACATAATTAAGAACAAACTAAGTATTTATCATATAATTCAGAAAACAATAACAAGATTCATCATAGGTTTCATCCCCTTCAGGTATCCGAAAGGTTTAGGTCATAACAATAAAAGAAAACATCTCAAGAGAAAAGATAAAACAAAACATAAGAAATCCCTAAAACCCCCTGAAGGAATTGAAGGAGAGATCCTCCGTCTTGAGTATAATTCTGGCTTCTTGAGATGGATCAACTGGCTATCCCAGAGTGAATCCCCACAAATCTGCCTTCTTTGGCCTAGCACGACGCCCCTATATGATGGCTTTGGGCTCCCCCTCGTAGGTCATACTTAGGGTGTATTTATAGGCTTTTGAAATACATTTCATTCTCCCTAAGTATCCTTTCCCAAATGAAATTACTCTTCTCCACGCGGAGAGCACGGCCATGGCGCACGCCCACGTGAATCGTGGCGGGCCGTGTTCGGATTTCTTTAATGAGACACGGCCGTGTGAGTCGGGGTTAGACCGTGTTCTAGATGATTGACTTGGCACGGTCGTGTGGGTCCAAGTCCAGGCCGTGTCGATTTCCTATTTGGTCCGTTTTGGTCCGTTTTGAGCCTGTTTCTCGTTCTTTTTATCCCTGGGTGCTTTCTTGAGTATAAGACATGAAAAGAAAGGATTAAGAGCACCTTTTTACATAAATCAAGGGAGAATTCATCCAAAGCATACTAAATGTGGGATTAAAATATGTTACTATTTTGGTTTATCAGTTTTCTAAAATCTTGAACGGATTTTCTAGACACAACATTTTTACAAGCTTCTGCTACAAACACGTTTAATCTCTAAATGTTAAAAAGATTTGAAAATAATAATAACTCCAAAGGCTAATGAACTGGGAAAGTTTTAACTTAACGACAGTGGTTTTTCTACTCATTTCATGTGACACTACCGGATTCGGGCATAACCTCTAGGCCGAGTTTAGGGTGTTACACGATACTTCAGCTTGTCCATTGGTTTGCGGATGATAAGTAGTAGCCATTCTATGATTAACTCCATATCTCTTTAGTGTGGTTGCCACTTGGTTGCAATGAAAGTGTGTACCCTGATCACTAATCAATGCCTTTGGTGTGCCGAAGCGGGTGAGTATATGCTTGTGAAAAATTTTTAGCACTGTCTTTGCATCATCCTTTGGGACTGCGACAGCTTCAACCCACTTTGAGATGTAGTCAACAGCTACTAATATATAAAAATTTCCAAATGAACTCAGAAACGGTCCCATAAAATCCATAACCCAAACATCGAATAATTCAACCTCCATAATTGGTTGCTGCAACATTTCCTTGCATCGGGATATAAAACCGGTGCACCGGGCGTTTTTGAATAATGACTGCCAGTAGAATCCTAATTGGAGAACTTTAGCAATAGTTCTCGTACCACTGAAATGACCCTCATAAGGAGCATCATGACAATGCTTCAGGATTGAAAGCATCTCCTCTTTCGGAACACAACGTCAAATGATGTTTTCATTGTATACCTTGAATAAATACGACACGTTCCAATGATACTTCACTACGTCACAAAGAAATCTTTTTTTATGGCCTGTGACACCCAATGGGAGTTTTCCACACACTAGATAATTAACAAAATCCACATACCAAGGAGTTGCATCTACAGCAAATAACTTCTCATCTGGGAATGCGTCGACAATTTGAAGTATGTTTCCGTCTTCGCTGCCAACTTCCAATCGAGACAGATGGTCGGCAACTTGATTCTCTGAACCCTTACGGTCTTTTATCTCGATTTCAAATTCTTGCAACAGTAATATCCACCATATTAGTCTTGGTTTGGCATCCTTTTTGGCAAAGAGATATCTCAACGCCGAGTGATCAGTGAATACAGTAACCTTTGCACCGATAAGATAGGAACGAAACTTATCGAAAGCAAAAACTACAGCCAGTAATTCCTTCTCTGTTTCAACTTAATGTTTCAGTTCAATAGAGCTTATTGTCCATCAGCTCAGGAGAAGCTTACTGATCATAGCTTGAAAGAGCGGAAATGATAATGAATTGACGGATTACTAATGTATATCACCCGAGTATCCTTTGAAGTTCTAATGGGTCCAACGGGCATAAATTCTATTATTGGTTATGTTAAAAAGCGATGCGTTATACGAATGAATTGCTGTTATATGGATGAAGTACTATTTAGACGAATGAGTTACTGTTATTGAATGAATTATTGTTATATGGATGAAGTACTGTTTAAACGAATGAGTTACTGTTATCGAATGAATTATTGTTATATGGATGAAGTACTGTTTAAACGAATAAGTTACTGTTATCGAATGAATTACTATTTATATGATTGAAAGTGAAATGTTACAAATGATGTACATGATATATGAATTTGATATAATACATTGATGTATGAAATTGAGATAAAGGTTGATTATATGTACTTATGAGACTAGCATATTGATGAATGTTTGTGTATAGGCATTTGGCAAGTGAATTTGATATACTTTGTTTATTTGTTTGATTATGTATAAATGGTAAGTTAAATTCTGAAGTATACGGGCTTACTAAGCTATAAAGCTTACTCTGTTTCTTTTCCATGTTTTATAGAGGTTCGGTAGCTCACTCGATTCGGATAAAGTCGGAGATATGCATCACACTATCCAGTTGCCGATTGGTACCTTTAACTTTGTGGGTATATGTAAATATGTCATGTACAGGCTAGTTTTAAAGATGATAATTATGGTTACTTGATATAGTAATTTTGGTACATTTTGTGTTCTAAGTTAAAGCCATGTGATTTGGCTTAACTTGGTGTAATGTTTTGATTGTGTATAAGTATTAAAATTTGGTTGATGATTTTGGTTGCCTATTGTATGATGAAATTGTACCATTTGGCCTTGTGTAGGTACATTGAATTTGGGGTGGCAAATTGGCCTTGCAAATGGCTATTTTTGTCCACACAGGCAGAGACACGGGCGTGTGTCTAAGCCGTGTGTGGCACATGGTCACGTTACACGACCGTGTGTCCCCTGGTGTTGAAATTGAATAGAAGTCAGAATGCTCCACACGGGCGTGTGACTGGTCATGTGGTACAAGTCAGTCTACCCCCTAAAAGGCACACGGCCTGGCACACGGCCGTGTCTGGCCACTTCGAAGGGCACACGGGCTAGACACACGGACGTGTGGTTGGCCGTGTGACCTAAGTCAGTATGTATGCCCTGTTTCCACACGGCCTGGGACACGGGCGTGTCTGGAGCCGTGTGAGGCACACGACCTGTTTATACGGTCGTGTGACCCCTGTATGTTTGAAATTTTTCTAAGTTTCCAAAATTTTCATATGTTATCGGTTTAGTCCCGAACCACTTCTAAAGCATGTTTAAGGCCTCGTAGGCCCTTATAAGGGACAATGTGTTTGTGATTGAATGATACTTGAGTATGAATGCATAAATGTATGAGTTATGTATGTTAAATTATGTGTATTGATTGGGAATACCTCGTAACCCTATTCTGGTGACGGATACACGTTAGGTGTAACATCCCGAAATTGAGCCTAGGAGAATTGGGCCCAATGGGCCTTGGGCGTGGTAGCATTTAAAATTTTTGAGAACAAGAGAACGGCTTGTTGGACCTATTAGGTGAGTGATTTTGGAAGGTTATGGGGCTTCTATGAAGTCCCGGGATTAAACTTGAGCTTTAGGGAAATTTTGGTTTTAGGTGAAAAAAACCCTGGGAGTTGGTAGGTAGGCTTTAAGAATAAAATGTGGAGAAAAATGACACAAGTGAAGTGTGTGGTGTAGTGGCAAAGTGATGCCACTTAGGGAGCAAGGGGGTGACGCCACAAGGAAGGAAGGAGGTCCAAGGTTCAAGTCTTGGCTCTTGCATTTTGGTTTTCTTTTTAAATGGACTTTAGAATTTGGCTATAGATTTATATTTAGTTGCGCATGGTTTAAGACACAAGAGGAGTTTGTGGCCAAGTGGTTAGCGGTGTGGATTATGCTACAAGGGAGCCTTGGTTCGAATCTCATGGAAAGCAAGGGAGTATTTATTTTGCGAATTGGACGACAAGAGTTTGAGTTGGATTTAAACTCTACTGATGAAGGGATCCCACATCAGAAAGATACAAAGAATGAAGGTGAGAAGCTAGCTATATATAGAGCATTCTATGATAGGAGGAAGGATACCTTGGAAGGCGTTTGGGCACAGGAGTGGTCGGAGTGCGGATTAGCACCATATTCCTATCAGGTGTGTAACTCTCTTTACTCTAGTTGTATAGCGGCAAATGCCGAAGTGCCGGTCACGGCAATAGTATCCACACGAGCGTGCGAACGCACGTGTGGGGCTTCGACGCGATAGTTGAGGCCATCAGTAGTATTCTTGTGGGTTGAGGCTGCTTGGGCCACGATAGGCCGAAGTGGGCCCAATGGGCTTGTGGGCCCAATTGAATAAAATGTATAATGGTGTAGTATATAGTGAACTAGACTAGGTGAATCTCATATACGTGGCTAGATTTGTGTTAGGTGGGCCACACGAGCGTGTGGGCCCGAATGGGTCAAAATCGGGTTTTAGGCCCAATAGTCCGGTACGATCGGAAATGGTAGTTAAGTCGCTCGAGGTGACCTTAGGCCTTTGGAAAGGCCATTGCAGGTGCAAAATTACTGAAATACCCTTGGTTTACAAAATTACTGAAATACCCTTGGTTTACAAAATTACTGAAATACCCTTGGTTTGCAAAATTACAGGAATACCCCGGTTTACAAAATTACTGAAATACCCCCGGTTTGCAAAATTATCGAAATACCCCTAGTTTGTGAAATTATTGAAATACCCCCGGTTTGCAAAATTACCGAAATACCCTCAGTTTGCAAAATTATGAAAATACCCCCGGTTTGTGAAATTACCAAAATACCCCAGTTTGTGAAATTACCGAAACACCCTCGATGGGTAAATTACCAAAATACCCCCAAGGGGTGAAATTACCGTTTTACCCCTAAACGATAAAATGACCGTTGTACCCTCGTGGTAGTACTAGCGTTGTATGTGTTAATTGTATGATTGATTATGTTTAAGATGCGTTGCATACATCGATTGGTTATGAGTAGAATTACCGAACTACCCCTGTAGGGTAGAATTACCGAAAGACCCTTATAGGGTAAAATGACCGATTTACCCTTGTAGGTAAATGATCGACTTGTGCAATGAGTGGACTAATTTGGCCGTGGTTGTATGGTGATATGCTTTTATTACATGTTTAAATAATTGTTCTGAGCATGGCCATTTTGCATACACGTGTAATGATTGAGCATGACATACACGACATATTGCATGGGGTTGAGATTATTAATACGGAGGAAGTGCTAATAGGATCGCATGGTCGCTTGGCGATTTGTGGATCTACCGAAGGCTTTATAGCCACCGCAGCAGCTTTTTAGCCACCGAAAGCGACCATCTTTGCACCGATAATGTTCTTGAGGGTTGTGTGCCATTAATATGGCTTCGTGCCGTAATTATGGGCTTTGTGCCAATACCGAAGGCTTTGTGCCGATATTATGGCTTTGTGCCAATCGTATTTACCGTGGCTATGTGCCTAACTTATATATCGATGACTCTGTGTCGATCATATTTACCCAAGGCTGTGTGCCGATTAAATTACCGTCGTTGATGGCTATGTGCCAAATATAATACAGTCACTGATGGCTTTGTGCCAATTGTAATACCGCTACTGAAGGCTTTTTAGCCACCGAGCAGCCATGCTACTCCGATAATGTTAGTGCCACAACCGGTGCTACATACGGAGTATAGGGATAGGTGGGTCGATTAAATCCCCACAGGAGTGTAGGGTTGGACAGGAGACGGAGTGCAGGGTTGGTATGGGCATTAACGCATTGCATATCTGGATTATATTATTGAGATGGGCTTAGGCCCCGATTTATATGTATGACATGTGACATTTGACTTGGGTTAAGGCCCAACCGAGGCTATTTTAGGCTAATGCCCAATTGCCACTGTTACTTTAATGGGCTTGGGCCCGAATTGTTTTGATGCATGTTCTTACAGATTTTGTTCGTAAGGAATTACACACTGAGTTTAAATAAACTCACCCCCTCTTTTTAATTTTCTTAGGTAATCCTCGGTGGGCGGTTCGACGTCTTTGGAGGACTCGGAGGTGGCCACACTACGACGATTTTGGACTTTAGTATTTTACTTATATTTAACTTGGGTTAATATTTTGTAATAAGGCCTCTCTTAAATTCTGATTTTTAGTTTGGGATTTTTAGTTTATTAAGTTTTAAATCTGCTCAACATTTAATCGCGATTTTCCAAAACAATATCTGTTTTCAAAACACTACGCTTTCGTAACTAAGTTGTAAATATCACATTTTCATAAGTCAATTGTTTTAAATTAAGCTTCTGCATTGAACAAGGTTTTGAAGGTAATGACTTCTTAATAAATGTCGATTATTAATAACAATCGCAAACTGAGACTTTAGTTTTTTAAATATCAAGAAGGGTTTTCAATGAAAACGCGATTTTTGAAATACACCTTAATGTGACACGCCAGATTCGGGCCTAACTTCTAGGCCGGATTTGGGGTGTTACAATAGGAGTGTTACATTTATTAGTATCAGAGCTACGGTTTAGCCGATTCTAGGACTAACGTAGCATACGTGAGTCTAGCTATACATGCCATATAGAATCTGTGATAGTGTGATATCTCCCGACTCTGACAAAAATTGTTTTAATTAGACAGATATTCTTTCCAATCGAGCTAGTTACGATAGAGGAGAAAGTGGTACCCAAATATTTGAGCGAAAATGTGTTTATGATGAGTTGAAATTCATAAAGGTATGAATAAAAGTTCATAATATTATGTTATTGATGAATGTTATGTTATGTGCATGTATATGTAAGAGTTAAATTTGAGGCTTTACGACCCTCACCCCCTTATCAGTATAGTGTTACAATGAAATCCGTAAGATTTAGATCGAATAAGCTCACAAGTGTGGAATTACAGAGTTCCATGATTGAAGGATTAATACTGTGGTCAGATAAGATAATGAGTCAACAGTAAAGACAGTAGTAGAAAAGATATCGAATCATTTTGAAGGCTATTTGGATTATGCAAAGTCAATATTAAAGAAGAAATTGACTTCGATGAAATAAAATATTCAGGTATGATATCTAAAGAATGAATTAAATGGAAGTTCTACTTAATTAATTTCTGTTAGTGATGGGATAAAGATTAATAATGATAGAATTAGACAGTGGAATAATGTTTGAATTGTAAAGATATCTGAGTACAGCAGTATAGTCGAATAGCATATAATGATCTCTTCTGGGTATTTTATGTGATCAATTATTCTCAGTGGTATATGTGGCTAATTATTTTCTAATGAAACTCTTATCATATGAGAACACTAGTTAAACATACTGATAGACGAAAGCATTATTGGTGTGTTTGGGTTATGATCGGCATTGCTCTATCTGTCCCTAGTATTCTATTCCATTGTGTTGATAGAAAAGTCGACGATAAATTCCATATGATGCTAGTTTTCTATTTCCACTGGTTATTATTTTGTTGAATATACATGAAGATTATATTGCTTCTGTCATAGTTGATTTCAGTGCTTATGAGTGATGTTTTCTTCTGGAATTTCTCTGGGATATCATTGAGATCTTTATCATTCTATATGGGTTGTAATTTTTAGAAATTCTGTATAGTTTCATACCTTGAGATTTTGCTACCTCAGTTTTATTATGATTCTATGTGATTATCTGCAAGAGATATTCTTTTGACAGAGATGAATATATATCTGTTATGATTATAATTTTTGGTTTGATCATGGTAGTAAAGTGGAATTGTCATCAGATTTATAGAGATTATGTTTCTGCATTTATTTCTGTTGAAACCATATTTGATTTTCTTCTGTGTTCAAAATGCATTATTAATAGCTGGGATATTATCTATTTATAAGGGTGAAATGTCGGTCTTATTATGGCATTATGATTTTATCTGACGGAGGTGGCTTCAGTACAGTACAACATTTCGATGATTAAGAGTTGAGATAGCTTTATTATATAATCCTTCTAGTTTTCTTGAAAGGGGATTGACATCGGCAAAAGCATAGACGATAGAAGATCAAGTTCAAATATGTATAATAGTTATCACTTTCAGGTAAATCTTGATATATGTCAATGAGTAAAGTCGGAATGTTATGTCATATTCGAGTTATGCATTTTTTTCAAAGAATATCTTTGACTAATATCTTGAAGAAATTGTGATAAATTGTATGTCTGAGTTGTCTTGAGAACAAAAACAAAGGTTTTCTTTGAAAAGTTATTTTTTCACAGCCAAGATCGAATCAGTTATTTAGTTTGATTGGGTTATTTGTTTGAAAGGTTAATTGAGTTATATGTGTTTGAGTTTATCCCTGGGTCCGGAAATAAATTTTGTTTGTATACGGGTAAATAAATGGATAGTCTGAATGAAGAGTTCATATCTTAGAAGATATGATACAGAATTATATTTATTGGAATGGTTCTATTTGAGAAATTTTATTGTAAATTTAAGTTGTCTCGATTGTTAAAGTTTGAAAACACTATTAACTGAAGCATCAGTTTCGGTTTAGGCTGAATCGGGCAAAGAGTTTATGATTTTCAGTCATGCGTCATTGAATAGTTTGGAGTGTGTTTTACTAATAGAATGTATAGTGATGGCTTATGCTTCCATACAGTTAAAGTTACATGAAAAGAGTTATTCGACGCGTGAATTAGATATGGTTGACATTGTAATTGTATTGAATAGTTAGCGACATTAATTGTTTGGTGAGTAATGTAATCTATTTGATGACTGCAAGAGTTTAAAATATTTGATGTTACAGAGAGATCTGAATTTGGGACAGCAAAGATGGCTTGAACTGTCGAAAGACTTTGAGTCAGTAATTGGTTATCATCCTGGACAAACGATTATAGTTACGAATATTTTGAACAAGAAATCTTTGTGTGCTTTACAAGCGATGAATACGCGATTAATCTTATCGTATGATGGATAGATATTAACTGAGTTAAAATCTAAATTGATATTTATTCCGTGATTTTGTGAAGCTCAGAAATGTATCAGTGAATTGCAAGTTAAAAGAGTTCAACATGAATTGACCTCTGATTTAGAGCTTCAAATTGGAACCGATGATTAATTCTTGTTTACAGACAGAGTTTGTGTACCGAGAAAGCCAGAGATTATACAACAATTGTTATATCTACCTAACAGTGGTAATTATCTATTCATTTGGGAAATACTAAGAAGTAAAATAATCTGAGACAGTTTTACTGGTGAAAGAGTATGAAACGTGATACTTCTGACTTGTATCCAAATGTCTGATTTATCAACAGGTTAAAGCTAATTATCAAGTACCTTCGGGACTGTTACAGTCTGTATTATTATCTGAGTGGAGATGAAATAGAATTTCGTTGGATTTTGTAAAAGGAAGATGATATCTGAACTATTGTTGATTGTTGAAGAAGTCTGTACATTTTATCTCAATACGTATAATTTCTCTCTTGATAGACTAGCTAAGTTATACATTTCTGAAATTGTCAGGTTTTACAGAGTGCCAGTCTCCATTATTTCGGATAGAGATCCGAGGGTTATATTGTGTTTCTAAAGAAAACTACTGTATACTTTGGCTATGAGGTTGCATTGTAACACCGCATTTCATTCTCCAACTGATGGATAATATGAGAAAGTAATGCAGATTCTCGAAGATACGATTTGTTACTGTATTTTAGAATGTGAAAGCAATTAAGAAAGACAACTATTGTTGGTTGAGTTTGAGCATATTAATAGTTATCATATGAGTATAAAGATGACATTGTATAAAGTATTGTATGATTACAATTACCGAACTCATTGTTATTGGATCGAGCTTTGTGAGAAAAAGATTCACGAGATTGATTTCAACAGAGAAATTAAAGAAAAAGTGAAAGTAATTCATAACAGTTAGAAAGGAGTTTCAGATTGACAGAAAACATATGCAGACTTGACACGTAAAAGCATTGAATTTCAGTTAGTGAACTGAGTGTTTGTGAAAGTATTGCTGTGATAATAGAATTTCTAGAATTAGATATAAAGAGAAGTTAAATTCATGATTCATTGGACCGTATAAGATTATTGAGAAAATAAAGCCAGTGGATATTTCAACTTATATTTTTATCAGAACTTGAGAAGATCCATAATGTGTTTCTTATATCTATGATGCGAGGACTCAGATAAGACCCTTTGTATATAATATCTCTTTCAGAAGTTGAAATTTAGTTTGATATGACGTATAGTGAAGGAAAGATCAAAATCTTAGCTCGTAAGATTAAAGAGTTGAGAAATTGATAAGGTTATAAGAAATCAAATCCCTAACCTATTCACTGGTAAGATTTTCGGGGACGAAAATCCCTAAGGGGGGAGCGTTGTAACAGCCCATTTTTGGGTCAGATCAGAATAGTGGTTTTGGGACCACAAATCCGAAGTCAAAATATTTATTTTATTATTTTAATAAGGTCTACAGCATGATAGATTAATTACGTGAAAGTTTCGTAAAGAAATTTTACCGTTTAAATGTAATAATTCAAAAAAGGACTAAATCGCGTAAAATGCAAAAGTGTTGTTCTATTAGCTAAAATTTTTTATTAGCTATGGTTTTTAAAATGGGGGTCCTCAAATGGTAATTAAACCATTTGAAATGTGAGTGGACATTTATGGACATTATTATGCTTGTTTTATTGGTTTTATTATAAGGTTAATATAGTAAACTAATGATTAATAATAGATTAAATGAAACAAAACAAATGCTAGGCTATTTTCTCTTCTTCTAGCCGAATATTAAGGAAAGAAAACAGCCATGGAAGCTCTTCAAGTTTCGGAAATTGCATGGTTATTTAATTGAGATAAATGAGAATTGGATCTAGAACGGGGGAAAACAAAGTATTGGATTAGTCGACCTAATTCGTCATTACAGCGAACGAGGTAAGTTCGTATAATTAGAATCGAACTTTTAAATATTTGTATTTATTTGAAATGTATGCATATAATTGAGAAATTGATATTCTTGGAATACAAGTTCCTAATTGATATAGATTGATGGTTACCGAGCCCCGTTTGAACCGTATGAATTCGTAGGATATGAGTGACATGTCACTAGGGTTACCGTTTTGGTCGAGCTCCTGCATTTGTTGCGGACTCACCACAGCTCGTATGAGCTTACCGATATATCAGCTCGTAAGAGCTTACCATTTTCAGCTCATAAGAGCTTCTTTCACTTTCATTCGTCGAGCTTACTATTCACTCAATAGAGCTTCGCCCATCACTCGGGAGGAGCTTCATCGATCATAGCTCGAAAGAGCGAAAATGATAATGAATTGACGGATTACTGATGTATATCACCCAAGTATCCTTTAAAGTTCTAATGGGTCCAACGGGCATAAATTCTGTTATTGGTTATATGAAAAAGCTATGTGTTATACGAATGAATTACTGTTATATAGATGAAGTACTGTTTAGACGAATGAGTTACTGTTATCGAATGAATTACTATTATATGGATGAAGTACTGTTTAAACGAATGAGTTACTGTTATCGAATGAATTATTGTTATCTGGATGAAGTACTGTTTAAACGAATAAGTTACTGTTATCGAATGAATTACTGTTTATATGATTGAAAGTTAAATGTTACAAATGATGTACATGATATATGAATTTGATATAATACATTGATGTATGAAATTGAGATAAAGGTTGATTATATGTACTTATGAGACTAACATATTGATGAATGTTTGTGTATAGGCATTTGGCAAGTGAATTTGATATACTTTGTTTATTTGTTTGATTATCTATAAATGGTAAGTTACTTTCTGAATTATATGGGCTTACTAAGCTATAAAGCTTACTCTTTTTCTTTTCCATGTTTTATAGAGGTTCGGTAGCTCGCTCAATTCAGATAAAGTCAGAGATACGCATCACACTATCCAATTGCCGATCGGTACCTTTAACTTTGTGGATATATATATAAATATGGCATGTATAGGCTAGTTTTAAAGATGATAATTATGGTTACTTGATATAGTAATTTTGGTACATTTTGTGGTATAAGTTAAAGCCATGTGATTTGGCTTAACTTGGTATAATGTTTTGATTGTGTATAAGTATTCAAATTTGGTTGATGATTTTGGCTGCCTATTGTATGATGAAATGGTACCATTTGGCCTTGTGTAGGTACATTGAATTTGGGGTGGCAAATTGGCCTTGCATATGGCCTATTTTTGTCCACACGGGCAGAGACACAGGCGTGTGTCTCAGCCGTGTGTGACACACGGTCACGTTACACGGCCGTGTGTCCCCTGGTGTTGAAATTGAATTGAAGTCAGTATGATCCACACGGTCTCACACACGGGCGTGTGACTGGTCGTGTGGTACAATTCAGTATACCCCCTAAAAGGCACACGGCCTGGCACACGAGCGTGTGTGGCCACTTCGAAGGGCACACGGGCTAAACACACGGACGTGTGGTCGGCCGTGTGACCCAAGTCAGTATGTATGCCCTGTTTCCACACGGCCTAAGACACGGGCGTGTCTGGAGCCGTGTGAGGCACACGGCCTATTTACACGGGCGTGTGACCCCTGTATGTTTGAAATTTTTCTAAGTTTCCAAAATTTTCATATGTTATTGGTTTAGTCTCGAACCACTTCTAAATCATGTTTAAGGCCTCGTAGGCCCTTATAAGGGACAATGTGTTTGTGATTGAATGATATTTGAGTATGAATGCACAAATGTATGAGTTATGTATGTTAAATGATGTGTATTTATTGGTAATACCTCGCAGCCCTATTTCGGTGACGGATACGTGTTAGGGGTGTTACATCGTGCATAGGACAACGTCGAAGTAAAGATTTATAACGTTCCCATGTGGTGTGAACATTTTCATTATCCAGATGATGATAAGCAGTAATGTCATTTCGAAGACGAGCATCCATTGTTGGCGGGTTAAATCAAAAAACAAACTGTGTTGCTAGTGCATCCCAAGAAGTAATTGATCCGGTAGGTAGCCCAAAAAACCAAGTACGGGCTCTTCCCTATAAGGAATAAGGAAATAATTACATCTTCAAGGCATCATCAGGAACGCCTTGTTGACTAAAGGAAGCACAAATCATTAAAAAGGATTTACTCTCACATCTTCATGTTGCAGTCCAGCATATTGTCCATTAGAATTCAGCATTTGAAACATTATTGGCTTGAATTCAAAATTCCTAGCTTGGATTACTAGCCTAGCAACTCCCAGTTGTAAATCATCCAAGACAGGTACTACAAAATTTCGTATAGTCCTATTTTGTATGTGAGCATCTTGCGGCAACAATGGGTTATTAACATTTTTCTATTGCATTGGGGGTATGGCTGCATTTTTCCCTGGTAGAGCCATATTTCTTTGTTCTCGAAGTCTACTTCGAACAGTCCTTTCAATTTCTGGATCAAAATCGGCAAGAAAATCTGACTTACTACGGGTCATAAAACACCTAAAATGAAGTTGAAGAAATAGCAACAAAGAAAAACTAGTTAGTGAATACTAAGTATTATATAAGGAAAATAAAGTGCAAAAACACACAAAAACAAAAACAAACATCAAGCAAACACCATCCCCAGCAACAGCGCCAAAAGCTTGATCGGCTGTTTAACGTCACAATAATAATGTGCAAGCGTACACTAACGATGCAAGTATAGTAGAAAGATGTGAGTCTGTCGGATATCGATCCCACAGGGATGGTTCTCTTTTGTCTATTAATGTCGGTGCAATAACTAGATAGAAACAATATAAATTAAGAGGATAGTTGTCAGAGCAAAAACTTGAAAATAATAAAATAAAATATGATAATGATAAACTGGGATCCCCAACATGAATCTTCAGCAGAATACTAAGTGCTTACAAGGTATAAAAGGATAGGTGATTGTCGAGGAAATAAATTTCAATGTATATCTTACCAAGCGTCACTCTTCTATTTAACCTAAGACTTAAACATGCACATTAACCCCACCTTCTGATGATGGCAACATGGCACTATTAAGAACAAGTGGACTAAATTCCTCTAATCCTCACTCAACTTCCGTTGTATTGCTTGTTGAATCGAACTATCACTTAACTTTCCAATGTCAGTGGCTGCAATAACACTTCCGTGTTAAGAAACATTCAAACCCCAAGATTAAACAATAAAATCAAGATCGAACAAGATAACATTTAACCAAGAATTCATGTGTACTTCCATACAAATAGAAAACAGAGAGTAATCACCAGCATTTAGAAAGAAATAAGAAAGAATCGCGTGGAGAATACTATTCCTAGACAACTCGACTGAATCTCTCTACTATTTCTTGTCTCGCACTTAGGTCTCCTCATCAGAAGCTAATCTGCATCAATTTTCACATTGGCTCACCCGTGAAAGGCTTAAGCTGCCATAGCCGCAAGCTTCAAGGTAGGATTAAGAAGATGATGATCAAGAAAAAAGCTCTTTTTTTTCTTATCTCGCGTCAAACTTTTATGTCCTCCTCCAACAGTACAGGTGTCATTTCCTCAAAATTATTTTGTCCTTGTACGTGCAGGTTGGTTATACCAAACTGGACAGCTCACATATTTTTAGTTCTTATCTGGATAGCTGTCAGGTGCGGCGAGAATTCTGGATGCAATTTGGAATCAACTCATGCAGCGGCATTAATGCAAAAAGATAGCAAAATTAAGGATAAAATAGGATAGGATTCACTGAGTTATAAAATGCAATTTACTAAACTGAAAATGCTAAAATATATGTTAAGGATAACTAAATGGGAACACTTTAACCTATAAGTAAGGAAGAAAACCTATGTTCTTTCTAGTGCTATCATGTAACTTTTATAAACTTTAACAATTTTGCGAAACTCTAAGCTAGCTAAATCAAGCTCCAGGGATTCCAGAAACATAAAAAGTACAAGAAAATGACTAGATTGAACTAACCAATTTATATTTAGAATTTTGAGAACCCTAGGCTGAAGCTTTACCGTTTTCCTTTGATAGAAATTCGGTGCATGGATGGAAGAAGAGAAATGTTTTCTCTTTCCTTACACCATGCTTAATTATCATTTCTTTCTTTATTTCTTTTTTTAATTAAAATTTTATAAAATTTTCCTTTATAAACAACTAAGCTACAGTCCATTTAGTTTCTAAATGGTATACTTACCACCTTAATCCTTAGGCTATAATCTAATTTAGAAATTCTATAGTAATTAAAATTTTACCACTTTTACAATTTGGTCCCTAAACCTTAATTAATCACTAATTTGACAGAACTTCCTATTAAAAATTCAATTCACCTCTAATATAACTCCAAAATTAATTACTAATGATATTCATGATCTAAGTTTATGGAAACAGGGCTCGAAATCACGCTATTCGACACCACTGACTTTCGGGTCGTTACTGTAATATCCTGGATTATGGCTTATGCATTAATACTAAATTAGATGATGTAGCATGCTTATGAATATTTTGAATGTGTTCTATGAATTTTTGTGAACCTTAGTGTATAGTTAAATGCCTTAGAAATTATTGGATTTTTAAGTTTAAAAGGGGAGCTAAGCTTGATAAGGCCTTAAGGAAATTTGTAAGGGAAATATGACAAAGAAATGGGCCTGTCTAAGTGGCTTGGAGGCGCCACTTAAAGCCCAGGTAAGTGACGCCATATGCAGTGCAATGAGGTCTTGAGTTCGAGCCACAAGGAAATCAATAAGGGAATTTTTATTTTTGGCAATGGGAAGGTGATGGACGGCATGGGAAGACTAGATGGATGAGGATTTGACTTGGATAATTCCTTATAAAAATTCGGCTAAATAGATAGATAAATGTGGATTTATTTTATTTATTTTGAATAAATAAAGATAAGAGATAAAGTAGGAGAAAAGGAAGGGATGTGATAGGGGAAGAAGAGTTGGCCGTGTAGGGGGATCTTGGGGTGATATTTTCGGCAAAAAGGGAGGAGAGTGAGATCATTTGCTTCTTTTCTTCTCATTTGTGCCTCTACCGAATTTCTTAGCAAACTTTCTCTTCTTCATTTATTTTTTCAAAGCCAAAAGTACACCTTGTGCTAGTCAAAATTTCATTGGCCAAATTGCTCAACTCTTTTCTCTTCTTCTTTCTCCAACTCAATCAAAAGCCAAATCTCCTTAGTATTCTTCAAAGCCGAATCCCTCTGGGGTGTTAGGCAAGGTGCTATCGATTTCTATAGAGAAGGTAAAGACCAAATGTCATTTGATTTCCATTCTTTTCTTTTAGATTTGGCAAAATCTAGAACTAATCCCATCAATATTCTTGTTTGTCAAAATTTGGAAGGATCTTTCGGGATTTTCAGTGTAGTCGACGATAAGGAGGATTATTCGGGATTTCAATATCCAAGGTAAAGTTATGTGATATTCGGCCATAGGCCATTTTTATGTGATTTAAAGTAGAATTAAATCTAACCTATGCCTATAGGTATTTCGACACCTTCATAACCAAGTAGCACTTTTGGGATTTAAGACTGCAAAGGTAAGTACATATGTACATTCGGCCAAGGCCATAGTTAGGGATTTCGATCTGTTTCTTAAATGTTTAAAAGCGAAACTAACTTATGAAGTGATTGAGTGTTAGCCGAATGGCTTTTTACTAACACATTTAGGGTTGGCGAATATAGGAATTAAAGATCTAAAGCGCTAGATCGGGTTGTTCGGGATTTCTATAAACTCGCTAAGTATAACAGGTGTGTACCCCACTCTAAGCCTTAATAGATTTATGGCTATGTGTTAATAAATGTGTAATAAGAATATGTAAAATGTGGCTAAGGTACCATGCAATGGTACAAAGTACTCAGGTACGTTTTCCTACTCCTACTATGAGTATAATATGATCTGTTATGGCACACATGGGAAACTATAAGAATGTGAATAAAGAATATGGCATGATTTTGCATGTTTTGTATGACATGGGCATATGGGTTATTTTAAGGGGAAGTGATTGGTGGTTATATACCCCAATATCTGAATGTGGTGACTTCGGTCACGTTATCTGAATGTGGTGTCTCATGACACAAAATAATTATCTGGTGGCTATGCCACGAAATTTATAAGGGCAATGAGCACGTCGTCTGCAGTGACTGCCTTCGATGATGTGTAGCGGATGGAGGGTTGACTTACTAGTCCCCACGGTGTGCAGGTTGGTACGGGTGATGTGTAGCGGATGGTAACTAGGTTTGGGTTCGGGTTTGCATCATTATATTTATTTAACTATATGTACATGTATGAATTTGTTTTGCCTAAAACTATTGGGATTTAGTGTTGGTTACACATTGAATGTGTTTGACTCACCCCGTTGGGAATATTTTTCAGGTGGCGCCGGTGATGGGACCGGGTCGGCGGGAGCTCGGTGGTGGCCCATGCTCAAAGCACGGATTAATTTTATTTTGGACTTTTATTGTTTTTAGTATTTCGAATTTATTTTGGGTTTTGTTTTGATGTAATAAGGCCACTAGTATGAAACCATTTTATGCATGCACTTTTAATTATTTTATTATGACACGATTCTTATCAAATTAAAGATTAAACCCCAAAACAACTCGGTATTTTTATAAAACCACCTCAAGTTTTCTGAGGTAATAAACATGAAATTTAAACGTTTTACTCGAGGAACATACCAGATCCGGTCAGGGCTCGTGGGCCGGGTTTGGGGTGTTTCAAATTGGTATCAGAGCCAGGTTCAAAACTCGGCTCTGGGGTTTTTGGGCTCAATAATGTTTTCTAAAAATGGGCTTTTAAAGGATAACCAGTGCATTTAGCTCAAAGATGGCACCTGCGTCTCCGACCCAAGTCCGCTAGGTAAGTACCCTAAACCATTGTGTGATATACATGTGGGCTTTATGGGCTTTATGGGACGTAGACTAGTTTAAATAGACTCTGATGGACTATAGGCTTAGTTTAAACGACTTCTTAAACTTTCATAAGACTTAATTTCACTAAACAAACCCGTTAACGAGCCACAAGACTAGGGTGTGGTAACCGTCGTACGCATGTCTAGGATTGGATCCGGAAGAGCTTGGTATTTAAGCGGTCCTAGTGACTCACCTCCTCTTGCTGGAATCCTGCAGTGCGTAGTGACTGTTCACCTTAGTCGAGTTAGGGTGTGGCAATAGGCAGACGCATGCCTAGGAGTGGATTTAGGGAGAGCTTGGTATTCAAGCAGTCCTAGCGACTCACCTCCTCTTCGCTGGAATCCTACCTGGTGCGTGGTGACTATTCACCCTAGTTATGAAGACTCGTTGATGGGCTAAACCCTATAATTAAAATCCGAAAGGGACCAACCACCCTAGTTTGGAAAAAAAAATTACCGAAATACCCTTATCACCAAGAAACCCTGAATTGGAAAACTTACGAAATTACCCCTGATTTACAAATTTTTAAATTAACCCTGATTTATTACCAAAATACCCCTGTAGGTGAAATGACGAAAATACCCCTGGGATAGGAATAGGACGAAAATGTTTGAATGATGAATGTGTGTTGAATGAATGTGCTCCTTTAAATTAGGACAGAAGACTTGAAACTTTGATCGATCGAAAGAACTACTTCTAAACTTCTTTCATAAAATTTCTTCGCGGATAACTAGTGGAACAAAATACTAATGCATAAAAATTTCTTAATCAGATTAAAGCGCGATCGTAGACATGAGTTCTAGGGGACGTGGTCGTAATGTGCGAGGACGTGGTAGAGGCAGAATGACCGTATCGAAACCCGTTAGGTATGGACAAGGGTCCGAAAATGAGGTACCACCACCCCCACCACCAGCTGTTGGTGTTGAGCAGCAAGATCAGACGGGGAAGGATGCAGTATCGCAGGCAATACTACGAGTTCTTGAGATGGTGGCTGGAGCACGTGGAGGTATGGGAGCTCGAAAATCTGTACCCGAGCGGCTTCGAGCCAACGGAGCTGAGGTGTTTCGTGGTGTATCTGGTGTAGCGCCCAGTACGGCTGAGTATTGGTTGGAGGCAACCGAGCAAATTATGGACGAGCTCGATTTAACTGCTGAGGGGAAATTGAAAGGGATGGTGGCACTACTTCGCGACGAAGCCTATCAATCATGGCTCACAGTTCAGGATGGTGCCACAGCTGAGGATCTCACTTGGGAGTATATCAAGGTGGCGTACCAGAAGAAATATGTTGGTAGTCACTATATTGATGCGCAAAGGAAAGCATTTTTGGGGCTGGTTCAAGGGAATAAGTCCGTAGCGGAGTACGAGGCTGAATTCTTAAGGCTGAGTCGGTATGCTCGAGGGATAGTGGCTACGGAGCCTGAATGGTGTGTCCGGTTTGAGAACGGACTTAGGGTTGACCTAAGATTGCTGATAGCCCCGCAACAGGAGTGAGAATTTGCCGTATTAGTGGAGAAGGCCAAAGTGGCCGAAGGAGTTAAGGACTCTGTAAGGCAGAACTCTGCTCGGAATAGGCGAGAAAGAGGATTTGGACCAGCGAGGTCATGCGAAACGTGCAAAAGAGGCCTAGAGTTGATGGGCGCGAGGTCGATAAGCCCAGTGCAGGAGGGCGTCACCGCACATGTGCCGAGTGTGGGAAAAAGCACTTAGGAGAGTGTTGGAAGAAAGCGGGAGGATGTTTTAAGTGTGGGTCTAAGGACCACATGATTAAGGATTGTCAGATAAAGATAGACGGGGGCGACCAACGGGGCATAATGGTAATCAGTGGTAGAGGTGGACATCACCTCAGTGAGTCGTGGTCCTAATGGCGAGAGTAATGGTTTTGAAGAGGGCGTGGAACACACAGCGGAGGTGTTGGTATCTGAGAGGCAAGGCAGTAGGGTCTAGTGTATGCGGTTCGTCGAAGGAGGGGATTGAGACTGCGGGCGACGTCATAACCGTGCGTGCGTTATATCTGCAAGCCTTATTTTGCTTTAATTGATGTGGGCTCGACCCATTCTTATGTTGCAAGTAGTGTAGTTGAAACTCTAGGCATAGACTCGAACTATCTCGATAGGGAGATGACGATAGTAAGCCCATTAGGCCAAAGCTGTAGTGGTGAATAAGATCTTTCGGAGCGTACCCTTAGAAATTCGGGGAGTGATATTTTACATCGACTTAATGGAACTTCCTTCGGAGAATTCGATCTCATACTTGGCATGGACTGGCTTGTAGAACACCGAGCTATATTGGATTGTGCAACTAAGCGAATGGAGTTAAAGACGCTGGGAGGATGAGGCGATAATTATGATAGGAGAAAGAAGAAACTACTTGTCTAACGTAGTCTCTACCTTAAAGGTTAATAAAATGGTTCGGAAAGGGTGCAAGGCATTTCTGACTTTTGTTAGGGCGTTGGATGCCAAAGAAGGGGGAGTTAGTGGAGTTAGAACAGTAAAGGAGTTTGTGGATGTCTTTCCTGATGAGTTACAGAATACCCCGACGGGGAGGTGGAGTTTGGAATTGACTTGTTTTGCTGAAAACGGCGCGGTATCTATCGCTCCGTATAGAATGGCACCGAAGGAGTTGGTTGAGCTCAAGGCTCAAATCCAAGAGTTGCTTGATCGTGGGTTCATTCGACCCAGTGTGTCTCCATGGGGAGCACCGGTCTTGTTTGTGAAGAAGAAAGATTGGACTATGCGTATGTGCATAGATTATCGTCAGCTGAATAAGCTGACCATCAAGAACAAGTACCCTTTGCCAAGGATAGATGACTTGTTCGATGAGCTTAAGGGGGCAGCGGTATTCTCGAAGATAGATTTAAGGTCTGGATATCATCAGCTTAAGGTGAAGGAAGCAGATATCCATAAGACAGCCTTTCGAACAAGATACGGACACTATGAGTTCGTAGTAATGTCGTTTGGGTTGATGAATGCCCCAGCCGCGTTCATGGATATGATGAACCGGGTTTTTCAACCCTACTTGGATCGGTTCGTCATTGTGTTCATCGATGATATCCTAGTATACTCCAAGTCTGAGGAAGAACATGACGAGCATCTCCGGAAAGTGTTGCAAGTGTTAAGGGAGAAGAAGCTATATGCCAAATTCAGCAAGTGCGAGTTTTGGCTTAAGGAGGTTGCATTCTTAGGGCATGTATTGTGCGAGAAGGGATAAGGGTGGATCCTAGGAAGATCGAAGCGATCTTTGGATTGGAAACCACCTAAGTCTGTGGTTTGAGATTCAAGTTTCTTGGGATTGGCAGAGCTACTATAGAAGGTTTGTGGAAGGATTTTCTTCAATAGCCGCACTGTTGACAAAGTTGTTGAGAAAGGAGGTACCTTTCGTTTGGACAGAGATAGGCAACAGGAGAGCTTTGAGAAGCTTAAGAGAGTTTTGATGAAGCTCAGATTTTGATTCAGCCGGAGGCGGGAAGGACTTTGTGGTGTCTTGTGATGCTTCTCACGAGGATTAGGATGTGTTCTAATGTAGGGCGGGAAGGTTGTAGCTTATGCGTCTCGACAAGCCGAGGCCACATGAGGTTAACTACCCGATGCATGACTTGGGCCGCGGCGGTGGTCTTTGCTCTTAAGGTGTGGAGGCACTACCTTTATGGAGAAAAGTCGGTGATCTACACGGACCACAAGAGTCTTAAGTATCTGTTGACTCGAAGGAGCCGAACTTGAGACAGCGAGGTGGGTGGAATTCTTGAAGGATTATGATTGTTCCATAGAGTATCATCCGGGCAAGGCGAATGTAGTGGCGGATGCCTTAAGTCGGAAAGTGGTGTCGAATCTGAGGGCAATGTTTGCACATCTCGGCTTGTATGACGATGGAAGTGTCTTTGCGAGTTGCAAGTTAAGCCGTCATGGCTGAATGAGGTAAAGGAAAGTCAGTTAGTGGATGAGGATCTAAGTGCTAAGCTACGGCAAGTGCAGAATGGAGAGTTGGAAGATTACGGTATTAATGACGATGGAGTATTATGTTTCAAGGGCAAGGTCCAGATCTTAGAAGAATGAGGACTTAAAGCGCGAGAATTCTTCAGAATCGCATGGTAGCCCCTATGCTATGCATCCTGGAGGTACTAAGTTGTATAGAGATCTAAGGGAACAGTTTTGGTGGCCTGGTCTTAAGCGGGAAGTTACCGAATTTGTAGGAAACTGCTTGACGTGTCAGCAAGTCAAGGCTGAACACCAAGTTCCGTCAGGATTGCTTCAGCCGATAAAGATCCTGCAGTGGAAGTGGGAGAGAATCACCATGGACTTCGTTAGTGGGCTTCCCCTTACGCCTACTAAGAAGGACTCGGTATGGGTGATAGTGGACCGATTGACAAAGTCCGCACATTTCATCCCAGTAAGAGTTGATTATTCTTTGCAGAAGTTGGCAAAGTTATATGTGGCAGAGATTATAAGGTTGCATGGAGTGCTGGTTTCAATCATTTCAGATAGGGATCCAAGGTTTACGTCTCGATTTTGGAAAGCACTACATCAGGCTTTAGGCACCAGATTAGATTTCACTACGGCTTTTCATCCACAGTCGGACGGGCAATCTGAATGAGTAATCCAAGTGTTAGAGGATATGTTGAGGGGCTGTGTGATAGACTTCAGAGGAAGTTGGGAAGAATATTTTTCGTTAGCGGAATTTGCATACAACAACAGCTATCAAGCCAGTATTCGGATGGCACCGTATGAAGCGTTGTATGGACGGAAGTGTCGCACACCTACGTGTTGGACGGAATTAGGGGAACGTCAAGTTTTGGGACCAGAGATTGTGGTGGAATCCGAGGAGAAGGTTGAGGTAATTCGGGCACGGTTGAAGGAAGCATCCGATAGGCGTAAGTCGTATGCGGATCTTAAGCGGAAGGAGATAGAATTTGATGTGGGGATCAAGTGTTTACGAAGGTATCGCCTTGGAAGAAGGTGATGAGATTTGGTCGCAAAGGGAAGCTAAGTCCAAGGTTTATAGGACCATATCAGGTATTGAAGCGAGTTGGACGGATGGCATACCGGTTAGAGTTGCCTTGAATTGAAGCAAATGCCGGCGTATTCCATGTTTCTATGCTATGTCGTTATCGATCGGATCCATCACATGTAGTTCCGGTTGAAGAGGTGGAATTAAGGCGATTTGTCCTATGAGGAAGAGCCATTCAGATCTTGGAGCGAGATGTGAAAGTGTTGCGAAGGAATTCGATTCCTTTGGTCAAAGTGTTATGGCGTAATCACGGATCGGAAGAAGCTTCGTGGGAGCGGAGGAAGAAGCAATGCGACAATTAATACCCTCACTTATTTTAGCCGAGGTAATTTCGAGTCGAAATTATTTTAAGAGGGGTAGAAGCTGTAATATCTGGATTATGGCTTATGCATTAATACTAAATTAGATGATGTAGCATGCTTATGAATATTTTGAATGTGTTCTATGAATTTTTGTGAACCTTAGTGTATAGTTAAATGCCTTATAAATTATTGGATTTTTAAGTTTAAAAGGAGCTAAGCTTGATAAGGCCTTAAGGAAATTTGTAAGGGAAATATGACACGAGAAATGGGCTTGTCTAAGTGGCTTGGAGCGCCACTTAAAGCCCGGTGTAAGTGACGCCATATGCGGTGCAAGGAGGTCTTGAGTTTGAGCCACAAGGAAAGCAATAAGGGAATTTTTATTTTTGGCAATGGGAAGGTGATGGACGGCATGGGAAGACTAGATGGATGAGGATTTGACTTGGATAATTCCTTATAAAAATTCGGGTAAATAGATAGATAAATGTGGATTTATTTTATTTATTTTGAATAAATAAAGATAAGAGATAAAGTAGGAGAAAAGGAAGGGATGTGATAGGGGAAGAAGAGTTGGCCGTGTAGGGGATCTTGGGGTGATATTTTTAGGCAAAAGGGAGGAGAGTGAGATCATTTGCTTCTTTTCTTCTCATTTGTGCCTCTGCCGAATTTCTTAGCAAACTTTCTCTTCTTCATTTATTTTGTCAAAGCCGAAAGTACACCTTGTGCTAGTCAAAATTTCATTGGCCAAATTGCTCAACTCTTTTCTCTTCTTCTTTCTCAACTCAATCAAAAGCCAAATCTCCTTAGTATTCTTCAAAGCCGAATCCTGCAGGGTGTTAGGCAAGGTCTTTATCAATTTCTATAGAGAAGGTAAAGACCAAATGTCATTTGATTTCCATTCTTTTCTTTTAGATTTGGCAAAATCTAGAACTAATCCCATCAATATTCTTGTTTGTCAAAATTTGGAAGGATCTTTCGGGATTTTCAGTGTAGTCGACGATAAGGAGGATTATTCGGGATTTCAATATCCAAGGTAAAGTTATGTGATATTCGGCCATAGGCCATTTTTATGTGATTTAAAGTAGAATTAAATCTAACCTATGCCTATAGGTATTTCGACACCTTCATAACCAAGTAGCACTTTTCGGGATTTAAGACTGCATGGTAAGTACATATGTACATTCGGCCAAGGCCATAGTTAGGGATTTCGATCTGTTTCTTAAATGTTTAAAAAGCGAAACTAACTTATGAAGTGATTGAGTGTTAGCCAGAATGGCTTTTACTAACACATTTAGGGTTGGCGAATATAGGAATTAAAGATCTAAAGTGCTAGATCGGGTTGTTCGGGATTTCTATAAACTCGCTAAGTATAACAGTGTGTACCCCACTCTAAGCCTTAATAGATTTATGGCTATGTGTTAATAAATGTGTAATAAGAATATGTAAAAATGTGGCTAAGGTACCATGCAATGGTACAAAGTACTCAGTGCGTTTTCCTACTCCTACTATGAGTATAATATGATCATTTATGGCACACATGGGAAACTATAAGAATGTGAATAAAGAATATGGCATGATTTTGCATGTTTTGTATGACATGGGCATATGGGTTATTTTAAGGGGAAGTGATTGGTGGTTAATACCCCAATAACTTGAATGTGGTGACTTCGGTCACGTTATCTGAATGTGGTGTCTCATGACACAAAATAATTATCTGGTGGCTATGCCACGAAATTTATAAGGGCGATGAGCACGTCGTCTGCAGCTACTGCCTTCGATGATGTGTAGCGGATGTAGGGTTGACTTAGTAGTCCCCACGGTGTGCAGGTTGGTACGGGTGATGTGTAGCGGATGGTAACTAGGTTTGGGTTCGGGTTTGCATCATTATATTTATTTAACTATATGTACATGTATGAATTTGTTTTGCCTAAAACTATTGGGATTTAGTGTTGGTTACACATTGAGTCTGTTTGACTCACCCCGTTGGGGAATATTTTTCAGGTGACACTCAGTGATGGACCGGGTCGGCAGGAGCTCAGTGGTGGCCCATGCTCAGCACAGGATTAATTTTATTTTGGACTTTTATTGTTTTTAGTATTTCGAATTTATTTTGGGTTTTGTTTTGATGTAATAAGGCCACTAGTATGAAACTGTTTATGCATGCACTTTTAATTATTTTATTATGACACGATTCTTATCAAATTAAAGATTAAACCCCAAAACAACTCCGTATTTTTATAAAACCACCTCAAGTTTTCCGAGGTAATAAACATGAAATTTAAACGTTTTACTCGAGGAACATACCAGATCCGGTCAGGGCTCGTGGGCCAGGTTTGGGGTGCTTCAGTTACAACCTATGAGAGGTAGGTTTTGCATCTAACTTTGAGGGGAATTAAGTGATGCAAATTAGGAAGTTAAATAGAGTAAATGCTATGAGCGAGGTACAACTCAAATATTTATCTATTATTTTACTTTATGACTTGCCATTGGCTTGACAAAGACACAATGTCCTTTTCAGAGTTATGAAACGAGTAAGCCGAAGGCCTTATAAACTAGAGTTAGTGACAATACTCAAGGTTAACCCAATGTTCCACATGGGTGTACCAATTCTTATTTGTGAGGATCAAGGGGATCATGATCAATACAAGTCATAATAGGGGCATGTAAGAGTGGTGGCCTCTTACGATCGAGATGTACAAAGGGGAATACATTTTGAGTGAGGCAATGACGAGACATAAGCCAAGGAATGTGTTTTGAGGGAAGGTGTAATGCCTCTCACCCATCCTGATGGTCGGCGGGGATGAGAGACGCTAACGAGACTTTTTTGGAGTAAAACCAATACTTTATTTAAGAAAATAAATGATAATTTTTTTATAAAGTCATAGAAAGTGGATAAACTAAGTTTTTGGGTTTTAAAATCTTATTAAAATCATTTTAAAAAGATTCGTGGGTGTCTAAAAGTGTCTAGGACCAAATTCGGGCATTGGAAGTCCCTTTTTCAACTAAACAGTGTAGTGGCCCAAAAAGGTATAGGGCTGCGGTAGCTAGGGACTTTGGGTACCAATAACCTAGTCCATGTACTATTTTTGAGGCATTTTTTTTATTAGAGAGTGGTACCTTTAGGGCCAGGTACCGGTACCCCTGCTCCTAGGTCAAAAATTACCCTAAAACTGTCTTTTTTAAGCCCCAAACTTCACCATATAAAAAACCTAGCTTTAGTAACTTAAAAACCACATTTTAATGGCCAATTTTTTTTAAATAGTTCCAAACTATAATTTTACAAAACATGTTCAAAAGACAATTTTTCTTTTTTAATAAAACATATTCAAAATGTGACCTTTACTGTTCTGTTAAGCACTATGGTGCTTACTGCTACGTGAATGCACTACGGTGCTTACTGCTACACAAATATACCTCGGTGCACCTTTGTGTTTGTTTTGTATATCCTTAGTGTTCATTTTAGTCTACATTGGGCTACTATTTCAAATATGAATTGAGATACCGATAAAAGTTCAAGGTAAGTTCTGCAAGATTTCAATTTTTGAATATTAGGGATATGGTTTAAGAATATATTAGTTTTTATTAAATAAATTATTTAAATTCTTGTTGTACTTACTAAACCTTCACCGGCTTAACATGTTTATTTTCAACGTGTAGTAGAAATTAATCGAACAAGCTAGGAAAAATACCGTGAGCTACTCATTTCATCACATTGCCAGGTTTGGAGAAAAGTATGATACTAAATTTTGGTATAGTTTGGTATGTACATAGGTATTTTGGCATAAGATATGGTTACAAAAGACTAATATATAAACTTTGTAAACTTGATCTATTTTGTGAACCCAAATCTATAATATGTTTGTGTTAAGTTTGAATTGTTGATGTTATAATTGATTTATATGCTTGCAATTGTATATTTGTAACACCCACACCCAATCTGGTCACCATACCCGAGTTAGGAGATGTTACAAAAAAACCAAAATAAACTTGTTCAATTTAGTCATAATGATGGATCTCGAAACTAACTATTATTTCGATAAAGGCAAGCGCACCTATCGAACAGTAGTATAGCTGTGGTGAGTCCAGAATATCGTATCCTCAAGGACCAAGAGTACTAGTATTAACTATCTTTTTATTATCTAGCCTAATAATTAAGGGGATTTATTTTTAATCTAAAATTAACTAACTAATTTAACTATATATGAACGCGACAGAGAGAGAATTGGGAAAATACTTTTGGACAACTTATATATGAGATAGGCAATACCTAAGGAAGAATCCACCTAGACTTCACTTATTACTTTTGATTCATGCGATTTATTCACTTGGCTTAATCCGTAGAAATCCCTAAATTATATTAATACCTCTCTCGAGGCTACTAACAACTGACTCTAGGTTGATTAATTGAAATCTCTTTCTAATTAAAACCCATATCGTTGCATTAACTCGATCTATGGATTCCCTTATTAGGTTTGACCCTAATCCGACAGATTTTCGTCGCCCTATCTCTAGGGTCGCAATCGACTCCGCTTAATTGTGTTGATCTACTCTTAAACAGGGACTTTTGCTCCACTGAATAAGCACATTCGACTTGAATCAATAACCTGAATTATCAAAACAAGAATAAGAACTCACAATTAAAAATAAGCACAGGTATTTATCTCATAAATCAAATAATAATAAGATCTATCTTAGGTTTCATCCCCTTAGGTATTTAAGGGATTTAGTTCATACTAAAAGAGGGAAACATCATAAAAGAGGAAAAACAACAAAACATAAGAAAACCCAAAAACTTCTAAAGAACTTGATGGGAGATCCTAAGTCTTGATGGAGATCCTTCTCCTAAGTCGTTCCCAGACAACTTGTCTTGGAGTATTTTCTCCTTCTACTCGGTGTCTATTCGACGTCCTGTCGAGCTCCCATTTAGGTTGCCCCCTAGGGCGTTTATATAGGCTTTGAGATGCCTTACTTGGCCCACAAGTATCCTAATCCGAATAGAATTTATCCTGATTTCGGTAGGGACACGCCCGTGTGACACGCCCGTGGTGGACTCCCCTGACCGTGGTCGATCCTGCTCGCCACACACGGCCGTGTGATCTGCCCATGGTCAATATTCCAGGCCGTGGTTGATCCTTGCTCGAAACACACGGCCGTGTCCAATGGTCCAGGCCGTGTTGATTTCCTAAGTAGGCCTATTTTGCCCCTTTTTTGGCCCGTTTCTTGTTCCTTTCATCCTCCTATGCTCTCCTAAGTATAAAACATGAAATTAAAGGATTAGGAGCATCAAATTCCATAATTCAAGGGATAAATCATCCAAAAGTATGCCAAATGTGGGATTAAAATATGTATATATTATGGTTTATCAAATACCCCCACACTTAAGCGTTTGCTTGTCCTCAAGCAAAATCCTCAACTCACTATTAAAATTAACTTCCTTAATTCATAATCATCATCAGTAATGTTTCATCATAATTAATAGATAATTCATACATTGATAATTTAACTCAATGAGTCCTAAAGATTCAAACAATCTAAGTCATAAATTTTTATAGCACGAAAATATAGGTGTCTCCCCTCATCTAAATAAATTACCTTTGATTCAAAATCGACAAGAATTGACATCCTCACTAAAGATTCACTCAAACCACTCAAAGTGTTTAAGGTTCAAATTAAGCACTCGAAAGTCAAGCATGAAAAGTTAACCCCATAGGCTTGCCTGAAAATCAAATCTCCACCACTGTAAAATGAGATGATACACAAATCAAAAGGTCTTTAAAAGGGTTGTAATGGGGCTTGGGTTAAAGGTGTGGATAAAGGCTGAATTAGAGGGTTAGTATCGAGATTGAATTGATAAATTACCTAACTAGAAAAATAACTAAAACTTAAATAATTACAGTGATAAACCGTAAAAGTAACATATTCTAAGCCCATATTTAGTATGCTTTTTGATGATTTAAGCCCCAATTTATGTAAAAAGGTGCTCTTAATCCTTTCTTTTCATGTCTTATACTCAGGAAAGCAGCCGATGACGAAAAGAATGAGAAACGGGCTTAAAACGGACCAAGTTAGGCCAAGCCACGAAATCAACACGGCCTGGACTTCAAGCCACATGGCCGTGCCACCATTCCTACTAGAACACGGCCTTACCACGACTTACACGGCCGTGCCTCATTCAACAGTGTCGAACACGGCCTGACCACGATTTACACGGGAGTGTTCCATGGCCATTCCTCTACCGTGGAGAAGAGCAATTTCATTCGGAAAAGGATACTTAGGGAGAAAGAAACGTGTTTCAAAAGCCTATAAATACACCCTAGGTACCAAATTTAAAGGGGCGAGCTAGGCCAAGAAGCTGCCGAAAAGGTCGATTTGTGGGAATCACTCGAAGATAGGCAGTTGATCCATCTCAAGAAGCCAGAATTCTAGTCAAGACAGAGGATCTCCTCTTCAATTCCTTCAGGGGGTTTTAGGGATTTCTTATGTTTTGCTTTATCTTTTCTCTTGAGATGTTGTCTTTTATTATTATGAACTAAACCTTCGGATACCCGAAGGGGATGAAACCTATGAGGAATCTTGTTATTTGATTTTTGACTTTTATGATAATAACTTAGTTTGTTCTTAAACTTAATCCAAATCTAATGTGCTTAGGTGGAGGAGGAATAGACCCTGCCTAAGAGTAGATCCAACATAATTAAGCGGAGTTGATCGCACGCCTAGAGATAGGGTGACGAGATTTTGCCAGATTAGTGTGAAACCTAATACGGGAGTCCACAGATCGATTTATTGCTATTCTTCGGGGTTATTATAAGCGAACGAGAGTTCCACTAATTAACCTAGGGTTAGACGTTATTCGCCTCGAGAGAGGGTTTAATATACGTTAGGGAGTCTCACGGATCAAACTAAGTAAATAAATCATATGGTTCAAGGTTAAATAACAAGTGAAGTCTAGGTAAATTTTTCCTAAGGGTATCACTTGAGTCAACTGAGTTTTCCCAAAAGTTATTTCCCGAATTCATTCTTTTTGTCTTTAATCTTAGCTTAGTAAGTAGATTAGTTTTAGTTTAAACAACCATCACTTTATATTAAGGCTAAATAATAAAAAGACGGTGAGTATTAGTACTTTTAGTTCCTTTAGGTTCGATAATCCGATCTTGCCTAAGCTATACTATTGTTCGACAGGTGCCCTTGCCTCAATCGTTGTCAAGAGTTAGTTTCCAGGTTCGATCATTCCTTTATAAATTTTAAAACTCTGATTTACAACGATCAAGTTTTTGGCGCCATTGCCGGGGAACTAAAATATTAAGAAAACTCTATTTTTATTACTTTAGCCATTATTTTTATTTTTTGCATTTTATTTTTTATTTTTTTTAATTTTAAATTTGCTAAATTTTCTTTCTTTCTTTTCCTAGCAGGTACCTCTAGTTTATGACTAGAAGAAACCCGAGAAGAAACCCGAGTGATATTGAAGCTACCGCTCGAAGAAATTGCAGAGAAATTAGGCGAGCCCTAAATTACCAAGGAGAGCGAGAAGACAGATCCAATCCTACTGAAGGGATGGACGAAAATAATCCACCAACACACAAAACGATGTGGCGGATCAGAATGCTCCTCGTACTATGTTTGATTATGCTAAACCGCATTTAACATGAGCCGAATCTAGTATTGTTAGGCCTGCTATAGCTGCTAATAATTTTGAATTAAAGCCTAACACTATTCAAATGATTCAACAATTTGTTCAATTTGATGGTTTGCAGGATGAAGATCCAAACACTCATATAGCTAACTTTTTAGAATTCTGCGATACCTTCAAAATAAATGGCGTTTCTGATGATGCCATACGTCTTCGGTTATTTCCCTTTTCACTAAGAAATAAAGCTAAACAGTGGTTAAACTCGTTACCACGAGGGTCAATCACTACATGGGAACAAATGAACGAAAAATTTCTATTAAAATATTTTCCACCGGCCAAAATGGCCAAGTTACGTAATGATATATCTTCTTTTGTGCGGATCGATTTAGAGACATTATACGATGCATGGGAGAGATACAAAGATCTCTTGAGGAGATGCCCACACCACGGATTACCATTATGGCTCCAAGTCCAAACGTTTTACAACGGTGTGAATCCTTCAACGAGGCAATTAATTGATTCACTACGGCTAAACCCCGAATAATAGAACTCCCGAGGCAAAATTTCTACAAGTTTATCGAAGAGATGTCACCGAATAACTATCGCTGGCAAGTTACAAGAACAAGGCCAACAAAAACGATGGGGTTTACAACCTCGACGCAAGAACCATGCTATCAAATCGGTAGAATTGATGAATAGGAAGATTGATAGTTTATGTTCTTCGCAGGTACATCCAGTCATGCAGTGCGACGCAAGTGGAACTGTGGCGAATCCTGAGTACCCACCCTACCAACCGGGCACAGAGAGCGAACAGATGAACTATATAGGTAAAAATTTCAGATCCAATAATAACCCATATAGTAATAATTATAATTCGGGTTGGAAGAACCACCCAAATTTTTCGTGGGGAGGACAAGGAAATCAAGGAAATCAAAGACAACAACCTCCTCAAAATTTCCAAAATCAGCCCTGTCCACAGGAAAAGAAGCCGAGTCTTGAAGAGATGTTGAAAAAATTCATAGCATCCACAGAAGCCCGTCTCTGAAAGACTGAGGTAATGCTCGACACCCAACAAACATCGATCAAAATGATCGAGAACCAAGTTGGAGGACTTACAAAGGCAATCGGGGAAATTACTGAGTCAGTCGGACAAATTGCGAAGCTATTATCCGAACGACCACAAGGGCATCTAGCAAGCAACACGGAGATCAATCCAAAGGAGCAAATCCAAGCCATAACAGCTCAAGAAAGCAAAGAAGTAGACATGTAACACCCCAAACCCGGCCCAAATGCTACGACCAGATCTGGTATGCTACGGGGTTTATTGTTGAAAACTTTGCTTTGATGGTTTTTGGAAATCTCAGTTTTGTTATTTAGGCACTTGTTAAAAATAAGATATTTGATGAAAACCTTTGCTTTTTCTTTGAACGTATTTGGGAAAATCCATTTTATTACTTTTTACGACTTAAGTCCTTGAACATAAATTTTTAAACTGTAAACATTAACAAATATAAAGCGATAACCTAAGCCATGGGGCCTTATTACATAAATAGTCCCGATATTAAAACTTAAAGGAAAACCTAAAATAGTTCATGAAAATAAATAAAATAAAACTTGATGGCCCCTCGAGTCTGCCTCGGCTCTCATGTCCACGATCTACTGCTCATCTGAAAAGTCAGGGAAAAATAAAGGGGTGAGTCACCAAGACTCAGTGTGCAAATCCTGAAAACACATAAAAGGCTTTAGGCCCACAAACATATTATGGGCCTTGGCCCATACACAATGGCAACAGAATATTTACATGCAACATGGCCCAACCCAACCTAAAAATCCATCCTCTACACACCACTGCATCAGTAACACACACCTTGGGGATTTCTACAATCAACCCACCAACCGCTACACACCATATCGATAAATCATGCCGCCTATTCCTAACAATCAGAATCAATTTAACGTGGCATAGCCACCGATCACTATTGTGACCTAATTTTACAATTCGTGGTTTAACCATCGATCACCAAGTGACCTATTAACATGCTCTTCCCCTTCATCGTATTAACCATATCCCATGCATACATCCAAGCAAATTCAAAATAGTATACTACCTAAAAGATCACCGGTTTTTACATACATCGATACACACATAGAGAAGTTTCTATGGTTACGTACCTGGTATCCTTTGCCTACCCTTTTTGGGTAACACGACTGTCCATACAGCCTTTTTACGGCTTTTAGCCCATAGCATATATATACAGATTAATTAGTGTGATAGAGATCTACACACCTGATTACAGTCAAGATGATACTTTCTATGTCGACACTATCAGAAACCAATACGACTGCTAACTGTCTAAGATTTTGTTCTGACGCCGGTCCACAACCCGGTGGCCAATCCTGAATTGCTGACACCGCTCGTTTCTTAAACTTAGGTATTGGTTTAACAGATCCAATCCCCTCCTTCACGTGATCGATATTTCATTCCATCCAAAATACCTTTTCAGTTGCTACCATCATAACATATGGTTAAGATCATAAATACAATAGCGAATATAACGAGAATCCACAGAGAACCCCTTACCTTGAAATCCCGAAAGAGATGGAGTTTAGAGCCTAGCAATTTTTGGCTTTTAGATCTAGATGATCTACTTCGATTCCCGATGTGTCGCCCAACACATAAACACAATAAACCAACGATCCATTAGCCTTCCGGCTTTGTCTTCCAAAAACCGAAAGAGAAAAAGAATAGAGCAGAAGAAATCGGCACCTACCTTTACAAAGAATTCGGCTTTGATGAAAAAATCCGCGAAAAGAAAAGAATGGACAAGGGTATTCGGCTTATGGAGATGAACACAATGAAATTTTGGCTTTTGCATAAAAGTGGAGATGAGAGAATAGGATTAGGGATTTCGGCTTAAGCAGAGAATGAGAGAAAACCCAAATGCCGGAATTGAAGAAGAGAATGGAAGAATAAAACCCTAATGCCGAAAATAAAAAGATATCCCCCCACTTAAACACAAACTTTTGGCACCTACTTCCTAAAACCCGAAAATGCCCCTTTTGACAACTTAAAATTGATCAACTAATAAGGGAAATTTCTACACCCCCTATAGTATAACAAAACCGATTTCTCCTCCCCTCGGTGTTGGAATTTCGCCACCACTGTGACAAGCGAATACATCCTAAATTTCCTCCCTTATCTTTATCCGATCACATCTCCAAAAGAAGCCTAGATCACACCACCTCTTCCTCCATTTATCCGCCATATTATCAAGATTATCCACTCGAGTAAATCTTCCTATTTTTAAGCCTTATTGCTGTCCCTCTCTATTCATTTAAATGCCGAAAATTAGCTAAAATTTAATTAAAAGAATTGGGCTTCATGCAACTTAAATTTGGGCCTCCCAGCTTGACGCCACCTCCTCGCTCTCTATATGGCGCCACTTTACCATCGGGCCACAAGCCCATTTGTGACCTAAAACACGAGATAATATCTTTAAGCCCTATCTTGTCAAAGCTTTCCACTAGAGTGCCCAAACAACAAATTAGACTAAGGGCTCGACCCAACCTCGAGCCCACCAACCCCTTAAGCATTCTAATTAACACCTTAGAGATAACATAAACATCACAAAGACATTAAACGCAAAGGCCCATTAATTCGTGATGTTACGCTTCTACCCTTAAAGAAATTTCACCTCGAAATTACCCGATCGTAATAGATGCGGGTATTGCCGCCGCATCGCTTCCTCTCGTTCCCAAGTAGCCTCCTCGTAACCGTGATTCCGCCACGCGGAACCTTAACCAACGTAACCGTCTTTCTCCGCAATACTTTGACATTACGATCCAAGATTTCCACTGCTCCTCTTCAAAGGATAAATCGGTCTTATTTCGATTTCTTCCACAGACACCACATGAGATGGATCCAAACGGTAACATCTTAACATAGAGACGTGGAATACATCGTGAATCTGGCTTAGCTCAGAAGGTAACTCTAGCTGATAAGCTATTGGTCCCACTCGTTTCAACACCCGATAAGGTCCGATAAATCGGGACTTAATTTACCTTTCGTCCAACCTCAAGATTTCTTCCATGGCGACACCTTCAAGAACACCTTGTCACCTACTGCAAATTCTATGTCCTTATGCTTCAGGTCAGCATAGGACTTCTGTCGGTCTGACGCTTCCTTCAGTCGAGCCCGAATTACTTCAACCTTCTCCTCTGTCTCGGTAATCAACTCCGGACCCAAAATTCGACGTTCCCCTAATTCCATCCAATAGGTAGGTGTACACACCTCCGCCCGTACAATGCTTCATAGGGCACCATCTGAATACTTGACTGGTAGCTATTGTTGTACGCAAACTCCGCCAACGGTAAGAACTCTTCCCAACTACCCCTGAAGTCAATGACACATCCTCTCAACATGTCCTCCAAGATCTGAATTACTCGCTTCGGTATCGTCCGTCGGTTTGAGGATGAAACGACGATCTTGAAATCTGTACTCCAATGCTTGATGCAACGCCTTCCAAAATCGTGAGGTGAACCTAGGGTCCCTGTCCGATATGATTGATACTGGTACCCCATGCAACCTCACTACCTCTGCTATTTATAGCTTAGCCAATTTCTGCAGAGAGTAATCGACACGTACTAGTATGAAATGAGCAGACTTCATCAAGCGATCAACAACCACCCAGACCGAATCTTTCTTAGTAGGCGTGAGGAGTAGCCCACTAACAAAGTCCATCATGATCCTTTCCCACTTCCATTGTGGAATCTTCACTGGCTGCAACAACCCTGATGGAAACTAATGTTCCGCCTTTACCTACTGACAGGTCAAACACTTCCCCACAAATTCGGTCACCTCTCGTTCCAACCCCGGCCACCAGAACTGATCTCGCAAATCTCGATACATCTTACTTCCTCCAGGGTGCATAGCGTATGGACTACCATGCACTTCTTGCAAAATCTTATGCCTCAACTCAGGATCTTTCGGCATACACACTCTCCCTTGAAAACATAATAGCCCTTCTTTATTCACACTAAATTCTGTTGATCCTTCACTTGATCCTACCGGAAACTTCTCCTTTAGCAACTCGTCGATCTGCTTTGCTTCTCCTTAACTGATCGACCCAAGAGGGTTTCACTTGAAGTTCAGCTAATAAACTCCCATCATCATATAGACTAAGGTGAGCAAACATTGCTCTCAAGTCAGAGATTACTTTACGACTCAAGGCATCCGCCTCCACATTAGCTTTCCCCGGATGGTACTCGATCGAGCAGTCATAATCTTTTAACAACTCGATCCACCTCCTTTGCCTTAGATTCAACTCCTTCTAGGTCAACAGGTATTTTAAGCTCTTATGATCAGTGTAAATAACATATTTTTTCCCTGTACCATGAATTCGTAGTGACCATAGCGAGTCCTAAAAGCTGTCTTATGAATATCTGCCTCTTTGACCTTAAGCTGATGGTACCCTGACCTCAGATCTATCTTTGAAAAGACTGAGGCTCCCTTCAACTGATCGAACAAGTCATCGATCCTCGGCAACGGGTATTTGTTCTTGATTGTTAACTTATTCAACTGACGAAAGTCTATGCACATACGCATTGATCCATCGTTCTTCTTAACGAATAACACCGGCGCTCCCCAAGGCGACACACTTGGTCGAATAAACCCTCTATCCAGCAACTCCTGAATCTGCGCTTTCAATTCCACCAACTCCTTGGGCGCCATCCTATACGGAGCAATAGATACTGGCGCTGTTCCCAGAAGAAGATCGATACTAAACTCCATTTCACGATCCGGGGGTAATCCTGGGAGCTCTTCTGGGAAAACATCCAGAAATTCCTTCACCGTCCTAACATCCCCGACAGTTCGTTCCTTGGCTTCCAGAGCCTGAACAAACATTAAAATTGCCTCGCATCCTTTCCTCACCATCCTTTCGCCTTAAGGCGGACACCACATTTGACAAACAGTTCCCCTTTTCACCTATCACCAACACTTCACCACCCTTGGGAGTTTTTAACACCATACGCTTGGCTGCACAGTCCAAATTTTGCTTGATACTTCACTAACCAATCCATTCCTAAGATCAAATCGAACTCCCCAAACGGCGCTTCCATCGATCACCAAAAGCTACCCCTTGAACTTCTAGGGGTACATCCTTATACGCTTTGTTCACCACTACGCTTTGTCCTAAAGGGCTCACTACAGGTCATCTCCCTAGAAGAAGTCTCATAATCTAAGTTCAAAGTTCCCGCTATAGCACTAGCAACATAAGAGTGCGTCGAACCAATATCAATCAAGGCGTATAAGGCAAACCAAAAATTAAAAACGTACCGGTTATAACATCCGGTCATGTCGGCCTCCTCTCGACGTCCGGGCGATAGACTAACCCCGATCGCCTCGCCTCGGTGTTTCTTGCCCCTTGGCCCGGTGCTCCACGGCCCTGATCGAAACCGTTACCACCTCTGGCTGGACCACGACCTCTCTGTGGTCGGCCGACCACCTCTTCCCTGTGCATTCCCTTGGCCCTTGGGCCCTTCACTACCCCGTTGTTGCGGACAGTTTCTAACTTGGTGGTCCGTAGATCCACACCTAAAGCACTTCCTACTGCCCGCCCAACACTCACCTACATGGAATTTACCACATCGAGCACACTTCGTGTCGACTAGCAAAGAGCAGGTCTCTCTCCCGCCTCGGCCCGTCGACCTAGGCCTTTCTCGAGTACGCCCCACCGCCTCGACTATCCAAAATTCCTCTTACTTCCACCCCTATCTCTATCCCGATTTAGTTTCTCTGTCCGTTTCACCTCCTCAGCTATCTTAACTTTTTCCACAAGCACAGCAAATTCCCTCTCCCGCTGTGGAGCTATCAATACACGCAAATCATCCCTCAGACCATCTTCAAATCGAACACAACGTTCATGGTCTCTGGCCACCATTCCTCGAGCATAACGGCTAAGGTGTAAGAATTTCACTTCGTACGTAGCCACCGACCTACTTTCTTGCACCAAATTCAGAAATGCTCTACGCTGCGCATCCACATAACTTGTCCCAATGTATTTACTCTGAAACGCCGTTTTGAAGGAATCCCAGGTGATACGGTCAGCCATCGTACCATCATTGACCGTAAGCCACCATTGATAAGCTTCTTCCCGTAGGAGAGATACAACCCCTTTCAGTTTTTCCTCTTCTGTGAAATCCAGATCATCCATTATACGCTCAACCGTCTCCAACCAAGATTTCACCAGTACTGGGGCTATTCCGAAATTTCCCTAAACACTTCTGCCCCATTAGCTCTAAGTCACCCCGACACAGATTTCTGGGCTCCTGTGCCCATACCTGCCCCAGCAACCCTCTCTAAAACCCTTAACATCGCCTGGGATACCACATCATTTCCGACCGTCTGGTCCTGAAATTCCACCTCGCACCGGTGGTGATGCGGCATCTCGCTTCGGCACCCATACCCGCATCCTCACCGGTTGCATACACGCCCATCCTACCCCTATCACGGCCACGCAGGACGTCCACGACCCCTTGTACTCATTCTACCGATTCGCGTTTATCTGATTAGAAATTTTATGAATTATTAATTTTTTCCACTAATTAACCACGAACAATCTTATGGGCAGTAGTTTTAAGAGTAGTTCTTTCGAAATCGAAATTATCTCTATGGGTTTCAGACACAAGTTTATATCTCCTAGTTCCACATACATTCAACCATCATACATCAACATACAAGTAGCATCCATGAACCCACATTCATCACATAAGGGTATTTTCGTCATTTCACTACCCAGGGGTATTTTCGTAGTTCTTTCCTATAGGGTATTTTTTGTAATTACACAAAATAGGGTACCTTGGTGATTTTTCGAAATAGACATATTTTGGTATTTTTTTTCGTAAAGCAGGGGTATTTCAGGAGATTTAATTTTGGAAAACCAGGTACCTTTTGTAGATCTAGGGGTTTTCAGGTAAATTTACAAAACATGGGTATTTTTGGTATTTTTGCCAACCGGGGGTTTTTCGGTAATTTCACAGATTTTGGTAATTTTACAATTTTGGGGTATTCTGGGAAATTTTCACAAATCAAGGGTATTTCGGAAATTTTACAAAACTAGGGGGTATTTTTAGTAATTTTGCAAAATAGGGTGGCTGGTCCCTTCCAGGCTTTAGTTATAAATTTTGGCCCACAACAAGTCCTCGTGGCTAAAGTGAACAAATACTACGCACTGTAAGATTCCAGTGAAGAGGAGGTGAGTCACTAGGATCGCTTAAATACCAAGCTCTCCCCAATCCAATCCTGTACATGCGCATGCTCATGCCACACCCTAACCCAAATGATCGATTTATGGACATGTTTAGTTAGATTAAGTTTTATGAATTTAAAGAATTGTTTAAACTAGGCCTAAAGTCCATTAATTCCTATCATACTAGTCTCGCCCATGAAGCCCATCAACCCAACATGCATCACATCAAGAGTTAGAATACTTACTCACGTGGATCTGGTGCCGTAGACTCAAGGCCATATCTCAACCACAAATTTTACCAATTTATAAACTACTATCGACTGATTTCACACCCGAGTTTTGCAACCGGGCTCGATACTAAAATGTAACACCCCAAACCCTGGTCCAAACTCTACGACTGATCCGGTATGCTACTGGGTTTATTGTTGAAAACTTTGCTTTGATGGTTTTGGAAATCTCAGTTTATTATTTAGGCACTTGTTAAAAATAAGATATTTGATGAAAGCCTTTGCTTTTTCTTTGAACGTGTTTGGAAAAACCCATTTTATTACTTTTTACGACTTAAGTCCTTGAACATAAATTTTTAAATCAAACATTAACAAATATAAAGCGATAACCTAAGCCATAGGGCCTTATTACATAAATAGTCCCGAAATTAAAACTTAAAGGAAAACCCAAAATAGTTCATGAAAATAAATAAAATAAAACTTGATGGCCCTCGAGTCCGCTTTCGCCTCCCATGTCCACGATATACTGCTCATCCGAAAAGTCGGGGAAAAATAAAGGGGTGAGTCACCAAGACTCGGTGTGCAAATCCCAAAACACATAAAAGGCTTTAGGCCCATTAAACACATTATGGGCCTTGGCCCATACACAATGGCAAATGTATTTACGTGCAACATGGCCCAACCCAACCTAAAAATCCATCCTCTACACACCAGCCCGTACCACCAACACACCTTGGGGATTTCTACAATCAACCCACCAACCGCTACACACCATATCGACAAATATGCTACCTATTCCTAACAATCGTGAATCAATTTAACGTGGCTTAGCCACCGATCACTATTGTGACCTAATTTCTGATTCGTGGTTTAACCACCGATCACCAAGTGACCTATTAACATGCTCTTCCCCTTCATCGTATTAACCCTATCCCATCCATACATCCAAGCAAATTCAAAACAAAGATACAACCTAAAAGATCACCGGTTTTTACATACATCGATACACACATAGAGAAGTTTCTATGGTTACGCACTGCATCCTTTGCCTACCCTTTTGGGTAACACGACTATCCATACACCTTTTTCCAGCCTTTTAGCCCATAGCATATATATACAGATTAATTAGTGTGATAGAGATCTACACACTGACATATCAAGATGATACTTTCTATGTCGACACTATCGTAAACCGATACGATCGCTAACTGTCTAAGATTTTGTTCTGATGCGGTCCCACAACCCGGTGGCTAATCCCGAACTGCTGACACCGCTCGTTTCTTAAACTTAGGGATTGATTTAACAGATCCAATCCCCTCCTTCACTTGATCGATATTTGATTCCATCCAAAAGTCCTTTTCAGTTGCTACCATCATAACATATGGTTAAGATCATAAATACAATAGCGAATCTAACGAGAATCCACAGAGAACCCCTTACCTTGAAATCCCGAAAGAGATGGAGTTTAGAGCCTAGCGATTTTTGGCTTTTAGATCTAGACGATCTACTTTGATTCCCGATGTGTCGCCCAACACATAAACACAATAAACCAATGATCCATTAGCCTTTCGGCTTTGTCTTCCAAAAACTGAAAGAGAAAAAGAATATAGCAGAAGAAATTGGCACCTACCTTTACAGAGAATTCGGCTTTGATGAAGAAATCGACAAAAAGAAAAGAATGGACAAGGGTATTCGGCTTATGGAGATGAACACAATGAAATTTCGGCTTTTGCATAAAAGTGGAGATGAGAGAATAGGATTAGGGATTTCGGCTTAAGCAGAGAATGAGAGAAAACCCAAATGTCAGAATTGAAGAAGAGAATGGAAGAATAAAACCCTAATGCCGAAAATAAAAAGATATCCCCCCACTTAAACACAAACTTTCGGCACCTACTTCCTAAAACCCAAAAATGCCCCTTTTGACAACTTAAAATTGATCAACTAATAAGGGAAATTTCGGCACCCCCTATAGTATAACAAAACCGATTTCTCCTCCCCCTCAGTGTTAGAATTTCGGCCACCACCGTGACCAGCAGATACATCCTAAATTTCCTCGTTTATCTTTATCCGATCACATCTCCAAAAGAAGCCTAGATCACACCACCTCTTCCTCCCTTTATCCGCCATATTATCAAGATTATCCACTCGAGTAAATCTTCCTATTTTTAAGCCTTATTGTCGTCCCTCTCTATTCATTTAAATGCCAAAAATTAGCTAAAATTTAATTAAAAGAATTGGGCTTCATGCAACTTAAATTTGGGCCTCCCGATTGATGCCACCTCCTGCTCTCTATGTGGCGCCACTTTGCCATCACCACAAGCCCATTTGTGACCTAAAACACAGATAATATCTTTAAGCCCTATCTTGTCAGGCTTTCCACTAGAGTGCCCAAACAAAGAAATTAGACTAAGGGCTCGGCCCAACCCCGAGCCCCACCAACCCCTAAGCATTCTAATTAACACCTTAGAGATAACATAAACATCACAGCACATTAAACGCAAAGGCCCATTAATTCAGGATGTTACAAGACAAATCCAGTCCAACACAAAACGAGGTTGAAAAAGGTAAAACTGATGTAATCCAAGAAAATCCAAAACCTGTAATCAAAGCATACCAACCTCGCATACCTTATCCCGATGCATTGAAGAGAGACGACACAGAGGAACAGTTCGGTAAGTTTCTTAAACTTTTAAAGAAACTACACATTAACTTACCACTCCTCGAAGCTCTTTCGCAGATGCCTGATTCCAGGAAATTCTTAAAGAAGCTTCTGACAAACAAGCGGAAACTAGATGAAGATTCGCATGTGGAACTCAACGCAAAGTGCTCAGCAATCTTACTAAATAAGCTACCACTGAAACTAAGAGATCCAGGGAGTTTTATAATTCCATGTTTAATAGGTAGACTAACTGTTGATAATGCGTTAGCTGATTTAGGGGCAAGCATAAATATCATGCCTTATAAATTGTTTAAACAATTAGGTCTAGGGAAACCCAAAAAAACTAGGATGAGCATTCAATTAGCTGATAAAACTGTTAGAATTCCTAGGGGTATTATCAAAAATGTTCTTGTAAAAACTGACAAATTCGTTTTCCCAGTAGATTTTGTTGTCTTAGACATGGATGAGGATAATTCGACCCCCCTAATTTTAGAAAGACCCTTTTTAGCAACTGCTAGGACTAAAATTGATGTTGATGCAGGAGAACTCATACTTTGCATAGGTAATGAGACAGTCACCATCAAGGCTCTCGATTCGGCTAGAACATCGAGTAATCAAGGTGAGAACGTAAATTCTACTGATAACCATTCGGTTAACCCTTATTTTCAAGAAGCACCACTAAAGAATACAACTGAACTCGATCATAAACCCCATGTCAATAAAGAAATAACTCATAACGATCGAGGGATTTAATTCGATGATCTAGACAAGTAGAAGACACACTTCAAGGAGAAATTAGGGATACACGACGAAGAATCGAAACCACACGAGATAAAACTGAAGGAGCCCCCAAAAGAGCTAATAGGAACAACAAATCACTTCAAAATAGGGGACCAAGTACTATTAGATCAGGTAAATCCTCGAATATCTCCTCCGGACCCTAGCACAAACAAAGAAATATCTTTTAGGGTAACCAGTGTTTTTCCACATGGAGCAGTCGAGGTAAGTAATCCTATTTTTGGTACTTTTACTATAAACGCATCTCGACTTAAATTTCTTCACGATGATACAGATAATAACATTAGGAAGGACTTCCAACTCCTCAAACCACCCTGAAGATGCAAACGAGAAGAGAGTCTAGCTTAAGACTATAAACGACCGCTTCTCGGGAGGCAACCCGAGCACTAACATAATTTATTCTCATATTTTGCTTTAAATTTATTTTTCTTTTCTTCTCTTCTTTCTGAACACATAGTTATAAACTAATAAGGGTGCAGAATTCCAGGACACACAGCCTTGCACACGGCCATGGCCGTGGCCGTGTGTACCTCAAGAATCTTGGTACTAACATGGCAAGACGGTACAAGTCAGAATGAACTAATTTCTGGCAATCACGGACTCAACCACTCTCCCACGGGCACCAACAAAGTGACACAGCCGTGCTTGACGGCCATGCCAAGCTACTGACTTGCCAACCACGGGCTGCACACGCCCGTGCCAGATAATCGTGCCAATATACTGACTTGTCAAACACAGGCTAGACACGAGCGTGGGGAACCAACACGCCCTAGAGCACGACCGTCTGAGGCGGCCGTGTGAATCGACACACCCTCAACTCACGGGCGTGGGAAAACTGCCAGACCTGAAAGTTTATTTAAATACCATACCCTGCTCCTTCCTCTTATTAACCCACTTCTTTCTTCTTTCCTTCTTCCTTCCTTTCCTTTCTCTTTCCTTTTTCTTTTTCCTAATAAATCCTTAGACTCTTGAGCAACATTAAAATCATATCCATGGCAAAGAAGCGTAAGAGGCCAATCTCCCCAAAGGAGACCGATTCACATGAGTTCATGCCGGCAGCTTCATTTGAAGAACAAGCCAAGAATATTCGAGGCTATATAGTTTTTATTTCATTTTTCTCTTCTGCTTAAGTTTCCTTATCTACACTTCTCTTCCGCTTAAATTATTTTACTCTATCTTAGTTTCTTTGACTTAGGAGCTAAAGGTTGCTTGGGAATCACGCCACTTCTGCCACCGCCAGCACCTCCGTGACTGAAGAAGTCACATCCACCTCGCGAACCATACACCAATAAGGATTCTCAAGCCCCTTTATATTTTAGCTTTATTTCGTTTACATTTTTGTTTCCCCTTTCTTTACTTTTCTTTTCTTTAATTATATATTTAGTTTATTTTAAATTTGTCTTAATAAATCCTGGCTAACCCTCCATGAGTTCCCCAATTTCTTCATCTAGCGCAGAACTCGTGAGCATCCACCACATCAAAAAACAAGCCCTCCAACTTATCTTTCACCACGACCACTACCAACTCTAGGAAATCATCCAATTCAAGGAGTGTCACTCTCTTCCCTCTTTTTTGATTTTACATATTAATTGTCATTATATATCTTTGTACATTGAGGGCAATGTACATCTTAAGTGTGGGGGGGTGAACCTTAGATATTCCAAACTTTTTTGCAAAATCCCTGGATTTAGTCGTGTTGGAAAGTAATCTACTCATATTACTAATTAGGATGAAATTTCTGATGATTTATGATTTTTATTGATATGTTTGAGATTAAGTCATTGATAATTATGCATTGATAATTAAATTCTAAGAATACTAGAGAATCAAGCATGATAAGTCTATTTTTTAGAAATTAAAAATTTGTTAGGTTGTCAAACTGAGTTTAAATATTACCTTGAAGTTTGGAATTTACGAGGTTGACATCAAAATACCCATAATTTTTGTGAGATTTTGAGCCTTATAGGGCATATATTCTTTTTCTTGCTCACTTTATTGATTATGAGTATGTCAACACTGATTTGTTATTCTATAACTTGCATCGATTATACATGTCAAGACCATATTTTATGATTTGATTCACAGAGATGATAAAGGCACCTAGGATCTAACCCACTTACTCCATAAAAAGCCTACCTCCATAACTAACCCCTAGTGAACCCCTTTTAATCCTAACAACCCTATTTATTGACTCACCCACTAATATTAACCCAGAACCCCTTTTTTTTCTATCACCATTCCTTTTGACTACCCTTATATCGAGATTTGATTTGATTAATAGCCTAACTATGTTTTCTATTTCAGTTATGTATTCATAGTTTGTTCCTAAAAAAAATCAAAAGTATATTCATTATTCATCATTAGTTGTGATTAAATGAGCTTATACGCTTGAATTCCAGATATCGAAGGAGAAGCTCGTATTATTAGTATTATTAGTTTTCAATTGATGTAATTATTATTAGTTCATTAGTTCTTAGTTAGGTAATTTGTCAATTTAATCTCGATTCTAACCCTCTAATTCAGCCTTACTCCACACCTTAACCCTAGCCCCGTTACAACCCTAACAAAGACCTTTTGATTTGTGTTTCATCTCATATTTCAGTGGTGGAGATTTGATTTTCATGCAAGCCTATGGGATTAACTCTTCATGTTTGACTTTTGAGTGCCTAAACTTTGAACCTTAAACACTTTGAGTGATTTGAGCGAATCTTTTGTGAGGATGTCAATCCTTGTTGATTTCGAATCAGAGGTAATCATTTAGATGAAGGGAAACACCTATGTTTTGTGCTATAGAATCTATGACTTATACTGTTTGAATTTTTAGGACACTTTGAATTAAATTATCTAAGTATAAATTATCTATGAATTATGATGAGACACTATCAATGACTATTATGAATTATAGAAAGTTCGTTTTAATTGTAAGTTGGGAATTTTGCTTGAGGACAAGCAAAAGCTTAAGTGTGGGGGTATTTGATAAACCATAAAAGTAACATATTCTAAGCCCACATTTAGTATGCTTTTGGATGATTTAAGCCCCAATTTATGTAAAACGTGCTCTTAATCCTTTCTTTTCATGTCTTATACTCAGGAAAGCACCCGATGATGAAAAGAATGAGAAACGGGCTTAAAACGGACCAAGTTGGGCCAAGCCATGAAATCAACATGGCCTGGACTTCAAGCCACACGGCCGTGCCACCATTCATACTAGAACACGGCCTTACCACGACTTACACGGCCGTGCCTCATTCAACAGTGTCGAACACGGCCTGACCACGATTTACACGGGCGTGTTCCATGGCCATGCCTCTGCCGTGGAGAAGAGCAATTTCATTCGGGAAAGGATACTTAGGAAGAAAGAAACGTGTTTCAAAAGCCTATAAATACACCCTAGGTACCAGCTGAAAGGGGGCGGCGAGCTAGGCCAAGAAGCCAAGCCGAAAAAAGGTCAGATTTGTGGGAATCACTCAAAGATAGCCAGTTGATCCATCTCAAGAAGCCAGAATTCTACTCAAGACGGAGGATCTCCTCTTCAATTCCTTCAGGGGGTTTTAGCGATTTCTTATGTTTTGCTTTATCTTTTCTCTTGAGATATTGTCTTTTATTATTATGAACTAAACCTTCGGATACCCGAAGGGGATGAAACCTATGAGGAATCTTGTTATTTGATTTTTGAATTATATGATAATAACTTAGTTTGTTCTTAATTGTGTGAAATTAATCCAAATCTAATGTGCTTAGGTGGAGGAGGAATAAACCCTGCCTAAGAGTAGATCCAACATAATTAAGCGGAGTTGATCGTACGCCTAGAGATAGGGTGACGAGATTTTGTCGGATTAGGGTGAAACCTAATACGGGAGTCCACAGATCGATTTACTGCTATTCTAGGGGGTTATTATAAGCGAACAAGAGTTCCACTAATTAACCTAGGGTTAGATGTTATTCGCCTCGAGAGAGGGTTTAATATACGTTAGGGAGTCTCACGGATCAAACTAAGTAAATAAATCATATGGTTCAAGGTTAAATAACAAGTGAAGTCTAGGTGGATTTTTCCTAAGGGTATCGCTTGAGTCAACTGAGTTTTCCCAAAAGTTATTTCCCGAATTCATTCTTTTTGTCTTTAATCTTAGCTTAGTAAGTAGATTAGTTTTAGTTTAAACAACCATCACTTTATATTAAGGCTAAATAATAAAAAGACGATGAGTATTAGTACTTTTAGTTCCTTTGGGTTCGATAATCCGGTCTTGCCTAAGCTATACTACTGTTCGATAGGTGCACTTGCCTCAATCGTTGTCAGAGTTAGTTTCCAGGTTTGATCATTCTTTTATAAATTTTAAAACTCTGATTTACAGCGATCATACAGTAATTAAGAATTCATCACTAATAACACGAGCTTCTTCTCAAAATGTGAAATTAACGCATAAGCTCAGATAACATAGAACTAATAATGAATATACTTCATTTTTTTTAAGAATAAGAACATACAATAATAAGATAGAATTTAACAACTAAAATAATGAATGTAGTTAAGCAACCGATCAAATAAAATCTCGATATAAAGGTAGTCAAGAGAAATGGTGATAACAAATACAAAGTGGGTTTTGGGTTAATATTAATGGGTGAGTCAAGAAATGGTTGATTAGGTTTCAAAGGGGTCACTAGGGGTTAATTAAACGGGTAGGCTTTTTAGTGGAATAAGTGGGTTAAAACCTAGGTGCCTTTATCATCTCAGTATATCAAATCAGAGGTGTGGTCTCGACATGTATGATCGAAGAAAGTTCTAGAATAACAAATCAATATTGACACACTCATAATTAATAAAGTGAGCAAGAAAAGAATATGCTCTAAAAGGCTCAAAATCTCACAAAAATTATGGTTTTTTTTATGTCAACCTTGCAAATTTCAAACTTCAAAGTAATATTTAAATTTAGGAAAACAACCTAGAAATTTTAATTACGGAAAATAGACTTATCATGCTTGATTCTCTAATATCTTAAAGTTTAAATCATCAATGCACAATTAACTATGACTTAATCTAAAACATATCAATGGAAATCATAAATCAAAAGAAAATTCATTCTAACAGTGATATGAGAAAGTGGCATGAGAAAAAGACAAAATTCAGGGATTTGAGAATAATGCAAAAAGTTAGGAACTTGAATAAAATTCACCCCCCACACTTAAGATGTACATTGTCCTCAATGTACAAAAATAGATATCCACAATATAGTAAGAAAATCATAAGAGGGAGAGAAGTGAAACTTTCTGAAGTTTGGATGGAGTCAAAGAAAAGAAACGAGGGAAATTTGGGCCGAGTTGGAAGAGGATACGCCGGTGGTGGTGGATGCTAGGGTCGTGGTGTGGTGATTCCCTAACAGCCTTTAGAACCTAAATTAGAGAAATCAAAATATAATAATATAGATTTAGCACAAGAAAGATAAAGAGAAGGAAAATAAATGAGAAGAGAAAAGAAAAAGAAAAATTAAATGGACTCAAATGTCCTTGGCTTGTCGAGTCGATGAAGCGACTAGCATATGTAGATTGGTCTCGCACGGGGAGACTGTGCTAGGGTCCTTTCGCTTTTTCGACATGGAGATGGTGGTGAGGATGGTGAAAGAAAAAGAGTGAGGGAAAGGGGAAAGGAAAATGAAGGGAGAAAGATAATAGAAAAGGAGAGGGGTGTGGTGGCTAGGGTGGTTGAAGAAAGAGTGAGGAAGGAAGTGAACAGAAAAAGGGGGTTTAAATAGAAATTGTGGCCTCTGGTTGTTTCCCACGCCCGTGCACCCTGGGCGTGTTAAGTCACACGACCATATCGCACGACCGTGTGGTGGCTTGTTCGTTTCTCCCACGCTTGTGTAGAGGTTTCCACGCCCGTGTATCTTTCTCAATGTCAGCCACGGCCTCAAAGCACGGTCGTGTCTCATACCCTGTGGCTTTCTCAGTGTCGACCACGGCCGTATCGCACGGCCGTGGCATTTTATCACCATCCGTGATTTGGGGATTTTTCGTCCTTGGTTCATACGATCTCTGCCATGCCAGTGTGTAAATCCGTGATGTCCACACGGCCACGGCCACGCCTGTGTGCAAGGCCGTGGGTACAGAAACCTATTCTTTATTAACTTGGTTAGTTTTTAGTTAGGTGCTAGAAATTAAAGATATGAAAATTAAAGGGGTTAGTGCTCGGGTTGCCTCCCGAGAAGCGCTCGTTTAAATTCTTAAGCTAGACTTACCTCTAATTCGCATATCTCATGGTGGGTCGAGGAGTTGACACTCCTCTCTCTTGCTATCAATTCTAGGATCACTATATAGTTTGAGTCGAGTGGTGTTTACCTTAAAAGTGTCGAATCTAGGATTAGTTACCTCGACTGTTCGGTATGGGAAGACATTGAGTACCGTGAAAGGGATCTCTTTGTTTGTATTAAGATCTGAAGTGGCGATTCGAGGGTCTTTTGTATCCAAAAATACCTGATCTCCTATCTTAAACTGGGTTGTCCCATCTTTAAGTTTGACATGGTTTTGCTTTGGTTCTTTGTGTTTTTTCGATTTTTCCTTGACGTGTGTCCGCCATTCATCTAACTCATTGATTTGTAACCTTCATTCCTCATGAACAGTTGTATTCTCAGTATGAACACTAGATCCTGGCTCTGTTATCTTTTCCTGAGAGATTTCCTGTAAAGAAGATTGAACGTTAAGTTTATTTATATTAACAGGACTTGTATTCTCTTGATCGTTAGATATTCTGTCAGAATCACGTCCTTTGAGTTTAATCATGTCATCACCTACAAGAAGTGTTACTTCCCCTGTATCAACATCGATAATGGTCCTAGCAGTTGCTAAAAAGGGCTGTCCTCATATTAAAGGAACATCATTATCCTCATTCATGTCTAAAACGACAAAGTCTACTAGGAATATGAATTTTTCAATTTTTACTAGTACATCTTCGATTATACCGCTAGGAACTCTAATAGTCTTATCAGCTAATTGAATGCTCATCCTAGTTTGTTTGGGTTTCCCTAGACCTAGCTGTTTAAACATTTTATAAGGCATAACATTTATGCTTGCCCCTAAATCAGCCAAAGCGTTATTAACAGATAAACTACCAATTAAGCACGGAATTGTAAAACTCCCTGGATCTTTTAGTTTTCGTGGTAGTTTATTTTGTAGAATTACTGAGCACACTACGTTTAGCTTTGCATGCGACGTATCGTCTAACTTCCGTTTGTTTGTCAAAATCTCTTTTAAAAATTTCCTTGAATTCGGCATCTGCGAAAGATCCTCAAAAAACATTAAGTTAATATGTAGTTTTTTTAAAAGTTTAAGAAATTTACCAAATTGTTCATCTGTGCGGTCTTTCTTTGTCGCATTGGGATATGGCACACGAGGTTGGTACTCTGTAATTACCGGTTTTGGTTTATCATGGCTTACCTCAACCTTACCCTCCTCTGCCACATTCTCTTGCCTTAATTTTGATTCATCTAAGCCTTCACTATCGTGAGCAGAAACGGCATGAAGTTGCTCCTTTGGGTTAGTTTCAGTGTTGCTTGGCAAGCTGCCTTGTGGTCGTTCAGATATGATCGTAGCAAGTTGTCCTAATTGGTTCTCGATCCCTTGAATCGATGCTTGTTGATTTCTAAGCGCTGCTTCGGTGTTTTAGAAACGTGTCTCTAACACCGCGATGAATTTTGTTAGCATATCTCCTAGGTTCGGCTTCTTCTCTTGCGGGTAGGGTTGCTGTTGAAAGCCTGGAGAAGGTTGTTGTCTCTGATTCCCTTGACCACCCCATGAGAAGTTTGGGTGGTTCCTCCAACTTGGATTATAATTGTTACTATAGGGGTTATTTTGAGATCTAAAATTATTACCCATATAGTTCATCTGCTCGCTTTCTACGCCAGGGTTGTAGGGTGGGTATTCTGTATTGTTCGTCCCTCCTCCATTTGTATCGCACTGCATCACTGGATGTACCTGCGAAGAACCATACAAACCATCAATTTTCTTATTAAGGAGTTCTACCTGGTTTGATAGCATTGTCACTGCACCGAGGTTGAAAACACTAGCGGCTTTTGTTGGCCTTGTCCTTGTAACTTGCCACTGATAGTTATTCAGTGACATATCCTCTATAAACTCATAAGCCGCCTCAAGAGTCTTGTTATTTAGGGTTCCACCGGCGGCTGAATCAATCAACAGCCTAGTTGAGGGGTTCACACCGTTGTAAAAGGTTTGAACCTGTAGCCACAAAGGTAACCCATGGTGAGGGCATCTTCTTAATAGATCCTTGTATCTCTCCCATGCATCGTAAAGTGTTTCTAAATCCATCTGCACAAAAGAAGAGATATCATTCCTCAACTTAGCCATTTTAGCCTGCGGAAAATATTTTAATAAAAAATTTTCGGTCATTTGATCCCATGTAGTGATTGATCCTCGTGGTAACGAGTTCAACCACTGTTTAGCTTTGTTCCTCAATGAGAAGGGAAACAACCGAAGGCTAATGGCATCGTCAGAAACGCCATTAATTTTAAAAGTGTCGCAAAACTCTAGAAAATTTGCCAAGTGATTGTTTGGATCTTCATCCTGCAAACCATCAAACTGAACAAATTGTTGAATCATCTGTATAGTGCTAGATTTCAGTTCAAAATTATTTGCAGCAACAGCAAGTCTAACAATACTTGATTCAGTTCCTGTTAAAGTAGGTTTAGCATAATCATACATAGTACGAGGAACAGGATTTTGATTCACTGGGTTTGCGGCAACCACAGGAGGTAGCGGATTATTATCAGCCATCTCTTCGGTAGTATTGGTTTCGTCTTCTTGCTCTTCTTCTATGTATTGTAGGCTTCGCCTTATTTCTCTTCAGTTTCTGCGAACGGTACCTTCTATATCACTGTCAAAAAGTAATGGTCTTGACGGGTTCCTTCTAGTCATAAACTAAAAGTTCCTGCCAGAAGCAAAGAAAGAAAAATTAGAAAGGTATAAAAATAAAAAAATTAAATTAAATTGCAAAGAAATAAAATGGCTAAAGTAATAAAAATTTAGTGTTCCTAATATCTTAGTCTCCGGCAACGATGCCAAAAACTTGATGGATCTCGAAACTAACTATTATTTCGACAAAGGCAAGCGCACTTATCGAACAGTAGTATAGCTGTGGTGAGTCCGGAATATCGTATCCTCAAGGACCAAGAGTACTAGTATTAACTATCTTTTTATTATCTAGCCTAATAATTAAGGGGATTTATTTTTAATCTAAAATTAACTAACTAATTTAACTATATATGAACGCGACAGAGAGTGAATTGGGAAAATACTTTTGGACAACTTATATATGAGACAGGCAATACCTAGGGAAGAATCCACCTAGACTTCACTTATTACTTTTGATTCATGCGATTTATTCACTTGTCTTAATCCGTAGAAATCCCTAAATTATATTAATACCTCTCTCGAGGCTACTAACAACTGACTCTAGGTTGATTAATTGAAATCTCTTTCTAATTAAAACCCCTATCGTCGCATTAACTCGATCTATGGATTCCCTTATTAGGTTTGACCCTATTCTGGCAGATTTTTGTCGCCCTATCTCTAGGGTTGCAATCAACTCCGCTTAATTGTGTTGATCTACTCTTAAACAGGGACTTTTGCTCCACTGAATAAGCACATTCGACTTGAATCAATAACCTGAGTTATCAAAACAAGAATAAGAACTCACAATTAAGAATAAGCACAAGTATTTATCTCATAAATCAAATAATAATAAGATCTATCTTAGGTTTCATCCCCTTAGGTATTTAAGGGATTTAGTTCATACTAAAATAGGGAAACATCATAAAAGAGGAAAAACAACAAAACATAAGAAAACCCAAAAACTTTTAAAGAACTTGATGGGAGACACTCAGTCTTGATGGAGATCCTTCTCCTAAGCTGTTCCCGACGGCTGTCTTGGAGTATTTTCTCCTTCTACTCGGCGTCTATTCAACGTCCTGACTAGCTCCCATTTAGGTTGCCCCCTAGGGTGTTTATATAGGCTTTGAGATGCCTTACTTGGCCCACAAGTATCCTAATCCGAATAGAATTCATCCTGATTTTGGCAAGGACACGCCCGTGTGACACGCCCGTGGTGGACTCCCCTGACCGTGGTCGATCCTACTCGCCACACACGGCCGTGTGATCTGCCCGTGGTCGATATTCCAGGCCGTGGTTGATCCTTGCTCGAAACACACGGCCGTGTCCAATGGTCTTGGCCGTGTTGATTTCCTAAGTAGGCCCGTTTTGCCCTTTTTTTGGCCCGTTTCTTGTTCCTTTCATCCTCCTATGCTCTCCTAAGTATAAAACATGAAATTAAAGGATTAGGAGCATCAAATTCCATAATTCAAGGGATAAATCATCCAAAAGTATGCCAAATGTGGGATTAAAATATGTATATATTATGGTTTATCACATAAATTGTTCATAAATATAAACATCAACCAATAAGAATGAACATAGAACTATATCGAGCTTTGAACTATTATAAAATTTAATTCGAGTTTGAATAAATAAACCAATTATAAAACTTTTAAACTTTGGGCCAGTATCAATACCAAGTAGAAAAGTATCGATATTTTATAACAAGTATCGATACGAAAATATTTATCGATACCATTTTAGCATTCTGCTAAATCAAGGTATCAATATTATTTCCATAGTATCAATACAAATTAGAAAAATATCGATACTAAGTAAAATTATCGATACATAATTTTGATTCTGTAGATTTTAAAACTGATCATATGGTTTGGTATTGATACTTTAGTCCATTTTATCGATACTTTCATCAAAATGGTCAAAAATATCAAGTTGAAAAGATAACTTCATATCGATCTCAAAACCTAGCTTAAATGCATAAAAATAGACATGTATATATAGCACATTCAATCCAACCTATATGTCTAACCAATATGCCCTCATTGGCACCACAATTCAAACCTATACAACATCCATTCAACCAAAACATATACCACAAGTTAAATTCAATTAATCGTAACACAAATTGTAAGTACTAAGTGCCAAAGTTCAACCATATAAACCAAATCATCAACTGCCCAAATATCTCATCCTAAGTTCATACCTTACCATAACTAAATTGACCATTTCTTCAAAAGCACAAAACATCTCAAGATGCCTATTAATATAAACATACCTTAACAACCATTTAAATTGCATTAGGTACAAAATCATCCATTTACCATCACATACCTTAACCAAACATAATACCTATAACACCCCAAACCCGGCCTAGAAGTTAGGCCCGAATCTGGCGTGTCATATTGAAGTGTTTTTCGAAAACCATGTTTTCATTGAAAACCCTTCTTATTTAAAAGCTTGAGAAAAATCCCAGTTACGTTAGTCTATTCTTAGCATGTGGTACATAGAAAAATTATTAAGTTTATTCCCAAAGTTCCTTTTCAGATGCGGAAGCTAAGTTTATAAGTAACTGATTTACGAAAACGTGATGTTTAAATATTAGGTATCGAAACCATATTGAAAATGTTGCGGAAACGTAGTGTTATTGAAAATAGTTGTCATTTTGGAAAACCGTGACTTACTTCTAACTGATATAAACTAAAGTAAAGAAAGACCCAAAGTTAAAATCCAGAAACTTAAAGAGGCCTTATTACAACCCAAATGACATGACTTGAACCCAGGACTTCTTAGAAGCCCCCTAACCTTCCAAAATCACCCACCTACCAGATCCAACATGCATTTGTGCCGCTCTCTTGATCTCAAAAATTTTACACACTCGCATGCCCAAGGCCCAATAGGCCCAATTCTACTAGGCCCAAAAATTTGGGGCGTTACAACTCTCTCCTCCTTAAAGAAATTTCGTCCCCGAAATTTCCAACTCTTAGAACAGTCGCACAACCCAAACTACACCACCGCGCTTCCACTGCACACTCTAATTCCAAAACATTACCTCTTACGCACACCCAAAATACCTATCCACTAGAGGAGATAGATATCATACAAATACAATCTCCATATCCACAACATCACACAGAATAAATACAAAAACTAAATTTAAGCATCACAGTACAGTCTAATATCTAAAGTAATCACAGTGTTTCCTATTGCATAACAGCAGACAACGGTATTCAGAAAACATACAGATTCAGTGCTGGAGACTCGGTGAACCACACTTTCAGGAAAACAGTCAATACAACATTTCAAAAACTTCAACTCTTTTCAAACCTTTCTGAAACAATTCTTTTGGAAATTCAATTTTAAAGACCCAATCCACAGCCGAGTTTTGCAAACCTGGCTCTGATACCACTAAATGTAACACCCCAAACCTGGCCTAGAAGTTAGGCCTGAATCTGGTGTGTCACATTGAAGTGTTTTTCGAAAACCATGTTTTCATTGAAAACCCTTCTTATTTAAAAACTTGAGAAAAATCCCAGTTACGTTAGTCTATTCTTAGCACGTGGTACATAGAAAAATTATTAAGTTTATTCCCAAAGTTCCTTTTCAGATGCAGAAGCTAAGTTTATAAGTAACCGATTTACGAAAATGTGATGTTTAAAGATTAGGTCTCGAAACCATATCGAAAATGTTGTGGAAATGTAGTGTTGTTCAAAACAGTTGTCATTTTGGAAAACCGTGACTTATTTCTAACCGATATAAACTAAAGTAAAGAAAGACCCAAAGTTAAAATCCAGAAACTTAAAGAGGCCTTATTACAACCCAAATCAAAATACTTGAATGTAAATAATCAAAACGGAACACAAGCAGTGTGTGGCCTTCTCCGAGTCCCTCGCAGCACCGATCTGTCTAAGGCTGGGGATTACCTGCACAATTAAAAATGGGGTGAGTTTACGAAAACTCAGTGTGTAATCCCCTTACTAGAGTAACGATCGATATCTGAGCAATGTAAACCGAAATGCAGCCTGGGCCAAGCCCTTTAACAACAATAACATCCCAATTCAAAGCATACGTGGGTCAAAGCCCACTACAATATCATTTACGTCACAGCCCATAACAGAATCAATTGGGCCTAGCCCAAACCAATAACAAAACAAGTGGGCCTAAGCCCAGTACAGTGACAGATCTCATAACAGATATGCAATAGTATGAGGATGCATCCCACCCCGATCCATCCAATACACCACCCGTACCAACCCTACACTTACGTGGGGATAAAATCGACCCACCCACCAAAGACACCAATGTTAGCACCGGTTGCGGCCAGAATCAAATCGTAGCAAAGCTGCTAGTATATATATGCGGCTCGAAGCCTTCAGTAGCGGTATTATAATTGGCACAAAGCCATCAGTAACTGTATTATGTTTGACACATAGCCATCAGCGACGATAATATAATCGGCACACAGCCTTGGTTAAATATGATCGACACAGAGTCATCGATATATATGTTAGGCACATAGCCACTGGTAAATACGATTGGCACAAAGCCATAATCAAGATGGCACAGAGCCATATTTAGGTTGGCACAGAGCCATAATTAGATTACGCGGCTTTAAGCTGTCCGTCGGTCCACAGTCGTCTCATGCGATCTGTACGACCTTAACAGATCAATACTGGATCTACAGTCGTATCATGCGACCCGTGCGACCCTATCAGAACTTCATCCGTATCAATGTCCCAACCCCATGCAATATGTCGTGTATGTCATGCTCAATCATTACACGTGTATGCAAAATGGCCATGCTCGAGAAAGTCATTTAAACACATATTAAAAGCATATCACCACACGACCACGCAACAAGTTAGTTAAAACACACGATCATACGATCACACCAACAAATCAACCAAATTCATAGTCTAAGTCAGTCATTTACCCACAAGGGCAAAATAGTCATTTTACCCTATAAGGGTATTTTGATAATCCTACCCTTCAGGGGTATTTCGATAATTCCACAAATTGGGGGTATTTTGGTAATTTTGCAAATTAAGGGTATTTCGGTAATTTCATAAATCAAGGGCATTTCGGTAATTTTACAAATCAAGGGTATTTCAGTAATTTTACAAATCGAGGGTATTTTGGTAATTTTGCAAATTAGGGGTATTTCGGTGATTTCATAAATCGGGGGAATTTTGGTAATTTCACAAATCAAGGGTATTTCGGTAATTTTACAAATTGAGGGTGTTTCAGTAATTTCTAAAATTGGGGGTATTTCAAAAATTTGCAAATCGGGAGTATTTCGGTAATTTTGCAAACCGGGGCTTAACGACTCAACGGAAGGTCCACCGTCGCCTCGAGTGACTTAAGTAACCCAAACAGTCACAACGGTGTAAATGGGCCTAAGGCCCATTACTCGGCCCAAGTGGGCCCACACACTCGTGTGGCCCAATTAGCCCAGAAATAGCCACAGTTATGCAAACGTCACAGTCCAGACAACACTTACCACATCACATAAATTTTATCCGTGTGGACCCACAAGCCCCCTGGGCCTACACAGCCCACTTCGGCCTGATGAGGCCCAGAACTACCTAAGTCATGTGCGCGACATGACAAGTCTATCTACGTCCCACTTAACAATGAATTTTACCCATGCGACCCATGGGCCCATTCTAGCCCAAGCCTATGAGATCGCTCATGGCGGCCTTCCTCGTCGTACGCCCATGTTTCGTGAGCTCGGTTGATCACATGGGCGTTCGCACACTCATGTGGCCCATAAGCCCAATCCTTCGGCTTTTCGACTTTTGCTGACCTATAGTACAATCAGTGTGGAATACACACTTTCGGCTTTTCCACTGATCATCAACAGAGCACAAAGTTACACCCCTGATCACGTAGGGTACTAAGAATTCACGATCGCCAGAACCTATAATCAAACATAACATTCAGTTAATCACTTATCAAATAGTGTTAGAAAGACTCTGAACAACCACTTAACCGAGAGGTCGACTACCACTTGCCTTGACTAGATCGGTCGACTGTGATTAGCCTACTCGAACCAGAGTTTGGTGCAACCACCCTTCCACATCCCGGCGGAAAGTCCCGAATAGCCGACACCGAACGCCTCTTAAACTTGGGAGCAAGGACTACGAGTCCATTTCCAGTAGGCACTCTTCCTGATCCCCCCTCAGACTGGCTATCACTTGCCTCCATGATAATCTCTTGATTTCCTAAACCCACGGGTTAAACATATATTAATCTACAGCAAGCACAACACCCCAGAATAGGGAAAATGGCATTCGGCCCAAACCAAGAATACAATCTAACTTGCCTTAGATATTCGAACGAAAGAAAAAGGCAGATTCGAATGCTCCAATGATACTTGAAAACTCTTTTACAACTTGAGAAGTTTTAGAAACCGAAAGAAGACGTATGGCAAGAGACAAGATCAATTCGGCAAGGTTTAAGAAGAAAGAAGCAAAACTTGGCAACAAAATGGGACCAACAGATAAACACCTATTCAGCCAAGGAAGTAACTCAGTACTACAAAATAAGGGAAAAGAGTTTGGGAAAAGGAAAGGAGAATAGCATTCGGCTTAGGAGAAGAGAAGGGAAAAGCAAAATAAATGATGAGGGAGGAGAAGGGGACGTATACGGCTTAACAAAGCAACCAAAGAAGAGGTGATAAGATGCAGAATACTTGAGAGAGCCTATAGTGCATTCAGCTAGAGTAGAAACAAATTGAAGAAGAGAAATAGAGAAGAAGAAATGAGAGAGTTGTTCACCAAACTGACTAACCACTATTGACTGAAACAAAAAGAGAGAAAATAAAAGGGAATTTTGGCAAATGCATATACCACAATGCTCCCCCAAAGCTGAAATGACCAACACAATCTTCCAAAATCCGAAATTCCTATGCATTTCCCTTTTCAAATTCGGCACAAACTCCCCTCCAAATCAAACTCCTTAATTCTCCCCTAAAATCTCTCCACATTCTCCTCATCCAAATCCCCAACAACCATCATCCTTATCCCATGATACTCTCCCCCTTTTACCAAGTCCACAACCATTCCAAAGAGTTTGAATCCACCACAACTCTTGCCATTCATGTTGCAAAATAAAACCTCCCTTGCTCCTCAAGAGACTTGAACCTTAGACCACAAGCTTCACTCCATACGCCACTTGCCACTAAGCCACAAGCTCCTCTTGTGTCACAATTTAACCTTAATTACTTAAAAGGCTTAATACCAGGAGTCAGGGTTCCCCTAATGCTTAAAAATAAAAATTTCCCAAATGACATGACTTGAACCCAGGACTTCTTAGAAGCCCCCTAACCTTCCAAAATCACCCACCTACCAGATCCGACATGCATTTGTACCGCTCTCTTAATCTCAAAAAATTTACACACTCCCATGCCCAAGGCCCAATAGGCCCAATTCTACTAGGCCCAAAAATTCGGGGCGTTACAATACCAAATGAGATTTACATCAATACATTCACTATATTCTTCAAAAGACATAACATATAACCATAATACTTATAACATACATAATCAAAACCCTATTTACATGCCACTTATAACCAGGCCAAAAAAAACATATAGCTACTAAATGAGTTGCCAAATAGTGTGATCTCCAACAATGCTCCAATCTATAATGAAAGTCCAACGATCTACCAAAAAGAAAATCAAATAAATTAAGCTTATGTAAAGTTCAGTAAGTTTGTAAAATCAAACATATCATACTTGTCAATTTAAATATAAATCGTACATAATAATGAAACTAACAATTCCTTTATCGTATTTAACCATTCCAACTATCTGAAGTAATTAAACCTGGACGATTCATATCATCAAAACACAACATGTCAAATAATCATGTACCAAGATATAATTCATTGTATCATATTGTTCCTTCTTCATCTTAATAGCTAAATGTTTTGCTTGAAGAACAATAGTAAATCAACTTCGGATACATGAGAAGGTCATGCTTATACTAGCTAACATAAGGACATTAACCAATACACGATGCTACTCACACAAGCTTTAGAGAATCTGCAACACATGTAGGACTTCAAGCTATCGGTACGTATCCATCACCAGTACATAGTGCTTGCTAAATATAACACCGGCACAGAGTGCCTACTAAAGAAAACATTGGTACAAAGTACCTACTACTGAAATCACCAGCAACTAATTCCTGCTAAATATACACCGGCACAAAGTGCCTACTACGCCCTAATGACATGTCATTTGTATCCTAGCTATTCACTAAGTTCACACAGGCTACATCTGCTTTTCCGAGACCATTTCATGCTCAAACTTTATCTTTCCATTTCATGAACAAACAATAGACAAAAGCATTATCCAATTTCACAAATCAATCATATACTAAGTTAAAAAATCAATAACATAATCAATGTAATACGAACTTACCAAAATACGATAGATAACGACACGTGATGACGATGACTCAACGACTTTCCTTTCCCATGTTTGTTGAATGACTGATTTGTTTCTTGATCTAAATTTAATAGTTTAATTCAATTAACCAATTTAAAAATCTTAAAACACTTAAGTTCATGCAATTAACCCTTTAATGATATTTTACACATTTACCCTAAACTTTCACCTTTTATTCAATTTAGTCTCTAAAACTGAAATTTTCAAAATTATCACAAATTAACCCAAAAACCCTTGTGCCAAATTCTATAACGTCCCTAAACAGCCCACATTTACCACTTTACCACAAGAATTTCATTTTATTATACAATTTTAACAACTTAGTCCCTAAACTTTAAAATTAACTAAAATCACTTTACAAAATAGTCTTGTTTAGCTATCAAGCTTAATAATCTGTCATCAAAATTCAAGATTAAGCTACAACGATCTCAAAAAATTAAAAATCACTAAAAACGAACTCAAAATACATACCATGCAAGAGACTTAAAACTTGGTCGAACGCTTGTCTACTCAAGAATGGAGTTTCAGTTTTCCAAAGAAAAAAGAGAAAGATGATGACTTTGTTCATCTTTTGTTTAAATTATTTATTAACTTAATTACCATTTTAACCTTTTAATTTAACTAAAATTTCATAAATTAACACCTTTAAACCGTCCACTATAATAGGAAAGGTATATTTACCTTTAAAAGTCAATCATTCCATAGCCATTTAGTACAATTAAACTAATAGTGATTGACTTTAGCAGCTTTTATGATTTAGTCCTTTTTACTTAATTATCTAAATGTTAAAATTTTCTAACCAATTTTTGATACGACACTACAATAAACCTGTAAATATTAAATAAATAAAAATTAATACCTTTAAACCGTCCACTATAGTAGACAAGGTATATTTACCTTTAAAAGTCAATCGTTCCATAGTCATTCAGTATAATTAAACTAATAGCGATTGACTTTTGCAGCTTTTATAATTTAATCCTTTTTACTTAATTAACTATATTAATGTTAAAATTTTCTAACCATATTTTAATACGACACTAAAATAATCCTGTAAATATTAAATAAATAAAAATTACTGACTCACTAGTCAGAATTGTGGTCCCAAAACCACCATTTCTGACACCACTAAAAAACGGGTTGTTCCAAGATTGGTTTGAATATGTTGAAGAAATTGGCGTGCAAGGACTTAAATGTAAGAAACCTAGAAGTTAGCAACTACCCTGCATCCCAAATGACAGAAACCTAATTTGGTATCAATACCATAGTCAAAGTACCAATGCTTAGTGGCAAGTATCAATCCTTCAACCTTGGTATCGATACTAACGAATTTGATCTGATTTTCTGAAACTTTGAAGCTCAAAACAATATCGATACTTGACAGGGGTATCAATACCTACAACCATGGTACCAACACTTCATGCTTATTATCGATACTTGGCCTCTATTTTTCATAAGTAAGTTATTTTAATTGCATGAATGATTGAAAGATTCATCCGGGTTCATCCCATGCTGTAGCACCAATACAGTTATGATTGTTAAATCAAAATAATCCGTATATAGTATTTTGTTTATTGTTAAGACATTGATCTGATGTCACTTGTTGTAGTTATTTTAGGTCATTTCTACACTTAACAAGCTTGTTTTCTTGGCATTTTATATTTAGTTATTGCATTTCCAATATTAGTAGGTTAGGAACTAAAAGTTAATAAAATAAGTGTTTTTATGCATTTTCTACCATTTCGGTGACTCATAAGGCCGACTCGGGCCTCAAGAAGTTCTAATAGGTTAATTAAGTGTGCAGAAAGTCATTTCTGGTCCAAAACTGCAACGTACGAAGGACATGGCACGACACAAGCATCCTGTGGTGTGACACGATGCCAAGAAAAATCCCAAGTGGAAGTAACACGCGATGTCCCGACGTGAGGACCTTCCACGTCCCAATGAGGCGACATTTCGACGAGCTCTTCCTTGGACAGCACTTTTTGGAAATTTTCTTATTTGGACTGTAACATCCTAAAAATTTAGTATCGATATGTTGCATGATTTTGGTGCTTAGCTTGTGAATGAGTCAATTTGTGTGGTTAATATAGTCTTGAGAAGGCTCGGGATTTATTCAGAATTAGAATAAATTTTTGTAATGAGTACTTTATTGAAATGGAACAAGTAACCTAGATGCTTAAGGTAATTAAGTGGTAAAAAGATAGCAAAAAATGAGCCATAGGTTAAGAGGTTATGCACAACATGTATGGTCTTGAGGAGAGAGGTTCGAATCCCGTAGTATGCATTTTGTGAATATTATTTTTTTTGCTCTTTCCTAGCAAGTGTCGGCCAAGCTTTATTCTTGGTAAGTTAGACTTTTATTTTTATGGTATGATGGCTAAGAGATATGGTAAGAGTGAACTTAAAGAAAGAAATCATGAGCTTATGGCAAGTAAGGGGGGACACAAGGCACTTCTTAAGGGATGTGTTTTGGAAAGTTTGGAATGGCCAAGCTTTGTCCATGAACTTGGACGGTTTTGGGGGCTAGGGGGTGGTTGAAATTTTGTTGTAGGCATTGGTAAGGATGTGTAGCTAGTGGTTACTCTCATTTTGGTCATTTTTGTTTTTCCCAAAACACTTTTCTTTTCATTTTTTCTCTCATAGCCGAATGCACTTTAGGCTTTGGGTAAACATCTTGGTTTTTCTTCTTTTGGTCATTTCTTTTTGACCATTTGGTCATATTTTGCCAAACCTCTCAAATTCTTTTCTCCTAGTGCCGAAAATATCAAAACATAAAAGCCATTTCTTTTCTCTTCTCCTCCATGGCCGAATGTTACTAGTATTTTTTTCTTTTTTTCTTTCTTCTTGATCGAACCTTCCTCTTCACCTATATTTTCTTATCAATCGTTTTCTTTGCTTTCTTTGTGATTATTCGGTAAGAACCCTCTTCGATTCTTTATTTTTCTTCTTTTCTTTGTCGAATTTACTCTTGATTTGGGAGGGTCTTTTAACCGAAAATACCCTCTATCTCTCTCTTTGACAATCTTTTTCATCTTTATAGTGACATAGAAAAAGGCCGAAACTCGGAGTGTTAGTAATCATCGTGAATCGCTAGGATTCGGTTCAAAGTGTTAAGGTAAGGGTTTCTATCAAGGACTTCCAATTACTTGTTATTTCGTCAAAGATGGGTGACAAATCGATTCTTATCTTAGGGACGTTATCGCTCGATTTTCATCCCGTGAACGTAAGATTTCATGGTAAGCCGATTTCACCCTTAAAACCTATAGACTTAATTTCCTAAATATTAATTGGACTAATATTCTTTTGTCAATGGAGGCAATCAAGATAGGGTCGAAATGGGTAGTGAATAGTGTTCGAAAGAGGGGCGGATTCGCTATTCCCTCAAGATTCAAGCGAAGGACTGTTTCGGCAATCCGAGACTTTCCACCGAGTTATGGACCCTCATCCGGGGAGAATCAATTATTCAAAGTTGTTCGTAGTTTGGAGCCTTTAGCTATTTGGGGTTTTCACCGGGTTGTGAACCGTCAACCGAGGAGAATCGACAAATAGTTGTTGTTCGAGATTCCGAGGGTAAAAATCTAGACCGCTTACTTTAGCATAGATTTATGTTAAGTATTAGTGTTCTAATCAAGCGTGACATGTATTTAGATATTGACGAGCGGGAAAGTATAGTTCTCACCGTAATCAGGTGTGTAACCTCACACTTATCTCATGGGTTAGATGAATATACCGTAAATAAGCATTAGACTAAAAATCGCAAGGTTGGTGAAATCGGAAAATATGGTATATTAATACTTTAGTGTAAGTGCATGAAATCGGTATTAAAATTGTGAAATGGGCCAAATTATGAAATGGGCCAAATTGTGAAATGGGCCAAACTGTGAAATGGGCCAAATTGTGAAATGGGCCAAACTGTGAAATGGGCCAAATTGTGAAATGGGCCAAATTGTGAAATGGGCCAAATTGTAATACGGGCCAGTTTGTAATAAATCTTTTACGGACTTTATGGTGGGATTATCATATGAATAATTGTTATGCATTTTATATACATGATTGCATGGGATGGGATATTGATGAAGAGAAGTTTTGGTAGCTCTGCTACATTATTCTGGTGGCTCTGCCACAAATATTGTAAATGGCCACTGGCCTGCGAATTATTGAATTAAACGGCATAATGCCTGCGATTGGTGTGTTGGCGGGGTGGGTGACTAAAGCTCCCCACAGGTGTGCTGGTTGGTACGGGTGGTGTGTAGCGGATGGAAATTTAGGTATGGTTGGGAATTTCATATCACATGCATTTTACACATGTTAAATTGATATATTTGTAAATGGGCTTAGGCCCAATTAATGCTTAAATGGTTTTCGCCCAGTGAGCTTGGTAAGTGGGTTACACACTGAGTTCTAAGTAACTCACCCCGTTTCCTTTACCCTTCTCAGGTAACGATCAGTAATGGAGGCTTGGGCCGGGGATGACTTCGTGGAGGCCATACTTCAAATAATGGTTTATATGAGCTTTGAACTACTCCTAAGTATTTTTAATTAATTACTATTTCAGCTATGATGTAATAAGGCCTCTGGTATTATTTTTATGGATTTTTACTTGTGGATGGATTTTAATTATGTTTAAATACTAAAATGGGACTATTCTATTTTTTATAAATGTTTTCTTAAATTCTCGTGCAAAAAAGGGTTTTTCTTAAATATTTTATTCTCGTAAATTTTTCTGTAAAATTCTTTAAGAATCTTGTTTTTAAATTTCCTTTTGAACTCTTTTAAACTTCTCGTAAAATTTTTACCAATTAATTTCTAAGTTTTAATTTATAAACTCTTCTGTCTTAAATCATAGATTTTAAATTAACCTCGGTTTTAATAAACTTCAATTCCAAAATAGTTGAGGATCTGTTTTATTTAAATCAATAAATGACTAGATGTATATTTGTTTTGTGTGACATACCAAATCTGGTCTTAACGCATAGACCAGGATTTGGGGTGTTACATTTTATGGTATCAGAGTCAGGTTCAAAACTCGGCTGTGGTTTGGGTTCAACAACAATTTTTATTTAAAGCTATTTCGAATTTATAGAATTTATGTTTTAAAGGTAGTATGGCACCACGAGCATCCGGCACCAAGACAAGTAAGTATTCGTATATTGAATGTTTATTATGGTGATATGATCATAGGAACACTCTAGAACTTCTAGTTTTAAGTGTTGAAACTGTAGAGATTGAGACTATAGGATGTGATTGCGAAAACAACTTTATCTCTTATATCTCATAAAATATCGTTAGTAAACACTGAAATAGTATTCTGATTCATAAAACTTGTAATCAGATTAAACCAAAATAGTCAAAATGAGCACTAGAGGACGTGGACGTGGTAGGCGCGGCCGTGGTAGAGGCCGAGGTGCTAGGGTTGCGTCTGAAATGTCGGGACATATACCAGAAATGGACGCACCTGCATCACTCGGGACTGAGACTAGATCGCATGATCATACGAGGGAGGACATTGCCTTGACCCAAGCAATGTTGCGAATCTTGGAAAGGGTTGCTGGAGCTAGAACTGGGCCAGCAGCTCGTGGATCAATTTCAAAACGACTTAGATCGAGTGGTGCCGAAGTTTTTAGGGGTATTTCTGGAGTAGCCCCAAATGTTGCAGAATATTGGCTCGAGGCTGTAAAGCGAATTATGGATGACCTAGAGTGTACTGCAGAGCAGAAACTAAGAGAAGCTGTATCCTTGTTGAGGGACGAGGCGTATTAATGGTGGCTTACTGTTCGAAAAGGCACCCAGGCTGAACGTGTTACATGGGATTTCTTCAAAGCTACTTTTCAAGGAAAGTATGTCGGGGCAAGTTATGTGGATGCCCGGAGGAAGGAATTCCTGAATCTGGTTCAAGGGAATAAGACAGTGGCAGCTTACGAGGCAGAATTTCTTCGCTTGAGCCGTTATGCTCGCACAATAGTGCCGACCGATCATGAGCGCTGTGTACATTTTGAGGATGGGCTGAATGATGAGTTACGGGTACTGATAGCCCCACAACAAGAAAGGATTTTTGCCACGCTTGTGGAGAAAGCCAATATAGCCGAAGAGGCTAAGAACTCAGAACGTTAGAACCGGGATAGAGTTAGAGGCAAGAGGGATTTTAAGTACTCGGGTTCTACTAAAATGTTTCAAAAGAGGCCTCGGAGTGATGAGCCAGCTCAAGCTAGAGCATCTGTGGCTACCAATCAGATTCAAGAATGTGCGGACTGTGGGAAACGACACCCCGGGGAATGTTGGAAGAGAACTGGAGGTTGTTTTAAATGTGGTTCCAAGGATCACCAGTTTAGGAATTGCCAACAACGGACAAGCACAACTCAAGAAGCTCAGAACCCGATGCACACCACCCGATCGGGCGCTCAATAGCCACCGAGAGGCCGTGGACCAGGTTGTGGTGGTAATGGGGCTGGACGTGGTCAAGGTGCACCGGGTCGAGGTAATGGGTTCAGGGGTAACGCGGAGGCAAGACAGTCGGGGTTGGTCTATACGGTCAGGCATCGTGAAGATGGCGATGCACCTGATGTGATAACTGGTACGTTCTTCATCCTTGATGTACCTGTTACTGCTTTGATAGATATCGGGTCTACCCACTCGTATGTTGCTAGTGCCATATCTGAAAACCTGAATATTAGATCCGAGATTTTCGATAGAGAGATGACGATAATTAGTCCTTTAGGACAATCAATAATCGTGAATAAATTGTATAGAGACGTGCCTTTAGAAATTCAAAGAGAAATATTTTTGGTGGATCTGATGGAACTGCCTTTCGACAAGTTCGATCTTATTTTGGGCATGGATTGGTTGGTAAAGCACCGGGCGCAATTGGATTGTGCTGAAAAGCGGATGTCAATAAGGACTTTGGATGATAAGGAGGTAGTAATGATAGGCGAGAGAAGGAACTTTTTGGCAAATGTGGTATCTGCTTTAAAGGCAGAAAAGTTGGAGCGAAAAGGGTATGGAGCGTTCCTAGCCTTCATCAGTGCTTTGGATGCCAAGGAACTATCGGTGAAAAGTGTGAGAACGGTGAAAGAATTTCTAGATGTTTTTCCCGAGGAACTTCCGGGTCTACCTCCAGATCGGAAAGTAGAATTTGGCATTGAGCTTTTACCCGGAACGGCTCCGGTGTCCATTGCTTCTTATAGAATGGCGCCGAATGAGTTAGCGGAGCTTAAAGCTCAAATTCAAGAATTATTGGATCGGGGATTTATTCGACCGAATGTGTCTCCGTGGGGGGCACCGGTTTTGTTCGTCAAGAAGAAGGATGGGTCGATGTGTATGTGCATTGATTATAGGCAGTTAAATAAATTGACGATCAAGAATAGGTATCCATTGCCGAGAATCGACGACTTGTTTGATCAATTGAGGGGAGCTTCAGTTTTCTCCAAGATTGATTTGAGATCGGGTTATCATCAACTCAAGGTTAAGGAGGCATATATTCATAAGACTGCATTCCGAACCCGTTATGGACATTATGAGTTTTTGGTGATGCCGTTTGGTTTGACCAATGCACCAGCTGCATTTATGGACATGATGAACCGAGTCTTTTAACCCTATCTAGACTGGTTCATGGTGGTGTTCATAGATGATATCTTGGTATATTCGAGGAATGAAGAAGAGCATGACTCACATTTGCGCACACTATTGCAAATACTGTGAGAGAAGCAACTTTATGCCAAATTCAGTAAGTGTGAATTTTGGCTGAAGGAGGTGACTTTCTTGGGGCACGCGTGTCAGTACCAAGGAATCGAGTTGATCCTCGGAAGGTAGAGGCGGTGTTGGATTGGAAACCACCAAAGCGCAAAGTGTACGAGATTCGAGAGTTTTTAGGTTTGGCTGGTTATTATAGACGCTTTGTTGAGGGGTTTTCGTTGATTGCTGCACCCCTAACTAAGCTGTTGCGAAAGGGAGTACCGTATGTGTGGACCGATAAATAACAAGAGAGTTTCGAGAAATTGAAGAAGATTTTGACTGAGCGCCCGATCTTGATTCAACTGAGGCTGAAAAGAGTTTATCGTTTATTGTGATCGTCACACACGGGTTTAGGATGTGTGTTGATGCAAGGTGGAAAAGTGGTGGCTTATGCTTCTCGTCGCTTAAGGCCGCACGAAGTCGCCTATCCTACTCATGACTTGGAGTTGGTCATGGTGGTTTTTGCTTTAAAGATATGGAGGCACTATCTCTACGGTGAGAAGTCTATCATTTATACGGATCATAAGAGTCTTAAGTACCTCCTTACCCAAAAGGAGTTGAACTTGAGACAACGGAGGTGGGTGGAGTCATTAAAGGATTATGACTTCTCAATCGAGTACCATCCCGGGAAAGGCTAACGTGGTGGCGCACGCATTGAGTCGTAAGGTGGTATCGAGTTAAGAGTAATGTTTGCTCATCTTAGTTTGTATGAGGATGGCGATCACTAGCGGAACTTCAGGTGAAGCCATTGTGGTTAGAACAGATCAAGGAAAAGCAGTTATCAGATGAAAAGTTGGGTCCGTTAAAGCAACAAAGTCAAAGTGGTGTAATGGGGATTTTGGAATGAATAAGGATGGAGTCTTTGTGTTTTTCGTGGAAGAGTTTGTATGCCCATGGATTCGGATTTGAGACTAATGATTTTGCGTGAGGCGCATAGTAGCCCTTATGCTATGCACCCCGGAGGAAATAAGATGTATCGAGACCTCCGTGAGCAGTATTGGTGGCCAAGGTTAAAGCGGGAGGTTACTGATTTTGTGGGTAAGTGCTTGACTTTTCAGCAAGTGAAGGCGGAACATCAATTACCATCGGGTTTATTGCAACCGGTAAAGATTCCTCTATGGAAATGGGAGCGGATAACGATGGACTTTATTAGTGGGTTGCCCTTAACACCTACTAAGAAAGATTCTATCTGGGTGATAGTGGATCGATTGACAAAGACTGCTCATTTTCTACCAGTTCATACGGATTACTCACTGCAGAAGTTGGCTAAGTTGTATGTATCGGAGATCGTGAGGTTGCATGGGGTACCAGTGTCTATTATATCGGACAGGGACCCTAGGTTCACATCACGGTTTTGGAAAGCTTTACATGAGGCTCTGGGAACAAAGTTAAACTTCAGCACGGCTTTTCACCCTCAGTCAGATGGTCAGTCGGAAAGAGTAATCCAGATTTTGGAAGACATGTTAAGGGGTTGTGTGATTGACTTCAGAGGTAGTTGGGAAGATTTTCTACCGTTGGCAGAGTTCGCGTATAATAACAGTTACCAATCCAGTATCCAAATGGCACCCTATGAAGCATTATATGGTCGTAGGTGTCGTACCCCTACTTGTTGGACTGAATTGGGGGAACGGCAGTTGTTGGGTCCTGAATTGATATCTGAGACGGAAGAAAAGGTAAAGGTGATTCGAGCACGGTTAAAGGAAGCTTCGGATAGACAAAAGTCGTATGCGGATCTGAAGCGTAAGAATATTGAGTTTGCGGTGGGAGATCAGGTCTTTCTGAAAGTTTCACCTTGGAAGAAGATTTTCAGATTTGGAAGGAAGGGCAAGTTGAGCCCTAGGTTCATTGGACCGTACCGTGTATTGAAGCGTATAGGACCAGTGCCCTATCAGCTTGAATTACCTCCGGAGTTGAGTCAGATTCATAGCGTCTTCCATGTCTCTATGTTAAGGCGTTATCGATCGGATCCGTCTCACATAGTACCGGTAGAAGAAGTGGAGATAAGGCCGGACTTGTCTTTTGAGGAGGAACCGGTGAAAATCTTAGATCGTGATGTTAAGGTGCTAAAAAAGAAGACTGTGTCGTTGGTTAAGGTTCTATGGCGAAATCACGGAGCGGAAGAAGCTACGTGGGAGCCTGAGGATGCAATTCGGCAACAATATCCTCACCTCTTTTAACCAGGTAAATTTCGAGGACGAAATTTTCTTTAAGGGGGTAGAATTGTAACATCCTAAAAATTTAGTATCGATATGTTGCATGATTTTGGTGCTTAGCTTGTGAATGAGTCAATTTGTGTGTTTAATATAGTCTTGAGAAGGCTCGGGATTTATTCGGAATTAGAATAAATTTTTGTAATGAGTACTTTATTGAAATGGAACAAGTAACCTTGATGCTTAAGGTAATTAAGTGGTAAAAAGATAGCAAAAAATGAGCCATTGGTTAAGAGGTTATACGCAACATGTATGGTCTTGAGGAGAGAGGTTCGAATCCCCTAGTATGCATTTTGTGAATATTATTTTTTTTGCTCTTTCCTAGCAAGTGTCGGCCAAGCTTTATTCTTGGTAAGTTAGACTTTTATTTTTATGGTATGATGGCTAAGAGATATGGTAAGAGTGAACTTAAGGAAAGAAATCATGAGCTTATGGCAAGTAAGGGGGGACACAAGGCACTTCTTAAGGGATGTGTTTTGGAAAGTTTGGAATTGACAAGCTTTGTCCATGAACTTGGACGGTTTTGGGGGCTAGGGGGTGGCCGAAATTTTGTTGTAGGCATTGGTAAGGATGTGTAGCTAGTGGTTACTCTCATTTTGGTCATTTTTGTTTTTCCCAAAACACTTTTCTTTTCATTTTTTCTCTCATAGCCGAATGCACTTTAGGCTTTGGGTAAACATCTTGGTTTTTCTTCTTTTGGTCATTTCTTTTTGACCATTTGGTCATATTTTGCCAAACCTCTCAAATTCTTTTCTCCTAGTGCCGAAAATATCAAAACACAAAAGCCATTTCTTTTCTCTTCTCCTCCATTGCCGAATGTTACTAGTATTATTTTCTTTTTTTCTTTCTTCTTGATCAAACCTTCCTCTTCACCTATATTTTCTTATCAATCGTTTTCTTTGCTTTCGTTGTGATTATTCGGTAAGAACCCTCTTCGATTCTTTATTTTTCTTCTTTTCTTTGTCGAATTTACTCTTGATTTGGGATGGTCTTTTGACCGAAAATATCCTCTATCTCTCTCTTAGACAATCTTTTTCGTCTTTATAGTGACATAGAAAAAGGCCAAAACTCAGAGTGTTCGTAATCATCGTGAATCGCTAGGATTCGGTTCAAAGTGTTAAGGTAAGGGTTTCTATCAAGGACTTCCATATTACTTGTTATTTCGTCAAAGATGGGTGACAAATCGATTCTTATCTTAGGGACGTTATCGCTCGATTTTCATCCTGTGAACGTAAGATTTCGTGGTAAGCCAATTTCACCCTTAAAACCTATAGACTTAATTTCCTAAATATTAATTTGACTAATATTCTTTTGTCAATGGAGGCAATCAAGATAGGGTCGAAAAGGGTAGTGAATAGTGTTCGGAAGAGGGGCGGATTCGTTATTCCCCCTAGATTCAAGCGAAGGGCTGTTTCGGTAATCCGAGACTTTCCACCGGGTTGTGGACCCTCATCCGGGGAGAATCAATTATTCGAAGTTGTTCGTAGTTTGGAGCCTTTAGCTGTTCGGGGTTTTCACCGGGTTGTGAACCGTCAACCGGGGAGAATCGACAAATAGTTGTTGTTCGAGATTCCGAGGGTAAAAATCTAGACCGCTTACTTTAGCATAGATTTATGTTAAGTATTAGTGTTCTAATCAAGCGTGACATGTATTTAGGTATTGACGAGCGGGAAAGTATAGTTCTCACCGTAATCAGGTGTGTAACCTCACACTTATCTCATGGGTTAGATGAATATACCGTAAATAAGCATTAGACTAAAAATCGCAAGGTTGGTGAAATCGGAAAATATGGTATATTAATACTTTAGTGTAAGTGCATGAAATCGGTATTAAAATTGTGAAATGGGCCAAATTGTGAAATGAGCCAAATTGTGAAATGGGCCAAACTGTGAAATGGGCCAAATTGTGAAATGGGCCAAACTGTGAAATGGGTCAAATTGTGAAATGGGCCAAATTGTAATACGGGCCAGTTTGTAATAAATCTTTTACGGACTTTATGGTGGAATTATCATATGAATAATTGTTATGCATTTTATATACATGATTGCATGGGATGGGATATTGATGAAGAGAAGTTTTGGTAGCTCTGCTACATTATTCTGGTGGCTCTGCCACAAATATTGTAAATGGCCACTGGCCTGCGAATTATTGAATTAAACGGCATAATGCCTGCGATTGTTGTGTTGGCGGGGTGGGTGACTAAAGCTCCCCACAGGTGTGCTGGTTGGTACGGGTGGTGTGTAGCGGATGGGAATTTAGGTATGGTTTGGAATTTCATATCACATGCATTTTACACATGTTAAATTGATATATTTGTAAATGGGCTTAGGCCCAATTAATGCTTAAATGGTTTTCGCCCAGTGAGCTTGGTAAGTGGGTTACACACTGAGTTCTAAGTAACTCACCCCGTTTCCTTTACCCTTCTCAGGTAATGATCAGTAATGGAGGCTTGGGTCGGGGATGACTTCGTGGAGGCCATACTTCAAATAATGGTTTATATGAGCTTTGAACTTCTCCTAAGTATTTTTAATTAATTACTATTTCAGCTATGATGTAATAAGGCCTCTGGTATTATTTTTATGGATTTTTACTTGTGGATGGATTTTAATTATGTTTAAATACTAAAATGGGACTATTCTATTTTTTATAAATGTTTTCTTAAATTATCGTGCAAAAAGGGGTTTTTCTTAAATATTTTATTCTCGTAAATTTTTCTGTAAACTTTTTTAAGAATCTTGTTTTCAAATTTCCTTTTGAACTCTTTTAAACTTCTCGTAAAATTTTTACCAATTAATTTCTAAGTTTTAATTTATAAACTCTTATGTCTTAAATCATAGATTTTAAATTAACCTCGGTTTTAATAAACTTCAATTCCAAAATAGTTGAGGATCTGTTTTATTTAAATCAATAAATGACTAGATGTATGTTCGTTTTGTGTGACATACCAAATCTGGTCTTAACGCATAGACCAGGGTTTGGGGTGTTACATGGACCTTAGCTTTATTAGAATATATTATTTATTAAAATTGCAATGTGTATCTAGGTTAAGTGGTCACCAAGAAACTTGTAGCTTATATATAAACGCCTTAGGGTCACCGAAATTGTAGGTAGACTTAGACAAATAGTTTTTCCGTTCAATTTTAGTTTTCCTTTCTTTTCATGTTCATATAGTCGGAACTTTTCTATTCCGATGTGAAGACAATTGTGAGCGCAGATTGCTCCGGCACCAAGCTTCAATAATATTAATGAGCATTCTCCTATCTCTTCTCTTCTCTTCTTTTATTTTTCTTTCGTTAGTTCGGTCGATTAATCATTGTATAGATATTAGAATAGATTATTTTGTTTATTTAATATCCCGCATGATTCAATTAATAAATTAATTTATTTGTTAGGTGATTATTTATCCGAAATTGGTTATTTATTCAAGAGTCCTTAATATATTAGGGAGTGACGTGCCTGATAGAATATCGAGACAGGTGAGACTCGAAAGTTATCCTGTCGTGTAACTTGTGCCAAGCGGAGAGACCGAAAGGGTATCTGTATGCCTAAGAAGTGACCGGAAGGGTGACTTAGATGGTAATCCTTAGTAAAGATGAACCGAGAGGGTAGTCTTAGCTAAGGGTGATAAATAACTCAATCTAGGATATTAATTATTTAATTAGATAATTAGGGATTTAACCGATCATAGGCTAGAGGCTTGCATTGTTGACACTAGGAATAAGAAAGTCCATTAGGTTAATATAGGTTGGTTAATTTAATTAGTTTAATTAAAATATTAATTTGGATTCGTACTACTAATTCGTGTTAGATTAGTAATTATTTTCTGTAGTTCTTTTAATAATGATTTCTCCAATTTGCTATCCCTTTGGTACGATCCTCGGAATACTTACCAGTGTTTCATTGTAAACTTTACTATATTACAATTTGACTCATACACTTGCAGATACCACCAATTTAATTTCTTATATTTTTTGTGTAATATTTAACTATAAACGATAACACATTTATAGGCGATTAGACATAATAGTATTTTACGCTGACAATCAATGTGGCATTCTTATACCTAATTTGATAGTCGAGTCGGTTATAGGGGTGTTATACCAACTCCTAATAGTAAACCTACAAATGATCAGTAGCATAGGGTGCTTCGTCGTAGTGGCAGGGTCTCTCGTAGGCCTAAGTTCTTCCAAATCTGGCGAAAGTGTTTTTAATACCGAGTCTACCAAACAGGAAGATGATGACCCTCTCACGTGTGATGAAGCGATGCAGTGTGCTGATTCCAAGCTCTGGGAAATAGCTATGAAAGCAGAGATAGATTTTATGGATTCCAACTCAGTATGGGAACTTGTAGACTTACCGAAAGGGATAAAACCCATAGGGTGTAAGTGGATCTAGAAGAGGAAAAGAAATGTGAATGGAAAAGTGGAATTTGTTAAGAGATGTGCCATTGTAGTAAACATGTAATTGTTTTCTATGTATTTGAACGATGAATAAATAAATTTCACATTTCACTCTTATTTCTTGTATTTTTGTATTTCATATTTTGTATGCATAGGGAAATCGTGACAAGAAAATTTTAGCTCATTGATTATCAAAGTTCAACCTGATGATAAGTGGTATTGTAAGAATGTTTACATTGCAAGAAAGACAACTTACTCATTGCAAGAAAGACAACTTACTTCAATAGATAATCTAAACAAGTCTGTAATCCTGTGAAAGAATCAAAGTGAGTATTTTATTCAAATACTAAGAAGAATTATTATGTCATCTACAATTCCAATTGAGGAGATGGCTAGTCTTGGCTATCGGAGCAGTTGACTCCACGAGTAGAGACATAGATGTATTCATTGGCAAAATGATCCATTGGACTGGACTCAAGATGAATTAATTCTGAATCCGTTTTTTAATTAATTTACTTGTGACATTCATGGTGTGATTTACCAAAATATTGAGTTAGTCACTAACCATGGGTATGTAACTCATGCTCTTTGATACAAGTGGAGGCTTATGCTCTAAAGATGGTCGAGTTGATAGCCGATATGTTGGATACATGACTTGTGTATGGCATGGTTTTACTAGCACTATTGGAATTCATAGCTAAATTAAAGAGTTAACTATATCCTTTCATTGTCATTGTGTGGATTGATAAATATGGAACGAGCAATTTATCGCAGTCATTTGTTGACAGTGATTATATTAATCATTAAGAAGACATAATGGTGAGAATGAGATAAAATAGGATCGTATTGAGTGAACTTATTTAACTCAAAGAAATCAAGGATATCATATGAGGGTAACACACACATGAAGAGATCATTGGACAAAGCAGTTGGATACATTGTTTTCGTAAAGAGTATACAATAAGGTGTTTTCAATCATTGTACTTCTTGTTGTAACAGCCTGAACTTGGGCCTAGTTGGTACAGTGGTTTCGGGACCACAAATATGACGAGGAAAAAATTATTTTTATTATATTTTTATGGTCTACAATTTCACGGAATGATTTCATGAAAATTTCGTTCGAAAATTTCGATGTTTGGGCACTTAATTTAGTCAAAAGGACTAAATTGTAAAAAGTGTAAAAGTTGAGTTCTACATGTTAGAGGTCTCCAATTGTTATGAAATTTTAAATTGGAGGTCCTTAAATGGTAATTAGACCATTGGTTAATTTGTTGGACAAAAATGGACATCAAATAGGTGAAATAGAATATTTTTAAGTTAGGGGCATTTTGGTCATTTAGTGATTAAATGATTAAATAAACAAAATTAAAAGCCAATTTTTTTCCATCTTCAACCCCATGGCCGAATTTCACAAGGGGAAAGCATGGCTAGGGTTTTTCAAGCTTCCAAGCTCGATTGTAAGTTTGTTCTAGTCCCGTTTTTAATGATTTTTACGCTTTTGAAATCCTCGTAACAAGATCTATCTATTTCTACCACTAATTTGAGATATGGTTAAAGTCTAGGGTTTTGACCCATGATTAATATGTGTGTATTTTTGTGTTTAATGGTAGAAAATGCATGTTTATGGTTAGAGAAATGACTTTTACTGAGTGATTTTTGGTGAAAATGCCTAAAAGGACTAATTTGTAAAAGTTATAAAATGCGTCATAAAAGTGTGTTTTAATTTAAATTGTGGGCTGTTATAGTTATGAAAATGGTTCGGCTAGGCTTAAAGTACAAAAAAAATTGAATGAAAACCATTTTACGAGCCTAGGGGCAAAATTGTAAATATGTGAAACTTTAGGGGTAAAAATGTAATTTTTCCATAATATGATTTTTGGGTCACATTGGATAATTTGACTAATAAATAAATTAAATGTGATATTATAGATCAAGGAAAACAAGGTTTGGAACTAGAACGAGGGAAAAACGAGAAATTGACGAATAAGTCCTTTTCACCGATTGTGCTACCGAGTTAAGTTTGTATGTAAATAATGCATCATTTTTACTTACGTTTTCATATTATGATAAATGGTATGAATTGTGGCTGAATATTTGATGTAATTGACAAAATATCGACAAGTGAGAAATTTTCCGGTTGAACCTTAGGAATAAAAATGGATACGAGTGACATGTCACTAGGGACCTATGTGAAATCTATGTGAAATTGTGACTAAGTGAATCCGAGTGCTAGTCTTAAGTTCTACCAGTGGCTGGGTATACCAACATGTGTTGCAAATACCTGACAACTTGTGTGAGCAGCACTAGTAGTAACGAATGACCGACAGCTTGTATGAGCTGACCCGTGAAAGTGAATAGCTCGAGAACAAGCCTCTATGTGAAAAGTGATATGAAGTAGCTTTGGCTACAAGTGTGGCACTTATGTGAAAACTTCCGATGTATCCAATAATATTCCGATGTGTTCAACGGGAAAATGACTAAGTGTAATTGAATGTGATTATGTGATGAACAAGTGCAGGTACATGTGTGTATATATTTATGAGCAATGTGCTCGATATGTGATCGAACTTTGGTAAAGTTGATATGGAGTAAGTGTTACAATGAAGACTTGTAAATATTTTATGATGACTAGCTATTAGCATGGCTAACTATGGATATACTTTAGTGTTATATGTGTGTAAATGAGAATTAATACAAAGAAAACATGATAGAGTAAAATTAGCAATAAAACAGTTTGGACAGCAGTAGTTGTATCACTTTTAAAAATCACCAAAAATGGTGTAAATCGAATTAGAGGTTGAATAAGATATGAAATTAAATATTATTCAGTCTATTTTCGCATAAAAGAAACGGTGTAAGCGAAAGAATTTCATATTCTAAGATATTTGAATTTTTGTGAGACAGAGGAAGAATGATTTCAGAATCCGCTGTTCTGACTTGGGAAAATCATTAAAAATTGTAAAAAAATAATTATGGGTTATAATTTACATGATTAAAATCCTTAATGAGTCTATCTTCAAAAGAAACAAACGGGAACATCATCTGGATCCCGTACGAGGAGATAATTAATTTTTAGAGAAGAAGGGTCGAAACTGTCAGACAACAGAACAGTGGAGACTTTAAAGAATAAGCTGTACTTATTGGCTAAACCAAAAATTCTTAAAATTTTATGGTAAGAATATATGTGAGTATAGTTTCAGGGAAAATTAACGGATCTTAATTTGGATTTCTGTAGCTCGAGATATAAATAAATTAGTGACTGTGACTCAAGTAGACAGCTTGAGATGAACATGAGTAAATAGTGGAACTATGTGCAATTATGATTGTATTATCTTGAGAACATATTGTGAAGACTTATAAAAGCATGTTAATAAATTACTTATTATATACATACCTACTTACGAAGCTATAATGCTTACCCCCTTCCTTTCCTTTTTCCTATAGTGTCACAGATGCTAGCTCGAGTTGGAGGTCGTCGGAGATTCTATCACACTAACAAGTTATTGATTGGTATTGTATCAATGATTTTCAAGAATTTTTAAGTCTATGGCATGTATAGGAACTTGATTATGTGTGTATATGTTAATATGAGTTGGCCTAGAATGTTGGCCTATGTTATTAGAAGATTATTGTTGTATAAGGCCGTTTAATGTGGCTAATAATTGTTATGTTATAAGTCTATGATGATGCATTTCAAGAATGTGTATGCTTGCATGTGTTGGATGAGTAAATGTGTGATAATTATGAGTGATAAATGTGATTGGTTGTGTAAGTTGTATGATGTGAATGGTTAAGTGTGTGTGTGTGATTATGCATGATGAATGTGGTTTGTAAATGGTATGTGGATGTCTTAGTGTGGGTGTTTGAATGCTTAATAATACCATCTTGTGTGATGATAAATTTGTATAAGTGTATAAGTGTTTTGGGGAGGCAAAGGGCTTGGTAAATAATCTTACTTGTGGCCACACGGGCAGCCACACGGCCATGTGCCCAGGGTGTGTGAAGTCTGCACTTGATTTTCTGTAACATCCTAGATTAGGGGTTATGCGTTCGTGTGTAACTCATGAGATAGTGGGCTCAGTGGGTGTGTTGGATGTGTTCTGGGGAGTTCTAGGAACCCTAAGGTGCATGGAAATGTATGGAAATGTAAGGCAATGTATGGAAATGTAAGGAAATGTAAGGAAATGCTTTGGAAACGTTAAGTTTAAAAGAGGAAAGTGAACATTTTTGGAAACTAGGGGATGTAAGGAAATGATGTGGAAATGATTCAAAAGAGGAAAGTAAACATTTCTGGAAACTTGGAAATGTAAGGAAATGTCAAGTTTAAAGAGCCAAACGAAAATTTTTGGAAACTTGGAAATGTAAAGAAATGTCAAGTTTTAAGGCTTAAAAAGAGAAAACTAAGGCAAGGTGGCCTTAAGAAAAATAATATGAGGAATTTGGAATTTGAGATCTAAGGCAGTAGATCAGATTTCGGGATTTCAAGGAATTCGTTAAAAAATCAGTGTGTACCCTACCCTAAGTTTTGATAGGTTCATGGCTATGTTTAAATTAAATGTATTATTAAGAATGTGTGTACTCACACTAACTTTCGATATATCATATGGCAATTATTTTAATATATGAATATGCATAAGAATGTGAATGTGGCTAAGTACCACAAATGTGGTAAAAGTACCTGTGTGCGTTTCCTACTGATAGGATTATGAATATGATATATTTTGAACATATGAATAGTAACATGAATGAGAATTAAGTATGTTATGCATGATATAAAATTTATGGGGCATTCGGGATCTATGTGAAAGGGAAGAAGGTGTTGACTTCGGTCTCACCAACGGAATATGGTGACTACGGTCACAAAATTTGAATATGGTAACTTCGGTTACATTATCTCGAATTTGGTAACTTCGTTACATTATTTGAATATGGTGTCTAATGACACAAATTATATGGGCGATGAGCACGTCGATCGCAGCCGATCGCCTTCGATGGTGTGTAGCGGATGGAGGGTTGACTTAGTAGTCCCCGCGGTGTGTGTACCGGCGAGTGCGGGTGGTGTGTAGCGGATGGTTAATTAGGTTTGGGTTTGGGAATGCATCATTAATTGTATTCAATGATTTGAATGTGTATCATTTGCATGCCTGATTCTATTATGACTTAGTGTTGTGTACACATTGAGTCTCATGACTCACCCCGTTTGGGAATATTTTTCGTGTGATGAGCGGAATGGACCGGGTCGGCAGGAGCTTAAAGGTGGCCATGCATAGCAAGAAATTTATGATTTGGACTTTCAATTTATTTTAAGTATTTTAAGTTTTACTTTGGGATCATTGATATAATAAGGCCATTGTGGTTTACTTTATTTTTCTTTTATTTATTATGTTTATGGATTTTTATCAATTAAAGTTTAAGTAAATTCCTTTTTAAAATTAACTCTAAATGTTTTGTCACCTTAAATAAACGGGTTTTAACATAAGATAAATTTGTTTTCAACTCAAGCCCAACCCAAACAATATTTTTAAAAATCATACAAGTTTTTCCTAAGTAACAAAAGAATTTTGAACCGGTTTACTTGAGGAACATACCAAATCTGGTCAAAGCTCGTGGGCCGGGTTTGGGGTGTTTCATTTTCAGAAATTTGAAACGCCACACAGCCTAACACACGGGCATGTGCCCCTGTTTTTCAAGAAATTTTTCAGTGCTTTCAAAAGTTCTCGGTTTAGTCTTGGACCACTTCCAAGGTATGTATTGGGCCTCGTAGGACCTATTTAGGGACTCAAAGATAAAAATTTGAAAAGTTTTAATTTGGATGAAATTTTATGACTCGGTTTAACACGTTTACAAGTGTATGTGTTCCGGTAATGCCTTGTACCCTATTTCGGCGTCAGATACGGGTAAGGGGTGTTACACTTGTGGACTGACTCCATGGTTCAGTAATTGCGAATTATCAGAACAATGCTTCTGGAAATAATTGCAATTACTAGAACCTAATTGTAAATGTGTGATTGGTCCCTCCACTAGCTCAACAAAAGCTCGACCGGACTACTTTTGAATTAGAAGAAAATTCTACGACTTTGGAAATAATTTAATTGAGTCGATTTATTCGATGTGAAATTAAATTGGGCGGTTGTAAGAATTGTTCAACTAGAGAGATTGATCAAAGAATTTTCTTGAAAAATTAATTTGGAAAATCTAAGTGATTTTTGGGAAAATTAATTTTGATCAAGTAAAATTAAATTAATCAAATTAATTAAAATTAAAATTATAATTTTGGAAATTAATTTTCAAGTCACACAATTGGCCTACTAGGTAATTGAACTTGAAAATTGGACCTGAGATCATAAATTGGGCTCGGGAGCCCAAAACTGAGACCAAGACCCAAAAATTGATCGATCTGGGCCTGGTATGTGAAACCGGGCTGATGGTCCAACCGGTGGCTGAATTGAACCAGTTAGGTCATCATTGGGTTGGACTGAACTGGCAGAAACCGAACCTGCTCGGGGTGCCGGCGATTGTGACTGCGGCATTCTGGTGGCCGAAAAATGGTAGGTGGCAGGTCTTTGGTGGTTGAGCAGTAGAAGAATTACACTCCTACTGGGTTTCTACCAGAGAATTTGATTTCCGATTAACTATTCCAAAAATAATATTATTTTAATAGATTTAATATTAAATTTAATTTAATGTTTATCTTATAGATAAATATTTTATTAATTTAATTAGATTTAATATTAAAGTGATTAAGTTTCACCACAGTTAAAGTCTCTAAACTCTCCCTATATAAAGAGATTCTTGTGTCATTATTTTTCACACACTTGAATTCAAGAGAAAGTTGTAGAGGGAAAATTCTCTGAAGAAATTATTTCAGAAAATTTCTAAACATATTTTTCTTATTTAAAACTTATTCAAAAGTTTAGAGAAATTAAGAAATTAACCCACTTGTTATTTTTGTGAAAAATTTTCTAATACGAAGCAAGCCCACACTCGGCAGACGTGAGTTTGAGGATAGGAGAGAAGACTACTCGGTTAAAGCGTTCATCCTAGACAAACTGAAAAGGTAAAATTTTGATTAAGTGTTTATTACTTTAGATATCACAACCAAGTTATTGTTTTGGAAAAAAATTTAAATACTCTTGTTTTTCCTTAAATTTAATTTCCTCTGCGTTTTCCAAACACGATTTTCCATAGAAACTTATATGGCTAGACTTACAGCAAAAGGTTATACTTAAAAATAAGGTATCAGTTACAAAGAAACCTTCACGCCGATTGTCATGCTCAGGTCAATCCACAAATTGCTATCCATTGCGGCGGCTCTCGAATACGAGATCTGGAAATGGATGTCAAGATAGTGTTTTTAAACGACTTTCTTGAACAGAGCATCTATATGATGCAACCCTCCGAATATATAACTAAAGGAAATGAGTATAAAATTTGCAAAAGGCTTAGATCCATACTTGGACTTAAGCAAGCATCTTGCTAATGGAATCAAGGATTTGATCAAGCGATCAAGACTTTTGAATTTGAGCAAAACGTAGATGAACCTTGTGTGTATAAATGTTTAGGGGATGGAAATGTGGTCTTTCTCATTCTATATGTCAATGACATTCTACTAATTGGGAAGGATGTAGTGGCATTGTCATCGGTTAAACAATGGTTAACCCAACAATTTAGCATGAAGGGCTTGGGAGAAGCTAATTTTGTTCTAGGTAATCGAATCCTAAGGGATCGAAAGAACAAAGTGATAACACTATCTCAGACTTCATACATAGACAAGATATTGGAGTGTTATGGAATGACCAATTCGAAGAAGGGAAATCAACCCTCCGTATTGGGATTTCATCTCTCTTTGGAGGACTGTCCTAAGACAATGGAAGAAAGAGAGAACATGAGAAAGGTTCCTTATGCTTCGGCAGTAGGAAGTCTCATGTATGCTATGTTATCCACGCACCCATATATCTATTTTACAATGGGGTTGGTAAGTTGATATCAGGCGAATCCAAAACCCAGACACTGTCAAGCAGTTAAGCATATACTCAAGTATTTATAGAGAACGAGGGATTATATGCTTGTGTATTCCAAAGGAGATACTACTCCTATCAGATATATTGATTCTGACTTTCAAACGTGTTGGGATTCGAGGAAATCGATGTCGGACTGTGTTTTTGTCCTAGGTGGCAGGTCCATTGTTTAAACAAGTGTAAAGCAGAGTTGTACTACTGACTCTACTATGGAGGCCAAATATGTGGCTACTTTTGAGGCTACTGAAGAAGAAATATGAATTCAAAATTTCCTTACAGCTCTTGAAGTCATTCCTGGTATGGGAAAAGCTATCACACTGTATTATGACAACAGTGTGGCAATAGCTAATACCAAGTAGACGAGAAACCACAAGAGGACAAAACATATTGATCAGAAGTATCATATCATAAGGGAGGTAGTTACAGACAGAATTGTGGATGTAGCTAAGGTCGCATTCAAGGAAAACCTTGTAAACTCGTTTACCAATACTCTACTTGCTAGAAGTTTTGAGAAACACGTGGAAAGCATGAAAAAGTGTATTATGACTCATCTAATTCACTAGGGCGAATGGGAGACTGTTGGATCTGGTGCCCTAAGTGTAGTATATTTGTTTGTAACCTTATAATTTTTTCGAATAGATTGGTTGGAAACACTAAATATATACACTTTTTAGCACCTTTTGAACATAATTCAAGAAAATTTTAAGTAATTTCTATCGAATTTTATGTTTTTATTATAAAATAATTAAATTGAGCTTAAATTATACTTCATTTTGAATTTTACTTATTTTTATACTAAATTTGAATAATTTGGCTAATTTTTTTACTGTTTTGCACAATGGGTGAAATATCAGCTCAGAAGTCACCTTGAATGATTCAAGTACTGAGGCACCTTGGGAGCTCGAGATGATAAATTAATAGCCATGGAGGACCCAAATTCATGCTCTCGGACTTACTTGAATCAAATGGTCCAAGTGAATTTTATCAAGAAAAATCTAACTTGAAGCGGATGAAAAAAGCCTGAATTGAGCAACTGAAGAGGGAAGATGGACAAGCCCAAGAGAGCAGCCCAATGCCAACCCAATTTTTTCCCAAATCAGCTAATTAAGATTATTATAATATTTGCAAAACAGCCCTTAACTTTTGCCTAAACACGTTCTAACCCCTCCATTTTTGGTGCATTTTCACTTGTGGCATTAAGCTAAATTTAACAGCCATATCAACCCTTCTCCCTACTATCAAGGGTCAGTCATGGGAAGGGGGATTGGTTGTTATTTTAGCTAATACAAGCTACCATCTCCCACTATAAATACCTCTCCTCACCTCCTCATTTCTCATCAACTCATTCAAACCATTCATCATTCACTCATCCCTTCTTTCACCTTTTCCTTCCATTTTCTTTCCCCTTCCCTTTGCCGATTTCCCCTATTGAGAAAGAGCTAACACCCCACTTGGAGCAGCAGCAATCAACCATTCTTGAAGGCCATTGATTGACATAACAAACCGAGAGGAAGAGGAGCACGCTAGTCTGGCTTCAGAGAATCACCGGGATTTACCTTTTAGTTCCCTTCTCTTTATCTTTTAAGATTATTTTGTGATCATAAAAATGAATTTTTATTGTTTTGATGCTTCTATTTTAATTAAAATGACTTAATTAGTATTTGTGTTACATTGATTGCATTCTATCTGCTTAAATTATTAAAAATGTGTTTGTATTGTTATAGGCCTTGGTGTAATTTGTTGAATTAGATAAAATCATGCTCATGTTATGCTTGCATTTTAAATGTAAGGTGATAAATGAATTAATTATTAATCGGGTTTAAGTTATAATTAATTGACACAATATTTAATTGGTGCATGTTTAATCTTGTAACACCCCAAATTTTGGGGTTAGAAGTTCTGTGTTTTGTAGGTAGGGTCAGTGGCTAGATCAGACAATTGTATTTGGTTTCGCGTTCTAGTGTTAGAATGGGCCTACTGGTCTGGTGGTTGGTTGTGTGTTAGTTTGTCTCTAGGTCCTTGGTTCGAGTCCTCAGGTGTGCTTTGAGGGAATTATTTTGATTAAGCTTTGTTCTGGTTTTTAAAAGATTAGATTTTATTTTATTTTATTTTATTATTTTATTTTATTTATTTTTTTGCTTATATTTTTTATTATTTTTATTTTTCTATGATGAAAAGAGGAGTTTTTCTTTTCACATTTTATTTTGGGGGTTTCCTGTTGTTTCTCGATATGGTCCCTCTTTTCTCCTCTCTCTCTCTCTCTTCTCACGAAACTCTTTCTCTTTCGTCATTACGGTTTCGACGTTTTGATTTGGTTTCGGGTTCTTGAGGGAGATATGATTGCGCAGTGAGTGAAGGTTTTATGGTTCACTAATTGTCAGGGCGTTTTATCGTAAATTAAGGTGTGGGATTCGAACCTTTCTCTTTTCATTAATGAAATTATGAATTGGATATGTGTAATTCAGTGGTTATGGTGTTTTCTGAATCGTTAAGTTTTGATGTTGAATTGCCGACTTTTCTGTGGAAATTTGGTAAAATCTGTGTGTTCTGAAATTGTTTAATTTAGCATGGACTCGTATGTTTTTGGCATATTTTGGTATCTTATTGAGTTACCCAGGGGTTGGGAACTGTTTTGGCTGCAAATGCAGGATCTGTAGCCTATTTTGGTGTGCTTTCATGACCACACGGGTCGCCATACAGACGTGTCCCCCGCACAGGTGGTTCACACGGCTGTGTGCTTTTGGAATTTAGGGTTTTCGGGCTAAATTGGGTGCCACACGGCTGTGTGGCTGATTTAGGGAAATTAATCGATTTTCACACGACCGTGTCCCCTAGGCACACGGGCGTGTGTGTTTGGCAATTAGGGATTTAGTGATTTGGTGCCACACAAACGTATGGCTAATTTGGGGATTTAGGGATCCCACACGGGCGTGTGTGTTGGACACGTGGCTGTGTCTGGTGGGCACACGGGCGTGTGATACCCTCACACAGTCGTGTCTGCCCTGCACTCTATTTTAGCACAAATGGACAAAGAGTTACACAGCCATGTCCCTAGGTTACACGAGAGTGTGCCTCCGTCTACACGGGCGTGTGCCCCTCCACATTGCGTGTTGACCCCCACACGGCCGGAGCACACGGCCGTGTGGCCCGACCTCGCCAAATTTTGTTTTGTGTCAAATTAAAGCTTGATTGTGATTCTGTATGTTCTGACTCTTAGCTAAGTCTTAGCAAGGGTGATTGGGACTTTGATTTAGCCTAGATTGGTGTGGGTTATATAGATATACCTTTTTTTAAGCAAATTGTTTGATTGTTACTTGAGGTTACTATGCAATTGATTCTAAATTTGGGTAGCTGAATGTACGCAATTCTAGTTCTGAGTGATTGGTGTGTGAGTGGTTGTGTGTGGGGCGCATTCTGTGACTGCACGAGAATTCTGTAATTGTTTGACTGGATGTGAGTTTCTGTGTCCGAATGACTGTTTGGAAATTTTGTGTTTTGATTTTGTACGTCTGTCTGTATACATACATTTGCATAAAACTTTTCGGGTTTTGGTTGTGAAGAGAAGGAAAATTGATTCTGATCTGATCTAAAAATTTATTGAAACTTATTCGTACAGCGGTTTACCGTACTGTACCACACGTACGTCAGCTTTTTACGTACCATTATCTGATCTAGCAGTTTAAACTGCAACATGTCTGTACAACGGATTACCGCATTGCACTATACTGCATATACACAAGCCCTGATGCGCATTAATATCTGAGTGGCTTAGTCCACATACATGGTGTGTAGGGTTGGATTGGCCTTTCGAGGTTCTATGTGGTGTGTTTGGTTGGATGAGCTTAAACGGCTCTTTTAGGGTGTGATCGGGGGACGGAGAGGTGTTTTGGCTGGATGAGTGGGTTTTTATTACTTGACTGCATTCATACGCATCTGTTTGAGTGTACTGGGCATAAGATTATCTGACTGTATAACACTTGTGACTGAGTGTCTGTGTGTGATTGGTGTGCTTAAGTTGTTACATTCTGTTGGGACGTTGGTTCCAAGTTTACTTTCTGACTCTACGTATATCTGTAAGTCTGTTTCGCTATTGAATTGAGTTCCGTAAATTTGTTATTAATCACTTGTCGAACTCACACTGAGCTCGTGTAGCTCACCCCCTTTAGTGTTTTCCCCTTTCAGGTATATTTACGTGTTTTGAAGCTGGACTCGATTTGCGGAGGTCTTGAAAGCGTCATGTTGTTTTCAAAACTGGTTAATAAAGTGTTTTCAATAAATCTAATTTTATGTAAACGGTTTTGGACTGTAAGTTCTGTTATTAATACTATAAGGTTTTTCGGGTTGTTAAACTAAAATTTCCCGCGATCACTTCGGTGATCAATGTGACTTCCAAATTTCGATCTAAACTTCTAGGCTGAGTTTTGGGGTGTTACAAATCTTCTAAGGTAAATAAGGGTTAAATTAGCAATCATATTAAACAATATTCTTGCCTTGCATAACTTGTAAGATTGTTGTGATTAAATTGTTAAGTGTAGAAATATATTTAATTCGCTCTGTCTTATGCTTGCTTATGAATTGATTAACTAATTCAACATAGGAATATGTTTATTTGATTAATTCAATAAGTATGTATGTGCATTAGCTATCAAAACACCAAGTTGCCATGAAATTATTCGTAATAACATGAACATAGTTTTAATAATTCTAAGTTAAAGAATAAAATTAATCTAACACACTTATGTCATATTGATTAAAACCTTTTTTTAGAAAATTGTGCATTGGAATTTTATTTTTCTTATTTTAGTTGATTAACTTAGTTGATTCTTAGTTATTAGATCACCTTTTCCAAAGAATATATTTTCCCTCTACCAAGTTGCTTAAATTTACATTTCATAAATACTTGATTGTATAGTCCCTGTGGGTACGATAAATTGACATACTTGTCACTTTATTACTTGTTACGATTGTGTACACTTGCACATTTCCATCGTTCTATTGGATAATAAAACAAATTCATTGATTACATTAATATAATTTGTATGATTTTCCTCATATGATTTTTTCACACAAAGCAAAATGGAAGCAAATGTTGCTCATTGGTTTTCTAATGTTTAAACTAATATTAAATGATATTACGTGGTTGGATCGTAATACGAAAGATGGCTTATATTAGCAGATGAAAATAAACATGTCCTTAGTCTAATCAAAAATGAGCAAATCGATTGATAGACTAATATGTCGTCTATCAAGTCCAATTGGGGAGATGTTTTATCTTGGGCATCAGAGTGAATGACTCCCAGAACATAGAGATATAGACGTGACTAACTGAACTAACAGTACACCGGAATGAAACCAAAAAGAACAGACCCTGAATCTTTTTATAGATTTATTCACTTGTGACGTTATTAGAGTAGCATTCCTAAATCCTGAGTGGATGACAAACTATGTATACGTGACTCACACACTTTAATGTAAGTAAAAGCCTGAGTTCAAATAGATAAGGAACTGAGAGCTGGTGTATTGGGTTTACGAATTCTGTAATATGTAGTGTCATTCACAATAGTAGAATTCATAGCCTGAGAAATGGGTAAATGATATCCTCTCATTGGAATTACATGGTTGATGAAAAGTAAACGTTGCCATGGGTCATTCGTCTTTGTGACGAATGACTTGATTACTATTTGATAGTAATTGACTTGTCATGAAGGAAGATGTAATGGTTATCATGAGATAAAATAGGATCATATTGGGAAAACGGATATTATCCCAAAGAGATTAAGGATATCGTATGAGAGTAACACACTTATGAAAAAGTCATTGGACAAGAACTGATCGAGTGGCTTTCGCGATGGTATGTCATTCGGGAGAGCTCAATCACGATACTATAGTGGAATGACTTCGTGACTAAATGAGTTTAAAATTAATAGGAAAAAATTGGAACTTAATTATAAATCATTTGAGTCTCAATTACATATGTCAAATCGGTCTCTCCGCTAGCTCGTTAAAGCCAGAAATGAATTGCATGTTGAATCAAATGAATAAAAATGAATAGAAATGGAGAAATGGGAAACATATTGAAATGATTAAGGTTTTCTCCTAAATGAAAATGAAATATGAGAAATGATAAAAGAACAATGAAAATCACCTAAAAATGAATTTATGATTTTCAAATTAAATGAAGTTCAAAAATGGAAATAAATCATTTGGTCATAGTGAACCATTGAATGTGGAATATTAAATATATTTTCTCATAGATTTTTTATGGTAAAGTCAGCATGATTTTAATGAAATTAGAATTGGAATGAGAAAATTATTTAATTGGAAATATATTTTAGTTTATTTTTGGGAAATAGAAAATCAAATATTGGGTTAGATCAAATTATAAAATTTTGGGCTAAAAGCCTGAGAAGTACTTATAATTTGACCCAATATGGAGGAGGCCCAAAATCCCCTTATGTAATAAGGGGGACAACAAACTCTAATATTATTAACTACGGTTGTCACCTCCTACATCCTAGTTGAACTAGGATTTCATTTTCTAGTTGAAATAAACTTTTATAATTCAATAAGGGAAAACCTTCTCTCCTTATAAATAGATGGCACCAATAGGACTATTTACATAACTTGAAGATATTGTTACTCTGCCAAAAAATAGAGAGAACTTATTCTCAACTATTAAATATATTTTTTTAGAAAAATAATTCTATCAGTTTCTATTTTGAAGAGAGAATTTTCATTTTCACCCAAAAGGAAAAGAAAAATATTTCTAGTTTTTGTGTTTGAGCCAACACTCGAAGCAATCTGTTGTACGAGAATAGCGGAGAAGATCATTTGGTTGAAAGCCGGGAATGATAAAGATCCGTCAATCTGAAAACACAGGTACAATTTTGATATAGGGTTTATTGCTATAAATATCACAAACCGGGTCAATTTCAAAATTTTTATTTTCCTTTGTGCAAGAAAACCATTTTTGAACCAATTTTTTTCCAACAAGAAGATACCCCGGCATTCTACTTCAATGACCTTGATGAGACATTCATTCCTGAATGCCCCTCAGCTAAATGGGTCATCCTTTGCAGCCCAGATGAAGACGAGTCGCGTCACCAACCGTCTCCGCAAGTTTAAAAGAAGGCAGACGGAAAAAGGAAAAGGGGAAGATGATTGTCGAACCAAAGTAGGACTCCGATGAAGATTAGTTCCATTTCTTTGCAATTTTTTTTTTATTTTTTGTGGAATGTAATTTTAACTTGATTTGGTCTGGATTTCTTTGTTTCTATTTTGTTATTATTTGCATATTATGTTTGTGTGTTTTTGTGTTTTTCTGCATGGGTCAAACACTCGATGATTACAGTACAAATTCAAGTTTCAACGAGAAGATGGACAACCCTAACTTTCTATCACAAACCTTCACGAGACTCAGGGAAGTTTGTTAACCCTTCTATTATTGTTTGGGTTACATATTGGGGGCAATGTGTAATTTAAGTGTGGGGGCGTTCAAAAAAAAAGTTGCACGCTTAGTTATTTTTATAGTTGTGTTCTTGTTTTTACCTTCTTATTTCAATTTTTGCATGGTGCTTGAACATGGTGTGAATGACAATTGGTTTATATGGTATGATATTGTGTAATGGATTCTTTAATCTATGCAAATTTTGAAAGATGTTTGATGAATTATATTCTTTGTGAGTTAAATTGTTTAGTTTAATTAGTTACATTGAATAAAAGAGTAGAGGTGATCAAAATTCAGGAATTTTTTTTAATTTTAGACCAAGTGATGAATAAGCATGTAGATAGATATGTAAATCCATATGTTGGAGTTTAACATTATTCATGGAAATAATTAAAAGCATGTCTAGGTTTTGTATTCATTGAGATGTTAATGGATGACGTAAGGCATTGTTTTATTAGCCAATAGCCTAAATGACTAACCTATATGCTTTACATATCCCTAGTTCCCTGATTTTGAGCCTTTATTAATCCTTTCTAGATGAACCTATATCTTCTAAACCTTTAGCATTATGAAATGCATTATGAAGGTTATTGATCTTAAAAAATCAACCATTCTCGGTCATTGATCTTAAAATGCATTATGAAATGGACGTCAGGCCATGGATATTGAAGGTTAGGTAGAAACAATTTGGCGGTTTTAAAAATGAATTTGAGCGAATAGTGAAGACATGGTTTGATACAACTTGTATAGACTCTTGCAAAAATGTGCTTAGAATGAAAAAAATGTTGAGTGAACAAAATCAATATCAGGGTCAAAAGAAAATCGTGTTAATAAAAGCATGGATAGAGATAAAAGCATTGTGAGTGAAAAGAGTGAATTTTCAGAATGTGCTTAAAGTTAAAAATCAATTCATGAGCTTAAAATGAACTTTTCACTTTCATAATGCAAAATTGTTCGCTAAGTTGTTTTACTTGCTAATATCGAACCATATCTTCCACATTATTGGAGAGAAAAGGGAGGTAAGAGAAGGAGAATGAGGCAATAAGCTTAATGGTTACATATGAGGGAAATGGGAACAATGTGTGTTATACTATTCTTAATGCTTGAACCATTTTCAGCCGATCTTTTCGTTGAACTCATACCAGCCTAAGCTTCAGAATGTTACAAGCCAAAAAGCCCTATGTGACTTTAATATCCTTGTTTATAAAACCAAAACTTGCAGAACTTAGTTAGAAATGAATAATTTAAATTCCTTCATGTATATATACATCATATCTGTATATCTTATTTTGATGGAATAATATGAGGGATGTTGCTTTTCTAAAATTGCCTTTATATCTATTCACTATGTAACTTTGTGAACTAAATTGATTTGCCCCCAAAGTCATGAATTTATGATGGATCATTCTTAGGTTGTATAGTAGAAGAATTGGTTACACTGTACATACTCGTCAATTGATTGTCAAGTCTCTCCATTGTTCAAGAGTCATCTATGTTGCATGTGTTAGTGTTTTAAATGTTTCCTTGAGGAGCAAAGACTTAAGTGTGGGGGAGTTTGATATGTCCTACTTTGATACGTCAAATTAGACTCAAGCAATTTATGAGTCTTTTCTGTAATTTTTGTAGTTTTTAGTTCTCAGTATTAATAATTGTTTTTATATAGTTTTACCTCTTTTGAGACCCAAATTGGCAAAATGGTGCCATTGGGAACCTAATGTTGTGTTTGAGTTGGTGTATTGAGACGAAGAAGTCCAAACCTTGAGGAAAACTACATTTGACATAGGTGTCGTGACACTGATGCTAGGGTGTCACAACATCGAGCTTTATTTACCTTAAATGTGCAAAACTTAAACAAGAAATCAACTTAGTGCTGATTGTCGAGAAAATTGCGACATTGAGGGTGTTGTGTCATCACTTTCGGCTCAAATTCGCCACACCGAGGCTCCAAGGTCACGATATCACTGAAGGTTGTTGAAGAGAAGAAATCATGGCCACCACCAAGGATGTAGCAACACTGGCTATAATTGTCGCAACATTGAGAACCCCCAGAACAAAGAGTGCGCCACTGTTGAGGGTGTCACGACACTAAAGCTTTGATGTCACGACACCACTACCTAACGGGATGAAAATCACCGCAGGGGTAGTCTTTTGTCCAACTCAAATTCAAATCAACCCACACTTTCTAGGGGCGTTTTTTTGTCAAAGATCTAAGGTTGAATTAGTTGTATTAAAGATACTTTTGGTTTTCAACAAAAAAGAACCTTTCTTATCATCTTTTTAGAGTTTAGTTGTTGGTCTTTTCTCCATTTTTAGGTTTTAGTCTTTACCTTTCTAAGCTTAGTGGCTAGTTTTGTTAGTTTTTACAGTAGATTTCATTTTTTTTTTACACTTAGGTACAAAAATATTGCTTTGTATTTAGATTTCTCTTTATATTCCTTAATATATTTTAGCTTTTTTGACTTTTAAAAGTGTTAAAATCCTAACTTTAGCTATGCTTTCTTCTCCATTGTTGCTACTATAATATTCTCCAAAAAAAAACTCACCAAGAGTCCCTAAGATTTTCGTAACCTTGCTTTTTTATGTTTTCTTTGATTAATCATTTGAGCATGCATTTGACTGATGTTTGTATAATAATGATGAGTAGTAACTAAATCTATGGTGGTTGGTTAATGTAAATGTTGTTTGGTTAGTTTTTTATACAATGACTAAATCGTAAAAATTAGACTAAATCAAATAAACTTCAAAATCTAGAATTAACGCCTGTAGGTGAACATTTAGATAGGTGAGATTGAGAGGAGAGCCTATTAAGAACCAATTCGGTTGTCCCAATTTAGCTTGGTGAGGTTGAGAGATAAACCAGACTAAATCGTCTGATTTGGTAAAATGGTGACCGAGAGGTAAACTTGAACCAATTAGGAGTTTGAACACTTTAGATCCCTAATCCAAGAATTAATTGGCAATAAGGGAGTCAACCGACCACTTTAGTTCTTTGAATTGATTTTTGCATACTTTTGATTGTTTTACAATTCAGTCCTTTAGGTATTAGATAGCGCAATTAACTCGTGATTAAGATTTTTCGTAATATAATACTTAGTGAGTAGCTAGCTAGACTTCTTGTTTGCATGCATATTCATTGTTGATCACCTTATCACCCAAACTCTCTAGCATTCAACCCTTAGAATACTTCAAGTGTTCTATTGTAACATTTAAAAGTATTACAACTGACTTGTCAGACTTACAGTACATCACTACATTTATAATTGTATTTGTGTTGTCGCGATCAAGTTGTCAACATCGTTGCCGGGGAGTTTGTGTATATTGAGTTAATTTGTGCGATTGTTGCATGTTATTCTAGGAAGATAATTTGCCAAATCAAAGTGTATAGATACAACACTTTATTTTGTTTTAATGGTTTCCTTAATTTTTCCTTATTAATGATTGATTGATAGTCATGTTTAATAATGACTATAGGTGGCCACAAGATCCATTCGTGTGATGCAAATGGTATTTCAATGCCTAGCTAGAAGTATGATGGCGACTATGGGAGACAATGATTTGAGTCTCCTTGTGATTCTCATGGTTACGCGTATGGAGTGGATAGTTACAATCAAGGATGGTTATGTGGTAACTCAAAATATGATTTGTATTACTCGTATTCTTATCGGGATAAGGGTATTTATAGTGAAGAGTATAATGGAGATCATTACTTAACCATTTGGGTTGGCATAGTTGATGATGATATGTCTATCTGCCACGACGCCCTGAAGACCATGTAAAACCAATTAGAGTCATTGTTAGAAGTCATCTGACATTGAGCTAAAGAGCATGTTCTGGTGGCAGAATGTGTAGAGTTGGATAATTCTGAATTTGAGGAAGAGGTTCCCTATACTATTGTTGAACATGAAGACTTGTAAGTTGATTTTTAAAAAGAGAAAAAGATCGAGGAATTAAGTGAAGTGTTGGGAATTATTGATGAACTCTCTAACTCTATTAACTATGTGTGGAGGTAAGAGTAGAAGTAATTTTAGAAGAAGAGATCATTGAGCTTGAAAGGTCGTGAAGGTGTAGAGGAGCCACCACATTTTTCAACCATGTTAGAAGAAATACCATGACAAGAACAGACGAAAGATATGCTCCAACAAAGATATGTTCAAACAAAAGTGGACTATAAGGTTCGATTGTAACACCCCTAACCCGTACCCGTCGCCGGACTAGAGTTACGGAGCATTACCGTACAATCAGAATATTTGAATTTAATTATCATTTAATATTATAAACATATCATAAATCAATCATACTCATACATACTATCCCTAAATTGAGCCCTTAAGGCCCTAAAAATACCTTAGAAACGATCTGGGACCAAATTGAAATCATTTGGAAAGTCTAGGAAAAATTCACAAAAATTTGAAAACAAGGGTCACACAGCCGTGTGGCCAGGTCGTGTGCCTCACACAACTAAGATACATGCCGGTGTCTCAGGCCATGTAACCTTCGAACTGGGGACACACGGCCATGTCCTAGCCCATGTCCTCACCCGTGTAACTCTCTAAGTAGGGTCACACGGCCATGTCACATGCCCGTGTGCCAGGCCATGTGCTAAGCTGTGTAACTCATTGACTTGCATACAAAGGAACTCTCAGATGACACACGGTCGTGTCGCACGCCCGTGTCTCAGGCCTTGTGGACCTAAAATTCACCTAGAATCAAACCATTTCACTACCATATCATGCATAATCATTTGAACCAATTGTGCACACTTACAAGGCATCAAACCATACCTAAACATACATATATATATACCATTCCAAGACCCTAATTCAACAAATCAATATGCCATTCAAAGGCACCTCAAATACACACAACAACACTTACCTAAACATGCATATTTTACCACATTTCAAACATCAATTACTCATTCAATACTTTTCAAAACATGCCATAACTTGACCATAATCATACCAATTCAAAACATATCATTTGAGCCATTCAAATCATGCATCATAAGATAGCCAAAATGACAAAATCAAGCAAGGTATTAAATGGTACCAACTAAGCTAACTTCCACAACTTATACATACCAAATCATCAACTAAACATTCAATTAAAAACCATTACAAGTCCACCTATACATGCCATTATAACCTTGGCCAAAACATTAAAAAACTATCGATATTTATGTTGGATAGTGTGATAGATCTCCGACGAGCTTCCAAACTGATCGAGCTTCCGATAATCTATAAAACATAGGAAAGAAACTACGTAAGCAATTAATGCTTAGTAAGCTCGTATAACTTAAACACAACTTACCATTCCATTTGAATAATGTAAATAGCATAATTATAACACCAACTAAAACCATAAGCTTCGCACAATTCCTATACAACATCATCAAATCCACAAGTTAGTGCATTTGTACATGGTTTAAATGAATTCATCCATAACAAGTAATTTACACATGTATTCACATCATTTTGCTCACCATTTCCTTTTCATAAGTTCATGAAACATTACATTTGAACACTTACCATTTCCTTTCCTTTTCATACCTGTTGAACCATCTAGAATTTCATCGGATACTCAGGAAAGCTCACACAAAGTGTGCCTTTACATAACTGTAACATTTCCTTTACATCATTGCTCACACGAGCTGTGAAATGGGCCTGCCACACGAGCTGTGGGTCAAAATGTAAGCTACACGATGCTGCTCACATAAGCTGTGAAGTATCCACAACAAATGTAGGACCTCAACCATCGGTAGGACATTCAAGACCAACACCGGAAACATGAAATCCATAATTACATGTCATTTGTATCCTACAAATTCCTAAGGTTCAACCGAGACTACATCAATTAATTCACATGTAATTAACATAATAAAATACTACTTGAAATAGCATTAATATAACAACCGTTCATATGAACTTATCTCGACAACTAGGGGCGTAGAAGTTAAAATGAGCTATTCTGAAGCTTTTGTTTTGCCTAGATCTAGGTCCGTAGGTGGTTTATCTTGATCAAATAGATAATTTCAATCCATTTAATACTTCTAGTATTCAATTTAATTCACATTTCATATTTACATAAAATTACTATTTTGCCCCTAGCATTTTGATTTTTTCACACTTTAGTCCTTAAGCTTATAACTTCAAATCTAACCATTTAAAACAAAATACATGTTAATCAAACATGCAAGGGACCTTGAAACAACTCATGTTTATCATCATTTCACATTAAAACCCTAGAATTTATACCTTTAACAATTTAGTCCCTAATTTCCAAAATTCATCAAAAATCATTATACAAAACTTGTTTATTTCTCAACAAAGATTCATAATCTACCATTAAACACCAAAAATCATTCAAGAATATTCATGGAAACCCCCTCAACCTTTAACAGTTTTACAAATTGACCCCCGGGCTAGCTAGATTAAGCTAAAACGATCCCGAAAACATAAAAATCATTAAAAATGGGGCTTGAATGCATACCATGCAAGAAGAGTAGAAACTTAAGCTCTCCCGCCCCCTTCAAATGGTGATTTCAGCAAGAACAAGTTGAAAAGAAAAAGATGGTAGCTTGTTTTCATCTTTTCTTAACTTAATTTTCCTTTTAATTACCAATTTACTATTTTAACCTTTTAAAACTTCCATAATTACATTAATACCTTGCCATGCACATCCAATAACTCATACAAATGGTCTAATTACCATATAAGTCCATTGAATTTAAATTTTCATAGCCATTTGAACCTTTTAGCTAATAGAACTCCATTTTTACACTTTTTACAATTTAGTCCTTTTCACTTAATTAATCATGCAAACATCAAAATTTCTTAACGAAATTTTAATACGACCTTACTAATATTCCATAGACATTAAAATAATAATAAAATAATAATTTAAACATCATATTTGTGGTCCCAAAACCACTGTTCTGATTTCACTGAAAATGAGCTATTACATCGGTACTTCCCTCTTCAAAAGAAATTGAGTTTGTGGTTCCTGAATTGATGATGCCTTGAAAAGTGTCTTTGAGTGGGCTCAGTGTAACACCCCTTATCCGGGTTCTACATCAGGAATCGGGCCCGAGGCGTTACCGAACTCAACCCACTTAATCGCCACGTAGGCTCAACGTCCTTACTCTCTATAACCTCATTCTCGACTTACGAGGCCTCACTCATACACACGAGGGCTCTCGAGACTAATCCGAAACTTTTACGATCCTTAAAAATTTTCTTCTTTTATACAGGGTTCACACGCCCGTACACTATGTAACACGCCCGTGTATGGACACACACGCCCATGTTCCCTAGCCGTGCTAAAAACCCGAGCATTCTGCCAATTTCCCCACGGCCATGGCATGCCCGTGCTCCCCAACCGTGGTGAACACTGACTTCCCTCGAACGGCCTAGAGTCTAGACACACGCCCGTGTGGCTAGCCCGTGGCTAACACTGATTAATCCCACACGCCCTAGGCACACGCCCGTGTGACTAGTCCGTGGTCCATTCTGTTTTAAAAATATTAACATGCAGGGACGACGGCCCACAAAGACACGCCCGTGGGGTGACCATGTGTCACACATGGTCTAGACACACGCCGTGTGTCTAAACCACATGGTCAAGGACAAAGCTAAGTGCCAAGTTCTTTTCACCCTTCTAGCATACACAACAAATACTCATCCAACACAATCATAATCAACTCAAATTGAATACAATCTCACATAGAAAACCATATCTTTTCATATAATGTAATAGCCAACAACTATGGCATTATACAAAATACACTTCCCATAAAAAGACTAACACATCTTATCCATTTACAACAAAATTGACTAACTTGTCTAACCCCTATACATGCCATTTACAAAACATTAAGTTTCATGTACCAAAGTGTGCTGATATGTGGGCTATCTTCCAATGATCCTCGTATCTCGATTCACCACTTTTAATCTATAAGACAAGGGAAAAGAAAGGGAGTAAGCTTTGAGCTTAGTAAGTTTACACATAAACAATTAAGCATCATAGTATAAGCCCAACCACAATTAGCATTATACCAACATATGATACACAACTATGCTTACTCTTTCTATCCCTTACCATATTACCAACACATCATGAGTCACATGCTCATAACTATTGAAATGTACCCCTGCATTCAATATCACATTTACACAATATACAACACATCATTATTACTCAATAATACATCCACATAGCTAACTCACATAGCTAATCCACATAACTAATCCACATATCTTATCCACAAAGCTATTACACACAATTAATCCACACAGTCAATATCTCGGTGGTTTCGCACTTAGCACACCACAATCAATTTATAAGGTGGTATCGCACTTAGCCTACCACAAAGGCCATCATAGTGATCTAGCACATAGCCACTAAATGATATACTTAACGATAGCATCGCACATAGCCAGCTCATCGTCAATATGCATTTGGATGGTATCGCACTTAGCCCACCATCTAGCATTATCACAACACATGCACAAGTTTATTTACCCAATTATTCATCCATTCACATCTATATTACATTCATTCTACTTGAACCACATAGGTTCCCAATCATTCTCATTCATTCTCATTCATGCTACACCCTAGCTAGCATTAACAAATTGTAAGTATGAATGCATTGTTTAGGCATAGACTTACCTCGATACTCAAAAGTATTGAAATGTGCAATTTAGTCCACCACCTTGCTTTTGCCTCGATTTCGATCCGGGCTTTGTCTTTCTTGATCTATAATGAATAAATCAGCTTATTCAATACACACATTGACTAAATTGACCCACATCTCATACTTTAGCAAAATTACTATTTTGCCCCTAAACTTTCTCATATTTACACTTTAGCCCTAATGGCTCGTAAAGTGATTTTTATTCAACTTTCTAGCCTTTCATGCTTAGCCGAACCACTTACTCAACTAAAGCATTCAACAATTCTCACTAAATCACCCATGTATGACCAAACTTAAGATTTTCACAACTAAGTCCCTACATGCATTTTCATGGAAAATCACTTAGCAAAAGATGTTTCTACTACATCAAGCTTTCATATTCTTCCATAAAACATCAAAATACATGCATGTCATACATATGTACATTTTTGAACATCCATAATAGCTCACCAAATAGCTAAAAATAGCTTACTCATGCTACTAGGACTTCAAAAATACGAAGAATATCAAAAATCGGGCTTAAGAGCACTTGCTAGCAAGCTTGAAAAATTGAAAGAGCCCTAACAATGGCTTCTCTAATTTTCGGCAGCTTGGGGGAGAAGATGAGTGAATTTTTATCATCTTTTCACCTATTTAATCACTTATTTGATAAATGACCAAAATGCCCTTTTTGATAAACTTCAAATTTTGACTCATCCATGCCCATTTTTGTCCAAAAATTAGAATTTGGGTAAATTGTTATTTAAAGACCTCTAATTAATAATCTAAAGCTATTTCACACAAATAGCTTCTAGAAACACACATTTTGTAACTTTTGCAATTTAGTCCTTTTTGGACAATTCAACCACAATTTCACAAAATTGTTTCATGAAACTTTCACACTAGCATGCATACATAATATAAACCTCAAAAACTCATTCATGACCCTCAGATTTGTGGTCTCGAACCACTATTCTGACTAGGCCCTAAATCAGGATGTTACACTCAGTTTTGGTAAGAAATGGCTTGTTATGTGGATGTCACGGTGATTTAAAATAAGATGGGATCGATATGTTCATTGGCTGAAAAAGGTCTTTATCTACTCGATTATGAACAAATGTTGGGTCAAAGTGTAACACCCTTCACCCGTCTCTGTCGTCGAATTAAGGTTACGTGATGCTACAACATTTAACAAGACAAGTATAAGCCATTTTATTTCAAGATTTACTTTAAAACAATCATTCATAAATAATCAATCAATAATCATGTTATTCATACAAAACGAGACTTAAATCAAGCCTACAAAACTCTAAAATCAATATAAAATAGAAAACAGGGGTCACACAATCGTGTGACAGGCATGAGGCCATATGGTGCAATATCACCCAAATGTGTCCCCAAACCGTGCAACAGACTGATGTCGTGTATAAAAGGGTCACACGGCTGTGTCTCCAGGTCATGTAATAGATTGTGGCTGTGTGTACCTAAAGTTACCAAAATCAAATAGAGCACACGACCATGCCACATGCCCATGTGTGGTACACGACCGTGTGCCAAACCGTGTGGTAGCCTGTGTGCGTGTGTGTAATTATACCTTAAAATGCAAGTTATACCATCCACGATTTACTTAACCAGAAGCATGCCATTAACCATTCAATCAACCAATTCAAAATACACCATAATCATACCAAAACATGTCATTAGCCTAATTCTAACCAATGTGTCATAGGGTACCTTCACAAACAACATTCAAACCAAATGTTCAACTCCATTTCCTATCACATTCATAGTTAAGTAAACAATGTCGTGTAAAGTGCTAAATGCTACAATTTCTTTCATCAACTAACAACCATTTATCAAGGCACAATCCCTAACCTATTGACCATCAAAATTACCTATGCACATATCATTCCATGATATCTAAAACAAATAGCCAATAAAAGTTTCACCTACTCAAGTGTTCCATATCACATTATAACTTACCAAACAACCTAGTTTACTTCATCATATACCAAAATAAATTCCACATTCAACATTACCACATTGTGTCATGATCATTCATACCATTTAACCATCAAGCACACTTAATTTGCATAAGACCAAATATATATCTTTCAACCACATAAATACATAAACCAAAAACTCCTATTACATGCTACAAAACCGAAATATAAATATTTCAAGGTCTACCAAAATGAAGCTAGATAGTGTGATCTTCAAGTTGGTCCGATCGCCCGGTTCCACAGAACATTATCTAAAAAGAAACAGGAAAACAACACAAGTAAGCTACAATTGAGCTTAGTAAGTTCATAGGTTGGAAACGATATAGCATACCTTATTATCCTAGTTTAACTAACAACATAATTAACTAACATTAACCCTATCATCACAATCATTCAATCGGTTAGTTCATTATACACACATCTTTAACCATTCAAACTATACGAGATCATTCAACACCAAGTCACGATTCAATATCGGTGAGCATATTACAAGTATTCAACCTGATGAACTATTTATATCATTATATCATTAATACCAAGTACCAAATACATATCATTATATCATTTAAACCTCAAGATTCAACCTGATAAACTATTTATAAAGATATGGATACACAATTATCCACCCAAAACACGTCAGAATGCTCAACCGAGCCAATCCAACCAAGAACATGCCTGGGCACCAAGTGCCAAGCTCGTAGGCTTTACATCTGCCCCTCAAAACATGACAAGATCATTGTAAATATAACTCGGTAATCCGTAAAAAATGTTAGATTCCGGTATACTCAATGTATAATAACATGTCATATATCATCATCTCATCATAAATCATTCCCGCATAGCGCGAAAAATAACCTATTGGCATGCCAATTGTATCCTATCCTATGTTCATCCGAACTACATATATTAGTATAATAGTTTCCATTTCTCTCCTTATACCAATTGTAACATTCAACACCCACAATATATAGAACTCAATAAAACATTATTAAAACACAAAACAAAACCGTAAAAACTTACCAAGGCCAAACAACAGTGATGGGAATATCAAGGACTAGTCAGAAATTTTTTCTTTTCCATGATTATTTATCGGTTCTTGATTTATATAGTAATTTTATTTCAATTCATTAGTCCAATCACATTATAACATTTAATTTGATGCATATGACCTCGTAATAACATTTTTCATAATTTCCTTAAAATTTTGCAATTAGTTTAATTTAGTCTCTAAAACCGAAACAAGCTTATTTTCACAATTAACCCCTAACCCATAGTGTCAAATTCATATTCATCATTAATCAACCCTCTAGCACTAAAATTTCACAAGAAATCAAGCTAACTTCAAGATTTTACCATTTTAATCCCTAAACTTAAAACTATTCAAAATCACTTTACAAAATAGTCCAAATTCATCATCAAGCTTCAAACTAAATAATTAACAACTAAAAAGCTTCAAGAACATCAATGGAAAGTTTCCAAAACTTTAACAGAATTTCAAAATAGTCCTTGGGCAAGATGAATTAAGCTACAACGATCTCAAAAATATAAAAATTATTAAAAATAAGTAATTGAAGGAATTACAGACCAAATGACCAATAAAAGCCTTTTTTTTAAAAAAAATACAGAAATGGGCCCCTTTTTAAAAATGACGGGAATGGCCTGTCAATTTTAGACAGGCTGGCGAACTCAGTTGAGGGTCCGCAGTGTTGGTGACATTGTACTGAGAGATGTATCGGGCGACGAAACTAGAAAAAATAAAAATTGGTGGTTGTCTTTTACTACTACAATTATGGGCTCAGTATCGCCTTCATTTTTACGTACTCAAATGGACTACCCGTGTAACAGCCCGTTTTTTAATGGTATCGGAAACAGTGGTTTTGGGGCCACCAAATCCGACGAGTAAGTTCATAAATATTATATAATAATATTTACAAGTCAAATATGGTTTTAAAAAGGTTTTTAATTCGATAATTTATGCTATTCGAATGATTAATTAAGCTCAAGTGGTAAGACCTTAAGGTCAAGTGGTTTTAGAAAATGAGGTATCGGGACTCGTTTCTATAAACTGAGTCGTAAATATTTTTATAAATATTTATGGAGTGTCATTAAGGTGGTATTAAAGTTTCATTAAGAAACTTGAACGTTTCGATAGTTAATTAATTAAAAAGGACTAAATCGTAAAAGATGTAAAATTTGATCACTATTTGATTTGAGTGATTAAATGCTTTATTGAATAAAGGAAAATGGACTTAAATGGTAATTAAACCATTCAAGGAGTTAGTGGACAATTATGAGTATGAAATTGGTATTTTATTTATTTATTAACCAAGGTTAAAATGGTAATTTGATAATTAATTAAATTAAATAAAACATAAGTAAAAGATAATGGTTGTCATCTTCCTTTCTCATTTTTGTTTCAAACAAAAGTCATGGCTATGGAGAATCTAGGTTCGACCATGTTTCATTTCATGCATGGTAAGCCATTTTTCACCCCATTTTTAATATTTTTTTATGTTTTTTAGATCGTTGCAACTAGTTCCAGCTAGCCCGTACCTTCAATTTTGAAACTATTAAAGATTGTGAATGTTTCCATTGATGAATCTAATGTTTTTTTATGTTAAATGATAAATTTGAAATATTAGTTTTTGTTTAAAAGTATTTTGTTAAGTAATTTTGATGAATTTTCTTATTAGGGACTAAATTATTGAAATAATAAAAGTACAAGGAGTTGATGTGAAATTGTTGCAAAAATGGGCTGAAATAGAGGCTATGAATATTCGGCTAATGTGAATTGGCATTAAAAATGGTTAATTTGCATGTTTTAGGCTCAGGGACTAAATTAAATAAAAGTAAAATGTTAGGGTCAATTTTATAAAAAATTCGAAAATGACTAAATTGCATAAAATACATTGGTTTACTATCTAAATTAATAAATTGAATGAAATTATTAATTTAGATCAAGATCGAGTGGAAAATCGAGGAGAATGGAAAATTACCAAAATGCCCCTGTACTTTGACATTTCTGCAATTTAGCCAGGTAAGTTCGTACGTTTAAATAGTGTTTTAAATTTTTGTTTTAAATTCTATCATGTTACATTCATATCATGTCTCGACGAAAAAATCAAACGACGTATCGACGCCCATCGAATATGAAAAGGGATGGTTACGACCATCGAATATGAAAAATGATGGTTTCAACCATCGAATATGAAAAGGGATGGTGACGACCATTGATTATGAAAAGGGATGGTGATGACCATCGAATATGAAAAGAGATGGTGAAGACCATCGAATATGAAAAATGATGGTGATGACCATCGAATATAAAAAGGGATGGTTTCGACCATCGAATATGAAAAAGGGATGGTGACGACCATCGAATATGAAAAGGGATGGTTTCGACCATCGTTTAGCACACTTTGTGTAAGCTTCGGTAAGGGTACGATGAAATTCACTTTGATATTATGGAAAGGTATGAAGTATATATATTCATAATTATGGAAAGTATGAGTTCATATGAATTATGTTTATGAAATCTATCTTACCATGTGATGATATTGCTAAGTTATGTGTTTAATCACTAGCTTGTGGCTATGGTAAATGTTATGTTTATGTCTTATGTGTTATGCAAAGGAAATGGTCAGTGTTCAATATGAACAAAGACATGTATGTATGAAACTCATTGAAATGGTGACGCATGGAAAACATAATATATTATGAAAGATGATAAATCCAATTGGATCATGCTCAAGAATAATGGTTATCTATGTTAAGTTCACATGAATTATGTTCAAGTATGATAATGTGTGTTGTTGATGTGCTTAGGCTTGTTCCAAGCTTATAATTGGATTATATCATGCTTAGTCTTAATGAAATACATCGAATCGGTAAGTGTTCAATTGGTAATATGCTTTTGTACATGATAAGGTGGTATAAATTAAAGTATGTAATTTCTTATGAAATGGTTTATCATGTAGTTGATTCCAAATGAGCTATATTTAAATGCACTAGTTTGTAGTCATGGTTGATATTATGCGTATATTTTGTGTGTTATGCATATGAAACAAGTGAGGAAAGGTAATGAAATGGTAAATTGATAGTTGAAATGAAATTTGATGAAAAGGGAGTAATGAGTTTGAATGATGTACTATATGTGAGAAATTTACGTATGCTATGGATGAATATACCTATATCATGGATAAATACACTAAGTCGGGAATTCATAATGTTGTTTAGGCTTATGATAAGCATTGGGAACGAAATAAAAAGAAAGTAGATTGAAAAGTGTATAATCTTATAGAAAGTTTGGTGATTATCTATTAAGTCGCATAAAATCCTATCATGTTATGAATGATAAATATATGCGACATTAATGAACTTACTCATTTGTGAGTTGATGATCATATCGATTTATGAATCTTATGGCATTGGAATAGATTTATGTTTATTTAATAAATTTTATTATTGAAATGGAATATTATGCTTAAAGTTTATACGAGCTTACTAAGTATTCATTGCTTACCTAGTTATTTTCCTTTACTTTACATATTATCGGAAGCTCGAACGGGTTGGAAGCTAGTAGGAGATCCATCACACTATCCATCGATTTTATCGGTAGATTTTGATGCTTTGGTCGTGGTTATAATAGCATGTATAGGTGGACTATGTCTAATTGATGAGTTTGGCATGTATATGTCATTTTGGTTGATGATTTTGGCATGAAATATTTCCTTGGATTTTAGGTACTTAAGATACTATTGATATCTTGTTGGTTGTGGTTAATATGGTCAAATTGATGCATGTTTTGAAGTGACCAAAAATTGGTATGTGTTAATGTATCTTTAAATGGCCAAAATGGTATGTGATAAATTGATCTAATCATGGTCAATATATAGTTTACTTTGGAAAGGTTTTGAACTAGATGTGCATGATGTAAATATGGTATATAAATATTGGTTGTTTGGTACTATTTGAAAATGGTTGATTTATGTCATTTAAGTGGTTATGAAGCATGAGAGGAATGCTCCTAATGGTAAGGTTATTTTGATGTGGCATGAATCTAATATGGTATGGTTGGTATGTATCAATTGTGATATGTTTGGCATGGAAACAAAATAGTTGATAAATGGTAAATGTACACATGTTTAGATTGATTTGATGATTATGTTTAAGGTGCCTTTTGGCATATTGGTTGTATGGATAAATAACTTATTGAATTGGTCTTAATATGCATGCTTTGGTATGTCTGAAAGCTTGATTGTATGTGCAAATGTCTTGTAAGTGTGAGCTTGAAATGGGTGAAAGGAATGGCTCAAAATTGGCCTATTTCTTGTCCACACGGGCATGTGTCTCAGCCATGTGTGACACATGGTCGTGTGTCCCCTGTAGTTTTTAGAAGGTTGCGTTTCGAGAGTTACACGGCTTGGCACATGGGCATCTGGCTTGGCCGTGTGAACCAAGTCAGAGAGTTACACGAGCACGGACACGGGCTGGGACACGGCCATGTGTCCCTACTTTGAATGCCCACACGACCTGAGACACGGGAATGTGTCTCAGCCGTATGAGTCACACGGCCGTGTGACCCCTATAGTATGAATTTTTCTATCTTTTGCCATGAAATTCTAAATGTTTTTGATTTAGTCCCGAATCATTTCTAAAGTGTTTCTAAAGCCTTGAGGGCTCGAAAAAGGGACGTTATGCATGTGTTTGATTGAATTTTGCAATGATTATGAAATGTTGGAAATTAAGGATTTGATTTATGTTTTTACAGTAATGCTCTATAACCCTATTTCGGCAACGGATACGGGTTAGGGGTGTTACAACCTGTATACATTCCCACTCGTAACAAGGTAAAATTCAGTATATTTTACCATTATTAAATTGATTTAAAATGAAATTTTTATGCTAATAATTTATTTAATTAGGTCCATGCTCCGAATCACGTGGGATTATCTACCAAGTTTGAAGATATATGGCTTCTATTGGACCAGTGTTCAGAAGCAGATGTATATATTTATTTAATTTTGAACTATATACAAATAATATAGTCGATTTCGTATTTAGTATTTAGTAGTATATATATAACTAATGTTTTTATCACATTCATATAGTTTGAATGGACACCATACGAGGACCCAGCAATTCGGGCAGTAATTCCTGAGGAATTCTTTGTGAATCCCAACACCTGTCACGTTAAGGTCCCATTGGTAGTATACGCTACTGTCGAGATGCACGAGGTAGACAGAGTGTTACGACAGTTCAGATTCTGGAAATTGATTCCTGTAGCACCTCAGGAGCTTGATGATCTACATCATACCGACTTACGACAACTGGATACGAATTGGCTAGTATTCCACTCGTAATACAACAAGATGTGGAATAATCGGTATGATTTTTTACCTACTCGCGACGCAATTCTCATTTCAGAGTTAGCATGCGATCCGGATTACATGCCATAGTTTAGGATCTATGGCAAGCCATATTTGTTGAGTGAAGAGGATAGGCACCGGTATTCGCTTATGATTAGGCCACGGCAGGCCCCTTTAAATCCAAGGGGTGGCGAGACGGGCCCATCATCAGTGCCCACGCAAGAACCAGCCCTGACAACATCAGCACCATTACGCTCACCACACCCTCTTCATGTTGTACCGTCTTATTCTTGTTCGTATCCTAACTCTTTTATGTATGTAGTCCTATGACAAGTTGAACTGTCGGTCATCCATCACTGATGAGGTACACATTCGGGCCATCTCATTTCTCAATGGCAGCTACGCATATGATGATGTATAGGCCATCTATGCATGAGGCACCGACGGGGAGTCTAGTCGTTGTCCCATCAGCTTATGGGACTCAACATAGTTACACTAATTCGTCGTAGGTGACGCAAACACCTCTGGCATCTTTGTTATATCAAGGTGGGTCATCTTCCCAACCACCTAGGTATAGACCAGAGGTTGCACGAATACAAGGATCTACATCGTCTGAAGGCGAACCCCAACAACCACAACCTCCACCAGAAGCTGAACCTAGAAGGAATCCAGCATGTAATCATAGACCACCCTGATGTGGCATAGATTCCAACCGGCATATGCACTAATAAATTGTAAATTGTATCATTTAAATTAGTATAAGTTCTTTTGAATATTTTTTTTGTATACTATCTGATTTAGCTATCCATTAAACTTTAATCAAAATTTGAATTTACCTTGAATATTTTCACATAACATTGCAATAAGATTTGATTTGAATAGAAATAACAAATGTTTTTTGTTGATAATTCACATGAAAAAATATTAAATTTATTCTGGATTAACAATGGCTAACAATTCTCATGAAGACATATTATAATATTTAATTTCGATATGGACAAGACGGCATTGTATGACCCAGGTTCCTACACCACCCGCATAATCTATGTTGGTTTGAGCACTCCCAAATATCCATGTTGTCGCGAATTTGGGTCGAGCACGGTCGACCTTTTGTTTGTGATACAGATTTCTATTGGCTAAAAACTTAAATGGAGTAAGCGATACAGGTGGCCACTTACGTTCATCTGGAACCGGTGGGAATACGTGTCTCCACACGTTGTACAAGTTTTCTAATTTGTACACTTCATCGATAAAACTCATTGGATCCAAACAAAGATTCATACAACCTGCAATTGCATGAGCGCATGGATAACGAAGTGCATCAAATATCCTACAATTGCAAGTCCTATTTCTCAGGTGTACCCGATACACCCTCCAGCAATACCTTGATCCGGCCTGTCGAACTCCGTCACTCGAAATCATAAGTCTTCGCACGAGTGACAAACTGCGTACATGCAGTTTACTCGTGCCTTACCATTATTAATTTCTGTCACTACCGTCGGGCACCATACATGGCCTCCCTATAATTGTCCGGCATAACTCGTCACTCGTTTTGGGAACAGTTCTGCCAGATGGAAGTATATCTCTTTCACAATTGTGGTTATCGGTAAATGACGCGTTCCCTTTAAAATGGAATTGATGCATTTCGCTAGGTTCGATGTCATGTGGACATATCGTAGCCCACCGTCGTATGCTTGTGTCCACTATTCGAATGGTATGTTTTTTAGATATGTTGCCTCTGCCAAGTTAGTTGACCGTAATGTTGCCAACATTTCATGAAAACGATCCTTCGTGATCTCGTACCCTGTCAATATAATTGCATAGCAATGATTACATACAAAAAAATATAAAAATACAAACGAAACATTACAAACCAAATAATACTAGTGGCAATCAGATACCCATGTTCATCACTTATCGTCGCTCAATGGTAGATCGATATTGTTGGTAATAGTTGGATGCAACATGCCTCAAGCAGTACTGATGGTGCGTGTGTAACACCCCTAACTCGAGACCGTCGCCGGAATAGAGTTAAGAGGCATTACCAGACAATCAGAATGTTTCATTACTATTTCACGACACAAAGTCAAACATCAATCATACATATTCATTCATAAGTATATAGTCCCTTATGGAGGTCTTCAAGACCTTAAACACGTGTTAGAAAGGGGTCGGGACTAAACCGGAACACATACAGAAATTCTCAGAAATTTAAAACTTTTCAAAGTTTTAGGGGTTACACGCCCGTGAGGGTAGGCCGTGTGCCTCCCACGGCTGATAGACACCCCCGTGTGTCTTTCCCGTGTTCGAACCTGACTTTACTCCATGGCCACCAAGCACGCCCGTGTACCTTGGCCGGGATCAATTCTGACTTGGCTCCACGGCCACTAAGCATGCCCTTGTACTTTGGCCGTGGTCGATCCTGTTGAAACCACACGGCTACTAGGCACGTCCGTGTGCCAAGGCCGTGTACTCTTAGTCAGCTACTGACTTAGCCCCACGGTCACTAGGCACGCTCGTGTGCCAAACCGTGTGACAAAATAGGCCATTTACAAGGCCAATTTGCCACCCATACAAGGATCAATCCTACAAGCACTTTTAAGCATAATCCCACACACAATTTAGCAACCAATTTCATGTCAAGTAATCATCATATCATCACATACAATCCTCATTACTAAATATGTCAACTTATATACCATATTGCTCAACAAAAATATACCTAACCTATAATTTAACTTATAAGTCATTTATAACACATTCAATCGAATCATATAAGTAAAATACCATTCATGAATTCATGAAACATACATACCAAAACAAACTTATACCAAGACAAAAAATGCACAAACATATACATTACTTTAAGCCATTTACAAGGCCAATTTGCCACCCATACAAGGATCAATCCTACAAGCACATTTAAGCATAATCCCACACACAATTTAGCAACCAATTTCATGTCAAGTAATCATCATATCATCACATACAATCCTTATTACTAAATATGTCAACTTATATACCATATTGCTCAACAAAAATATACCTAACCTATAATTTAACTTATAAGTCATTTATAACACATTCAATCGAATCATATAAGTAAAATACCATTCATGAATTCATGAAACATACATACCAAAACAAACTTATACCAAGACCAAAAATGCACAAACATATACATTACTTTAAGCCATTTTCGCATGGCTCATATTTACATATATTCACCATTCAAAATCAATTCAAAAGTGACTTAACCTATACATGCCATAGTTCCAAAAGAAGTACTACTAAAAACAAAATACCAAAGTTGGTTGATAGTGTGATAAACTTTGACGATGATCCCCGAGCTCGAATCTAGACTTCAAAATCTATAAAACAATCAAATAAACACACACAGTAAGCTAACATAGCTTAGTAAGTTATAAGCAATTGTAAAAGTATACAATTTAACATTATATAAATTAAGTCAATTTATTATAATCATCAATAAAATTTATAACCATAGGTATAAATCATAACACCATTTATTAACTATCATATTTAGTAGCCTTAAGATCGAATACTCAAACATACCTTATTAGGTTTCACTTTAAACTATAAACCATTATCTCATCTCAAAACAAATTCATGAGCAAATAATTACATCACATTTCTTTAATTTCATATGCAAATATCACTTACCGAATTTGTACTAAATTTCCAAACCATCATGAATCACATACCTGATTATTTTATTTTGTTTATCACATTTCACTAATCGATATCCTTGGAGGATCCGCAAACCCGCACACTCAGTGCAAAACCATGTAACGTATCGCACACTTAGTGCCGTCACTTTAACATATCGCACACATAGTGCCAAATACTTGTAATGTATCACACACTTAGTGCCATTACATTATATTCCACACACTTAGTGCCAAATGACCAATTTCACACACACAGTGCTCGGTATTTAGATTCGCACACTTAGTGCTTTACTTGAACCTGTTATTCACTTCAATAAACACATATATATACATTCCATTTAGCTTATTACATCTATATTTCATCATCACATTCGGTTATACTAATAATATACAAATATACATCACATTTGGTCAAATTCACCTCTTAAATCAATGTCTCACATAACTATCATTAACATAAACGTATACTTCTCATTCAACTAAATTCATCTCCCAACCATTATTACATTTGGCATTACTATATTGTCCATATTTACCTCTATCAAATACATATACATCATTATGGATAAAAATTCAATTCAACCCAATTGCTTAAAAACTTACCTTGGATTTCGGCGGACTTTGTTTCCCGACTATTCGTTTAGCTTCGCCTTTCCCCGATCCACTCCCGATCCTTTTTGTTCTTGGTCTAAATAAATTAAAAATTAAGTTCATTCAACATATTTTCATTCAATTTAATCCAAAAATACATAATCGAGCAATTTACGATTTTACCCTTGACATTTTACACTTTTTGCAATTTAGTCCCTATAGCATAAAACACAAAATATGTAAAATTTGCACACACCATGCTTAGGCCGAATGTTGCTCATACACATACAAGTCCATACATTCCATTTATTTTGCATTTTAGTCCCTCAAAAATTTATTTTTACAATTTAATCCAAATCACTCAATTTCTTCAAAAATTCAAGAACAACACTTGCTAATCTATCACCTATAATTAATATTTTATCATCAAATAACAAGAATAACAAGCTTCCTTCAATGGCATCTCACAAAAAACATAACCAATTCAAAAATTTAAACATGGGCTAGCTAAAACTCAAAGCAACGATCTCAAAAACGTAAAAATTATTAAAAACCGAGCTAGAACTCACCTTGAATCAAGCTTTAAAAATGCCGAACCCTAAGCCTCTCTATTTCTTTTTCTTTTCTTTTTGTTTCGGCCATGAAAGATGAACACCCAAAATGCATGTTTTTGTTTATGTTTTATTTTATTATAACATTATAATATGATATTTTATTATTACTTAACTAATATAATAAACATATAAAAGCATAATGCATGCATGTTGTCGTCCACTACCTTGCCTAAAGGATAATTTGCAACATAAGACCTCCTCCTTATAAAGTCACATCAATTTGATCATTCAATCATTGAAAAGGCTACTTTTACCTTTTATGCAATTAAGTCCTTTTTCTCAATTAACCACACATACTAGCAAATTAACTCACAAAAATTTATCACATGCTTAATCACATATCATAGACACAAATCATAGTATTAAAATAATATTCAAACTCGGATTTGTGGTCCCAAAACCACTGTTCCGACTAAGGCGTAAAATCGGACTGTTACAGCGTGTAATTCTAGAGGCTTCCTTACCGTTCAATTGCGGACAATATTCCAACTCCCCAATCCAAGATAACGCATATATCAGGTTGGGGGCAGACATGCCTCCTCAAACTAAACAAAAGGAAATCTCAGTCGTCTGTTTTCTCCCCTTGTGTTATTACAAATGCAATTGGAAGGATCCTCTAATTACCATCATGTGCCACAGCCAACAATAGTCTATGGCTATATCTACCATACATTAAGGTACCTTTTATTTGTACCAACGGATTGCAGTATTGGAATGCATCCCAACATTGCTTGAAGGTCCAAAACAGACTCTTGAACACTCGGCACCCACAGAGCAAACGGTCATTGTAGTATGCGAGACATGTTTCAAGATCTGTTACGCAACCAGGTACATACCTATCCAACACTTGACACCACTGCCATACCTCGTTATATAACACGTCCCACCCACTATGCATATTCTCCAAGGCCTTCTATTTAGCTATCCATGCCTTGCGGTACGAATGCGTGTAGTTGAATTGGTTGCAAATATTAGCAATTAAAATAGACACGTTAGCCCTCGAATCCGCTTTTACCATCAGTAGTACTAGGCCGACGATCATATCTGAATCCAGCTTCAGATGATCCCATGAAACACCTGCAACCCCACGAGTACGTCAGATTAAATTGAAAATAATCCTAAACCCTAAATAAAACCCAAATAACCCAGTGATAATGTACCCGAGGCAACACATATATGCAAATCGGTCAACTTTTTAATCGTCCATAACCCTGTCTTCTTCCTAATAGAAGCCATGATTTTCCATGAGTAACTACCGTCTCTTACTGCACACTTCCCCTCGAACTTCTCTAATTTTGATTTAATCACGTGGAAATTAACCCCGTTCTTGATGTTGTAGCACCTCAATGCTGCGAGAAAACCATCTTTACCGAAGTACTCCCTACCCACTTCCAAATCATCGAATCCAATGATGCACTACTGTAGCCAAGCCTCTTGTGTGGCAGATTTGCAAACTCCAATGCATCATCTGTTGAAAGATTGACATTATGCATATGGGCTGGCAGGGAGTATGACGTGAATCATGGATCTTCTTCTTCTTCATCTTCAACACCCCCTTCACCGTCTTCAGGTTTAGTTGGGACAGGCTCCGGTTCAAAAAATAACCCAACTTCTGAACAGTTAGCACCAGGCTCTCGAGGTGGATCCACATCGGATTCATTGTCATCTTCATTCTTCGACCCACTAACATCTGCCATGTTAGAGGTCCCCTCACCGGTGGACGTCGTAAGGAGTAAATCATCCCTTCTCGTGTACGTTTCAGAACGTCCAAAATCACATGTCGATTGCCAATCATTGGAAGATGATTTCATTCCTCGGTAAGTATTCCCAACGTTGAACATCGACCCACCGAGGTGCATGTCTCATCCACTAACTGAGTTTCGTGCAGGGGTTGTGTATTCTGTTCTACTACCAAAATCGATGGTTCGGTGTTCTGCCTCCCACGATTGAAATCTAAGGCTGAGACGGATGAGTGTCTTCCTATTGATGATCTCGGGATATCATAATTGGAACTTTCTACCAGAGTGGTTGTACTATCAACATTTTCAACCGTTCTCACATTTCGGACAGGAAGAGATGTTGAAGTCACAAGCCATTCATCCGGTCTTGAAAATTTCACATATAACTCAAGAAACGGTGATCCACTTTCAAGTGCATTTGTACCATTGCCTCTAAGCCCCGAGCATCTTTGATATCAAATCAGTCATATTTTACGGGATCGACCGAAACACAAAATCGATACTTAATATACGAAACTCTCATTGTAATATATCTGAAGATTTTTCGCCTAATTCTTTTACAAAGTTCTGTCAACTCTATGTTCTGGTTAAAAGTCAGCCACGCTGTGTTCTCCAATAAAAAATTCACGTCGTTCTAGTTGTCACAGACCTCACCGTCATAATAAATAATAGCATTAATTCATCCACTCATTTTCAACCAATTTATCTATCGAGAGAAAATTTCAAAACACGAAAAATTATCACGAAAAATTAAAACATTATGCAATAAAATATAATGCTTCATATAAATATTAACACGAAAAATCAACTTATACCTTCAACATCATCTTCTATTCTTTTGAACTTCTTCAATTTCTATTGCTCCAACTTATGACATCGGAGGCTAAAATATGGGTCATTTATAGCCTAAGGGAATGCATCACACTCCTTTCTGTATAATGCATCCCACTATCAGAAGCAGTACTGAAAAGGGCGTCCAGTTGGAAGCATTTTTAGTACTTTTGCTGACAATGCATCCTGCTTGGAGCATTTTTCCTTTAGAAACCTCAACCCCCACTATTCGGGGCATTTTTCAAAAACCTCATCCCGGGAATCCTGGATATTTTTTCAAAACCATCTCATCAAATTTATTTTCTCAGAAGTAGCAGTATTGAAAAAGGCGTCCAGTTGGAAGTGTTTTCAGTACTTTTGTTGACAATGCATCCTGCTTGGAGCGTTTTTCCTCTACAAACCTCAACCCATCTCGTCAAAACTATTTCTTCAAAACCCATCCTCTCAAAAATATTTTCTCAGAATCCATCCTGTACAAATTATTTTTTAGACCCCCTAAACCCTAAAATCTAAACATTTAAAAAGTAAAAAACCTAAACCCTAATTTCAAAAACCCTAGCCCTAAATAATTAAAAATTAAAACAAAACCCTAACTGGGAAAACACGAGCAAAAGCGGTCCCACATGGACGCTTTTTAGAAAAGCGCTTCCATATTAGAGCGTTTTACCCTAACAGTAGGGAAAAAAACGCTGAGCTGGATGCGCTTTTTCGCGTATCCCCTGAAAACGATGCCAGCTTAGTGCGTTTTAGTGAAAACAGGCCATTCCCGTCATTTAAAAAAAAAAAGCTACCCATTTCTGTAATTTGTTTTAAAAAAGGGCTTTTATTGGTCATTTGGTCGGAATTACATGCAAAAAAGTAAATGGTCGAACCTTCAAGCTAGTCTAACAATGGAGTTTCGATGGGGAGAAGTAAAAATGAAGAAGGTGATGTTGATTATGTTATGTTTTAAGTTTTATTTACCTTATTTTTAATTTTTAAAATTAACTAAATTCATTGTAAAAGAATCACAAACCGTCCACCATAAGCTATTATGGTTAAATTGACATTTAAATCCATGTAATTAAATTCCTCAACCCAAATTAGCCCTTTAAAATTAATAGCAATTGACTTTCACAGTTTTTACAATTTAGTCTTTTTTCTTTAATTAACTAACCAAACATCAAAATTACCGAAGCAAATTTCAATATGACATTCTAATGACCTCGTAAATATTAGTTGAAATTGTGTCCCGAAACTATTTTTTTCGACACCACTAGAAAACGAGCTGTTACACAAAGTCTCCAGGACTTTGTGGAAGCTCTACTTTGGGGGCATCACGGATCGCCCAAGAACAACTTTTTAAACTTCCCAAAGGAATTTGAGCATTGTAAATAATTGAATAATTGAAGACGAGACTCTATCTATTTTTGCTTATTTTTTCAAACTTATTTCATGTTTATGATTAAGATTTAGTATAGGATTTTTTTGTGTAGTTGAGAATTTTGAGTTAAAAAAAAAATTAAGGCTTTTGTGCATGCTACAATGATGTCGCGACATCCTAGGATGGGAGTCGCGACATTGTAGGCAATTTCGAGGTAGGGCCTAAAACAAAATAGACGTAAGAAAAAATTTTATTTCACAAGTGTAAGGATGTCGCGACATCGAAAGGTGGAAGTTGCGACATCGAATAAATAAAAATAATAACTTTTATATGATTTTAAAAATAATTTTTATATAAAACATTTGTGTTATTTTCATTATTTTAAATATAAAATATTTATTTTATAATAATAAATTAAAATTAATTCTAAATTAAATAAAAATTGCTTTTGATTTAGTTCAGGTGACTATAATTTTAACTTATATTTCATAAACTGTCACATACATTAGATCGAATTAATTTTCAGTTTCTCAATTTTTCTTTAATAACTTACAAATAATGTAACATATAAAATAATAATTATATTTATTCAATGTACCTTTAACAAAAAAAGAAGAAAAATGTTAAAATATGTTATAAATTTTTAATTTTATTTTAAAAAATAGTCCATTTACTTATAAAATTTTAAAATTTAAGTCTAACTCTTAACATAGTTAAATTTGTTAGAGTAATATTTTAAAGAAAAAAAATTCACTTAACAATTATATAATTAAAAAATAAAATAGTCATTAACTTATAATGTTAAAAGTTTAACTTAAATTATAAATTATAAAAACTAAGGAGTTATAAAGGATTTTAACCTAAAGAAAAACATAAACTCGGATTTCGAGGACACTGACTGATGATGACACTCAGTGTCTCCTCTGCTCCGCTGTCTCGGGTCCCACTAGCCTCACTAACACAACTCTCCCCACTTAATTTTAATTTTCTCACTTACACTCCCACTGGCACTTTTATCGAAATCCGGTGGGCAATTAATTCTCCGACGACGATGATCCCAAACTCTGCACTCATCTGCAACTGACTGAATTTTGCTCTGTCAAAATTTAAAGTTTAAACGACGTCGTAAACTTTCTGACCTCCCAATTAGTGCCCTTCCTCGAACAATGGAAAAAAAAGAGTAAACGGAAAACAAGCCGGATTTTGCGCTGCCTTTTTTCCAGCTCATTATTCAACTCACCTTTGCTTCATTATTGGTCCAAAACCAAAACAAAAAACCCCACCACAAAGTAATCTCACTTCACTCTATCATTAGTATCCATCCTTTACTTACTCTTCAATTAATCCCTTTAAATAAAAAGTTCATTAATTCACAAATTATGCTCATAAGCTGAAACCTTTCATTCTTTATACTAAAAACACCTTACTTGCAGCACCCACAACAATCAAAGTTCTAATTTTTACAGTTTTTTTGACAAATTGGGTATAAAAAATTTAATACCCAAATCACCAGATCCTCCAAAACTGATAAATTTTAAGAAACACAAAAGCTGTTAAATGTCTAAAATTACATTAAAAAAAGGAAGAAAAATATTAGCAATGAAACCCTAAAACAGACCCATCATTCACAGCAACGGTGACTCTACATTCCGACTTAGCATCCACGTGATGGGCGAACACATTTAGAACCCGAATCCGACCCGCTAATTCCATCCGAGAGTCAATCTCCATCGTTGGTCCAACTCGATTCACATTATTACCCCCGCCGAACCCAGCTGTCACCCCAACGGGCTCTGTCATCGTCGCCGCCATCGTAGTAGTAGCACCAGGTATAGGTATCGTGGTGGCCGCCGCCGCTTGATTCGGTTGCGCCAAGGGAAATGACTGAACTGCAAAAGTGGCGGCCATGTATTGAGTCTGACCCGACTCGACCTTCCCGGCGGGTATGAACATGAACCCGACTTGAGATCCGGAGTAAAGGAGCTGAATAGTGCTGTCGTAGTGGGAAAAAGTGGCTCTGTTAGGGTTTTTAACGGTGACATATTGAGAGAAAGTGAAGCTGACGGAGTTGTTGCCGACGGAAAAAGAAGGGAGCTGGATGGAATTAACGTAAATCTTAGGGTCTTTGGGTTTAAAAACGGTGAAATAAACAATGAGAACAATGATTACAAGAAAGATCAAGAAAATGGTTGCTACAATACATGATGCCAGATTTGTACGGCCAGATGGCGGCCTTTGAGACTTCACCATGATTTTTGTAAATTCAACTGTGCTTTTTTTTCTTGAGTGTTGATCTAAAAAGAGAAAGGAAGTGAAATGGGGGAAGGAAAAGAGTGTTTGGATGTAGGGAAAATAAGAGAGTATTTAAGAAGAAGAGAAAGTGGGGGAAAGAAAAGTAATGTGAAAGGGAAGACTTTTTCTTTTGTTCGGTTTTGTCATTTTATAAGAAAGGATTTGGAGTTTATGTTGGAGCTATTCAAAGCTTAGATTTTTGAGTGTTTTTTTTTTTTTTTTATGCTTTGGGGGAAGGAATCATTGAATCAAAGATGAAGTGAATGAAAAAGAAAGAAGAAAATTATTTAAGAAGAAAATTGAAAAGAAAAAGTGAGGGTATGTTAGTTCTTAACTTTTAACTTTAAAGAGGATGAGAATGGTTTTTTTTTTTTTTTTTGAAAAAATGGATAAGAAGATGATGCAAATTGTAAGAATTTGCAGTTTGGAGGTGGAAATTATGAAAAAAAAAAATCAGTTATTCAGTTTTAAGATTCGTCTTTTTTTTTTCCTTTCTACTTTGGGATGTGTTTGATTTTTCGCAACAAAACAGGAATATTTAGGTTATTAACTGTTAACCTAAATATAGTATTTTATATAGAATTTTAACACTCAAATATGAAAAATAAGAAATTTTGTTCACAGAGTATTATTAAAAGTAGATGTTTGAAGATTGGTAGAACAAAATATTGTAGTTAAATTAGTATTAGAAAATCAGATAAATACTGGATAAGATATCCAAAAAAATGAAAAGGGGTAAGAATAGTAAAAAATGAAAAAGAAAGGGTGGTAAGTCGAAAGGTAACTACTGTCTTGTTTTTACATATAGGAGTCAAAGGAAAAAGCTTTAGGTAAAGAAAAATTGATGCCTCTCCACATGGTCAGTGGAATGATTGTCAAACGGCAAAAGCGTGGTCTATTTAAGGTGGATTTAGATAGGCGATTGAAATGGTGCGGTGCGTTTAGTTACTTTTTGTCTTACATTACAGTATCGTTACAGTATTTAATTTTACCGTTACCACTATTTTTATACTAACTACAAATAAACATACCGTCTATCCAAACTCACCCTTACCGTGTTAGAACAAATCAGTGGTCTTCTTGTAAGAAGTGAAACAATAGTTTCAATAGCGGTGGCAGTGGAAAATGACAGAAATTTGCTAAATTTACTGCAGTAAGAATTGTGGGTGTTTCAATAGCTTCTTTGGGTTTCTTCTGCCAATAATTGTATGAACGGATAGAAAAAAAAAAAGACTTTTAAAAAAAAATAATTTGCGCATAGAAATTCCACACTCAAGTTGGGAGTATCATAATTAATTACCACTGCTCTATAGATTAAAATTGGTTTTATTTACTTACAGGGTCAGGTAAGATGAGTTTTTGTTTGTCCGACCCATTTTGTATATCTCTCGTTCTGATATCATCCTCAAACATGACCCTAAAATTAGAGAAATTATTTTACTCCAATTAAGGTTGTTAAAATCAAATTGGATTGGCTTATTGGATCGATTGAAAAAAAATTAAAATAAAAAAAATTGGTTGAGTTGAAAGTTAAACTGAATTTTATAATTTTTAATATTTTTAAAAATAATAGAATTTAATAACTTTTTTAATTTAAATTAAATCGAATTAAAAATTAATGACTTAATAATTCAACCAACTCAATCCAAAAAAAACTTAAGCCTGTAGTAACAGTTCAGATCAAAACCCGATGGTCGTGTTTAAACTCACCCATTACTTCCATATTTCAGAAAGGGAAAATAGAAAGGCTCTTTGACATGACCTACCTTTAATATGGGTTGAGTAAAATTTTAAGAGAACGTTGGATATGGCTGATCTTGGCCCATTTTTAGTTACCTTTCTGAAACGATATATGGTCCAAAACAATCATCAAATTACACATAAAAAACCCAATATATGCAAGCTTTACATCAAACCCAATCATCAATGGTTACCTATTATTTCATTATCTTTGAATCTGTTCAACATATTAATACAGGATCAAATAATAACTTGATAGAGTTTTAAAAATAAATAAATAAATAAAGGAAAGCTTCAATCTCCTATGAAGGATAAGCCATCTACATTGACATAATTTGTGGTCCATACAAAAATGGACTCATCATTAACTCAATACATTCAAATATGTACCATGAACAAACCATATAGGTAGCTTTAGTTTGTGAGCTTGTCAAGCCAAGAATCCATGACTTGAGACACAGTCTCCATAAATGCAGCTTCACTCATGCCTGGAAGCAACAAATCTTGAGCTTCATCTACAATTTGCTCAATCACAGATTCCTTGTTCACAGTTTCCCTGCACATGATGCTTCCAATAGCAAAGGGAGTGGTAAGACCCCGGTCGACCGCTTTTTTCAAAAGCATGGTCGAGATACAGAGCGTGCGAGCGCACTCGACGGGAACATCCCACCCGTAAAATCTCAGAAGTGCAACATCTTGTTCAGCATCCAGTGATTTTATATAGTCTATAGTCTCTTGGGAGTAAGGCTGTCGTGATTGTGGCCAATAAAGCCAATCAAATGTGCAATCCTGGAACTGCAAATAGATACAAAAAAAAAAAAAAGGGTTAGACAACAAAGATGCAATGCATTACTAGAATGATATAGCTATATGTAAACTTACATTCTCAGGCAAGCAGTAGCCATGATCAATTGGAATAAGCACAGTTTGGTCATTTTCCCCTTTACCAATCAAGATATTACCGGCATGTCGATCGGCATTTGCCATTCTTATATCGAGCACGCTGATCTTGTGCACTTCCTCCACAGGGAAACCTCCTGGACCTACATCCTCACCACTCCCGGCATTCTTCATATACATCTGTAAGGACCCAACCTTAACATTCTCAGGTGCACATTTATACCCATATGGATGGTTAAACCCTTTGTGCAAGCACTGAACCATGCAAGTAGGAGGTACACCAGCAAACCCCGACATCTCACCAGACAAAGACCGATGTCCACTCTTGGGATGATCCAATATATAAGCAGCCACTTCTCTCACTGCTCCTCCTCCAACTCTAGTACCCTTTTTTAACCCTTCACCATTTGATGATCCATGGACTCCATGTGGATTGTTAACTGCCATCGGCTCCTCATCGATCGGTTTAAAGATCGAAACATAATCAACCCCCAACTTATCTTGCATAAAGTAAGCCCCTCCTGTCCCTTCCGGTGATCGAATTGGCTGGTTCCCTATATCCAACCCATCAAATGTAGAATGTATCATATCCCACATAAAACAAGGCAATTTCACTTTGGGGTTCACAATAACTGGTTCAAACCAGAAATCTCTAACTGGTTCAACAGGCTTAGCTCGAACTTTGGCTGATTTTTGAACCATCAAATGAATCACAGCATCACTATCTTTACATAAATCATCAATTAGTTTTTGATCATCGAGTTTTTCACCATTACAAAAGATTTCTTGTTCATCAACATCAACGAAACCTTTCCCTTGTTTAACTATCCTTTGTTTCAAATACCCAACATTTCTAAACCTATCAACATGCAATTCAAACTCTTTCCCGCAACTTGTTCTTACAGTGATGAGCAAAAGATTGGAAAGTTTTAAAACTAGGTGCAAAAAATTCCCACCTTTCAAGCCGTAGTCTTTAACAAGCGAATCGTTGCGAGCCAATTCTCTGCCTTTGAAAACAAGCCTCTGTTTCTTCACCACAAAGCCTTTACATGTCTGGATCCGAAGCTTGACGGAGGCAATCGAATCGGATTTTAAAACCCGCATCGGAATCACCGAACCGGAAACCGAAAGGTAAATCAAGATCGAGTCACCCGCTTGGTTAAAGCAATAACCAGAAGAGTGAACCGCTTCTCGACGAACCGGACTCAAAGCAACATCTACAACAGACATTTCTGGTTTTTGTCTTTCTTCTTCTTTTGTTTCAACCGAAAAACATTTGAATGAAGAAATCAACAACAAAAATTAGGAAAAAAGAAAAAATTATTTATATTCCTTTCAATATGCAGTCAAAGGGACAGAGATATAACTGTAAAAATATTGTTTTTTAGGCAAAAAGATGAAATTTCCAAACATTTGCAAAGAGAGACAGCAGGAGATGGATTTTTTTTTTTTAATGAAGAAAGGAAAGAATAAGTAAAAACTATGGAAGTGGGAGATCGAACTACCGTGATTAATATAAAATAGTCGCCATCTTTGTTTTTATGTTGTTCCGAAAATGGTGGTTTCCGTTTCTGATTAGCGCGATTGTATCAGCTATTTTCTCTGCTCCAATGCAAAATAAAAATAAAAATGGTAGTCGTCCAAAGTAAAACTGAGAAAGGAGATAAAAAGGAGGAATGATACTGGAGTGGTTGGCTTTTTATAAAGCTTTCACCCTTTGATCCAACGACTATAAGGGGCCTGTTTTTGTTATTATTATTTTAGATTTTTATTTTAAATACGGTTAGTGTCAGTAACGGTCGTTTGGTTAAAGTTCAGAGAAGGAGCGGAGGTTGACTGTTGAGTTTACCCACCGAGAATCGTCTTTTTAATCTTATCTTCAATCCGATTGTATACACATTTCATCATTTTCTCCTCAAATTACTATTATAATTGTATACAATTAACTATGAATGAGAATCCATAAGTTTCGATTACAATTAATATAATTTTATAATTACCACTACCACCAAACTACTACCATCCATAAACTAATTAAAATATATTCATATTTAAATTAAACTAAAATTCATACCAAAATAATAATAACAAAACTCATGATTTTTATTTTTATCAAATATTGATGCCTTATTATTGCATTGCATTGCATTCTCAAAAATAAAACTTTAAAAATGATATTATTAACAGATTCCAAAAGAATTAAGAGTATAATTGACATGTAAGGTATCTCATAAAAATGACTTGTAAGATATCTTAATTCTTAAAAAAAATTATCATTTGGAGTTTTGTCTTATCTCCTTACTAAAAATGGAATCACTGATTAGAAACTCTATCACATGCGTTTACATATGAAAATCATGTATTTAGAACACAGATTTGTGTTTAAAAATAACATATAATAAATAATTAAATGTATTATTTGAAACTAATTAATAATAACACATGATATATGTAAGATATTAAAATAAAAAAAAACTAGATTAAATTGTAAGTAGAATGAAATTTAAACACATGAATATATCAGACTAAGATTACTAAATAAATACAATTATTTATCACGGTGTTGTCATCAATCCTAAGTTGGTGTTGAGTTAATTTGTAACATCATCTCAATCAACAACATTATTAATATATAATTGGTGGGGCAATAACAAAATTAAAATGTATAAAAATATTAAAATAAAACCTTAGTTGAATTTTTTGGTAAATTTAAAATTTTGCTAATCCAATTGGCATGATCCCATCATATGTATTTTTTTATTATTTTTTTCAAATAAAAAGACTAAATTACCCTCAAATAATATAATTTTAATTTAAATGCAAAGTGACATTAAAGTAATTTCCCTAACCGAATTAGGACTCAATTGATGGGTGACACAACTCAATATAGAACTTTATAAATAGTATAGACAGTGGCGGAGTCAGGGGGCTGGTAGGGGCTCGGCCTCCTAAAATGGAAAAATTTTCATTTAGGCCATTTATAATTTATAAAATTTTAAATTAGTAATGGTAGAATTGCACTTTGCACCCTAAATAATAAAATTTTGATTTAATCCTTCAAAAATTATAAAAATATAAACTATTAAAATAGTAAAATTATATTTTTATTATTGTAAAAATATACAATTTAATTTCGCCAAAAAAGAACATTTTTTAACTCCCGCACTAAGTACGGATAACAAGATACAACCACAGTTCTGTCATATATTGATTCTTTAAATGGAAAACATAAGTTACCTGTTTAAAAAAAATAAATTATTTACTTAAATAAGTCTAATTCTATTAGTATATCTATACAAATTTAAATATTTGATTTAAAAAAATCTAAAGACACATGGTGACATTTTAACCCTTTAGTAGAGTAAATTTTTTTTAAATAACTATCCAAAAACAATATCAATTACATGTTAATTATTGTGAAAATTAAACTTTTTTTTTATTTTATTATCCCATTCAACAAATAGTAATATTAACCAAAACAAGTGGTTGAATTAGCCTTTATATTCATATTAAATTACGTTTATTATTTTATATTATTTATCACATAAATTAATATTATAGTTATATATCAATTAAAGATAAAATTTAATAAGATAAATAGATGCGTTAGCCTCTACTCAAGTCTAAATTGAGCAACCATTTTTAGTAGCCACGGTCTTTCTTTAGCATTGTTTCATATTTACAACTGTAAAACATGGTTTGTGCCCTTCTCATTTTTCAGTAAAATCGAGAATCGAAAGCTTAATGAGAATCAATGTCTTGAAACCTTTTCTTTTGCAATTTAAAATATCGAACATGGCAAGCTCCACACCCACTTCAATTCGATGTCGCACGTTGGATTTGGACAATCATTTGCATTTGGAATTTCACGTAGCTTGGTTTGTATTTGATTTGCAAAGTTATAGCTATGGGGTTATTTTATTGCTGGTTTGTATTTGAAGTACTTATTTTAGTAAACTTTGTTATATTTTAGCTACTGTTATGATTTGTATTTAAAGTATTGATGTTAGTTGGTTTGTATTTGAAGTACTAATGTTGTTTTAGGGTTGATGTTAGAAGCTCTATTAGTTGTGTTTTAGCATAGATGGTTTGCATTTTAACTATTGCTATTGTTATGTTCTAGTGTCACGGGCCGCAGTTCAAAGCCCGTGACCATCGCACCAAATGCATCTGATGGAGGTCTATTGTGTAGATGGGGATCATTTGGCCCGCAAGAACTAGCCCAATTCGGTAAGCTATTGGAGAAGCCTGTCAGATTAAAGCCTGGTTGGCCCGATAATGAAGATTTGGCAATTTAGGCTATTTTGGTAACTAATCTTAAAAAAATTGATAGAACCATATCTTGTAAAGATTAGATTTGATTTGATATGGCATATATTGTAAATCCCTAAAATCAAGGGATATAATTAATCTCGTCCGTCGATGTAAATGTATCTTGACCGTCGGTTTTGGGGGAGCTCAACTATAAATAGAGAGCCTCCCCCTCATTTGTACTCAATCCATTCATTGTTTCATTATTATTTGTGAATAAAAGAATATAGAGAGCATTTACTCAAACACCTTGTGTGCGTTCTTTCTATTGTTCTTTTGTTGTTTCTTTTTGCATAAATCGCTTCCGCTATATAAATTGGTGCCTTGGAGGAGTTCTTAAAGAATCCTCACTTAAGTAAAGGCTGACTTAGGTGAGTTTGGACGAACGGATCGCCTAAGGCCGCACGGATGGCAAGACGAAAGATCTAGCCCCGTAACACTAGTATGATGGTTTGTATTATGTTTTAGCTTTGTGTTGGTCTAAGTATGCTCTCTCTTTTTTTTTTTTTAAAAAAAAGAAGAAGATTTCTATAATGTTTTAGCTACTATTAAATTTTTAGCTTTGCATGATGTCATTTTAGCTACTAGTATAATGATTTTGCTTCATCTAATCTTTGTTTTGTAAAAAAATAAAAAATAATAATGTCAATTTGGTGGATTTCGTAATTTAACCAATCAAATAAATGATTGATCGGTTTACTTAAATTTTTTTATAGATATTCAATTTATTTTAATTTTTACAAAAAGAAAAATCAATTAAGTCGATTTTCAAACTTTTTGAAGCGAATCAATTGAAACTATCGATTGCACACCCTTAAGCTGCATCCAAAACTTTCGCAACTAGTGTGCCAAATAGCACCAAAAGTAGGTGTGTTTCAATGGAAAAAGAATTGCCTTTGAATTTCATTGCATTGGAAGTAGGAGTGAGTGTTTGACGGAATCGAATCGAATAAAAATTTTTTAAGTTAATCGAGTTGACAAATCATATTTTATCATCTTAATTCGATTTGGGATCTTCTTGAATCGAGTCAGGTTATATGGAATTCGAATCAAATTAAATATATTTGTTCTAGTTAAATTAAAAATATGACTTTGGTCAACCTTTATTTTATGTAATCTTTTTTGAAAATATTTTTAAACATGATCGTACAAAGAAAAATTAAAGTAAACAAGTGAACAAATAAAAGCAACACAACATGAGTTCAAGTAAACAACATCAACAACAACAACATTATAATAGAAAAAATAAGCAAAACTTTAAAATACAGCAAAAAACTACATCAGTCCAAACAACAAAACAAAAAATAAAAACAACACAACAAAAGTCCAATAAATTAGTAGCAATAACACAACAAATTGGTAACAATAACACATCAGTTCAAAGACCATTATAGATAGGGGCGAAGTCAGAACAATTTTTTAGGGGGGCAGGATGAAATTTTAATTTTTTATAGTTTATATCTTTATAATTTGTAAAGGATTAAATCAAATTTTTATAACTTTAGGGGGGGGGCAAAGTGCAATTTTACCTTTACTAATTTAAAATTTTTAAAAAAATTTAAAGGCCTAAATAACAATTTTACATTTTAGGGGGGTCGAGGCTCATGCCAGCCCCCCTGGCTTCGCCCCTGATTATAGATTAGCTTAAGCTTCTTCTTTTGCTTCAACCACCTTCGATAAACTCGAAACATCTAGTAAAAGTATTGAATGAGTTAGTTAAATAATAAAAAAATGTTTGCAAAAATAAATTAAATAAATATTTAACTTTATAAACTATTGCTAAGTATATTACCTTCTTGATCTTCGGGTATTTTGGATAAGTCTAGCAAATTTAAAAACAAAAGTGTTACTTAAATAATGAGAATGCTTACTAATATAAATAACACAAAATCTTATTTTATGAATCAAAATTAATATATTACCATCTTTCATGCTTTGAAGTTCATTAACATAGTCTTCAAAATCGATGGAATCATTAGATTTCCAAAGCCAATATTGTGTGCAAACCAAAACCTCGACCATGAGAGGAGTTAAAAAACTTCTAAAACTATTAAAAACACATCCGCCAGTGATAAATGCACCTTCTGAGGAAACTGTTGAGATAGGAATAACAAGAATGTCTCAAGCCATTTGTGCAAGAATAAAGAATCTATGATGAACCACCACAATAATAAATCAAATGAACTTGAATTGTTTACTTCGTCTTCCTCACCCAAATACTTATCCAACTCATATTTACTTTCTAGTCCAACTTGTTTCTTCTTCTTAAGGTATTTTTGTTTGGCCAAGCCCGTTTGTATTTCTGACTGATCTATTTCCATTAAACTAAAAAGATTTGTAAAAAAAAACTAGATCTACCTTAAAACAATTGAATTATCTCGGCAATGCAATTCTTTATCAATCATTTTCATAATGTCATTAGCAACATGAGGAAAAAGAAAGTTGACCCCAAAGTCCAAAAAGTTCATTTTGCATCGCAAATCAAAGATGACCGTCAAGTAAACTAGCATGTTGTTTTTGTTTCCTTCACCCCAATACTTATTATATTTATCCCTCATTTTTGAAGTCATAGAAATTATGTCTAAATATCCACAATCTTGCCACCCATACAAAAGACAATGCACATCTGTCAATAGTTCATAAAGTGAAAGAGATGTAGCATGGAAAGATCCGAACACATTCAATGTAAGATGATAAAAAGACTCTATGTCACATCCCGAAATTGGGTCTAGAAGTTTAGAGGGTAATTTTGGAATAATAGCTCAAAATGTGTTTGAAAATTCGAAGTATGGTAAACCGGAAATGTCTTCATCTATGGCTTTTTGAAAACTAAATTAATTTGTGAAAATAGTGTGAAAATGACTTTCAATTTTAGAAAGAGGACTGTTTTATAAATGGGTTTAATTTCAGAGTAGTATTAAAGCAATTATACCAAGTTTTAAAAGCCCAATTTATTCTCCATTTACCCTAATATTTACGTGAAAAAAAAAAGAGAGAATAGAAACATTCTCTTCCCCTTCTTGCCGTCAATTGAATCCTTAAAAACCATTCACCGATTTTGATTCTCAGAAATCTAATCTATTTGATTTTTACCATCTTCCAAATACCAAATCTTTTCTTAAGTAAAAAAGGAACATCAAGAACACCATTAAACCCATTGTTACTCATGTAACAGCCTATTTTCAGTCAAATCAGAACAGTGGTTTCGAAATCACAAATCCAAAGTTAACATAATTATTTTATTATTATTTTGAGGTCTACAGCATGATAGTATGATTGCATAAAAATTTCGTTAAGAAAATTTACCGTTTGTATGCTTAATTTGTGAAAAAGGACTAAATCGTGTAAAGTGCAAAAGTTGTGTTCTAATAGCTAAAGGTGTCTAATAGCTATGGAACTTTAAAGTGGAGGTCCTTATATGGTAATTAGACCACTAATATTAATGGTGGACAAAATTGGACATCTTGTAATGGTTTTAATGGTTTAATGATAAGGTTAATTTAGTAATTAATAAAATAAACTAAAATTAAAGTAAGAAAAAGAAAGGTATCATCTTTCTTCTTCATTATTCAACTGAAAATAACAACTAAAAAGCTATTAAAGACTAAATTAAAGACTATCCAAGCATTCGGTCAACATATCCTAGTGCATGTAAGTGCATTTTTGATTCGTTTTTAATGATTTCTATGTTTTTAGAGTCGTTGTAGCTTAATCTAGCTAGCCTAGGGACTAATTTGTGAAACTGTTAAAAGTCTAGAGTTTTTCCATGAATGTGTGTGGGTTGTTTTTGATGTTTGATGGATGAAAATGAAAATTTAGTGATGGTTAAACAAGTTTTGTAAAGTGATTTTGGTTGAAAATTCAAATAGGGATTTATTTGTAAAATGTGAAATTTTTGTGGTGAAATGTGTGAAATAATGAAATGTGTGGGCTACTATGAACATATATAGAATTTGGTTAGTATGGGTGTGGGTTAAATTGCTTGAATTTGCATTTTTATGAGATAGGGACTAAATTGTAAAGAAGTTAAATGTTTAGGGGCAAAATAGTAATTTTGCCATAACATGAATTTTTGGATTGAGTTGAATAGAATGAGACTTAAAGTAGTTAAATTTGATTATATAGATCAAGAAAAGCCACGTTCGGATTTAGATCAAGACAAAGATAAAGTAGTGGATTGATCGGTAGATTTTCTCCATACTAATTCGAGGTAAGTTCGTATGTTAATAAGCATTAAAGTAATTGTGTTTTAAATGCTTTATCATTACATTCTTGATGAATACAACTTCATGGAAATATTCGACGAAGATTTGGCGATGTATGAAATCCCGGATGAACCTTAGGAATAGATAGGATACAAATGACATGTCATTAGGGGTTACCGTGTTTTGGGTGCTGGTCCCGTACGTTCTACCGGTGTCTGAGTTTTTCGGCATGTGTTGCGGTTACTCGTCAGCTTGTGTGAGTAGCACCGTGTAGCTACATCTTGATCGTCAGCTTGTGTGAGCAGACCCAGTAATAGCTCGAGAGTGAGCATCTATATGAGATATGAGATAGAGATGGTTTCGACCATGTATTGGCATTTAGTGTATGAGATACCCGAGTATCCGATATTATTCCAAATGGTTCAACAGGCACAGTGATGTTACGAGAGTTTGTGAATTCAAAAAAAAATGAATCAGTATAGGTATGTACGTGAATCATATGAGAACTAAATCTATTAGATTTGTGAATTCATGTCTAACTTTATGAGTGAATATGTGTTAGGCTTGTGGATCAAATTGAGTTGTATTATGTTATGTTTAATTACTTAAATTGTGATTAAATGGTAAGTTGAGTTTTATGCTATATGAACTTACTAAGCTTAATTGCTTACTTTGTTTAATTTTCTGTGTTTTATAGTGATTCGGAAGCTCACTCGGTTTGGAAGTTGTCGGAGATTTCATCGCACAATCAAACTCTCCTTTTGGTACTTTTGGACTTTATGTATTTTGGTTATATGGCATGTATAGGTCTTTTGGCTAATGAAAGCCTATATGTTTTGGTTATGTAATTAGTCATTTAATATGGCTTGATTTGGTATATGTTGGTATATATATGTTTGTGGTTTGTCTCATGTTATATGTTGTTTGGATTGCCATGGGAATGCTTTGATTATGATTTGGAACTTTTGAGTATCATATGGTTGAGATTAAGAAATGGCATATATGTTGTGTGTTAGGCACAAATGTGTATATATGCATTTGACCATTTAGGCAACTTTTGGAAGTGATATTGGTATGATTTTTGAATGGCTAGTTGTATGCTTGTAAGTGGTCAAGTGAATGTGTAGATATTGCATGCTATAGACTTGGAATTGGTTAGTCTTGAATGCTTATTTATGTCATGGTGGTATGTACATTGTTTGGCTTAGGTTGTACCATATTGGGTGAGAAATATGGCTTGGAAAATGGTCTATTTTTGTCCACACGGGCAGAGACACGGGCGTGTGTCTCAGTCGTGTGTGACACACGGCTAGGTGATATGGCCATGTGTCCCCTGATACTTTTTTAGAAACCAAGTCAGTAGCTTCACACGGCCTAGCACATGGGCGTGTGGCTTGGCTGTGTTGCACAAGTCAGTATACCCTCAAGTTTTCACACGGCCTAGCACACGGCCTGACACACGGGTGTGTGAGACCATTTTGAAGGGTACACGGCTTGGCACATGGGCGTGTGGTCTGGTCGTGTGACCTAAGTCAGTGAGTTACACGGGGTCAGACACTGGTTGGGACATGGCTATGTGATCCCATTTCGAATGTCCGCACGGCCTGTGACACGGGCGTGTCTCTTGGCCGTGTGAGACACACGGCCTAGCCACACGGGTGTGTGTCCCCTGCACTTTGAAAATTTTCCATGTATTTCTAAAAATCTCTTAAGTACTCGGTTTAGTCCCTAACCTCTTCTAATGCTTGTTTTAGGCCTTGAGGGTTTGTATTAGGGACTATATGATTGAATTTGAATGACTTTTGTTTGGATATGAGAATTGAACATGAAATGTATGATAGTTTAAGTGATAAGTTCAGTAATGCTCCGTAACCCTATTCCGGCGTCGGTTAGGGGTTAGGGGTGTTACAACTCATATTGTGGGTTTTCTTGGATTTCAATCAATTGTTCGTCGTTTTCTTCAATCGGGGTAAGGTTTTCTGTTATTAACAGTTTTTGATGTAGTCTAGTCATTTAAATCGAGTTTTTATCTATTGAATCAAATGTGGGATTTGGAATTTTGAATGAAATCAATGTTTTGAAGTGTTTTTCAACTTGTTTTGATGTGATTAGAAGGTTTCTAAACTTTCCTTAAAGATTCTTTAAAAGAATTCTAAGGTTTTACTAAGTTTTCGTGAAAATTGTCATTGTATGTCGAAATTTCGGAATCATGAATCTATGTAGTTTTGTGTAGCTTGAAGGTTGAGAATCATTCTTAGATGATTCATGTTAATAATATATAAAAAAACGCACCCTGATAAGGCTCACACAACTTGATACTGAAGAAACTTGGTAGTGCTACGTCATTTCAAAAGCTTATTTTCTAATAAGGCTCAGTTTAGGGGTTTGAAATTTGAATTAACTGATGAAGATTGAAGAAGAAGAAGAAGAAAAAGAATAGAGGGTTTGAATGAACTGATGAAGAAGAAGAATGGAGGGCTTTGTTTTAGGAATTTTGATTTGGGGGTTTGAAACTTTGAATGAATTGATAGGTTTGATTTAGGGATTTTAAAATTTGATTTGGGGGAAATGGTGGGGTGGGGTAGGGGAATAAAGTAAAATAGATTTGAGGGAAAATGTAAAATAATAAAAATATTGAAACAATAAATAATAATATAAATTTAATGTAACATCCTAGGAAGGGCCTATGCATTTTCAGATCAATTGTATGAAATGACAAGTCTTAAGTATTATGAATAAATTTTTGATACTTTTGGAAACCTAGAAATGAATGAAAATAGAAATGAAAATGAAAATGGAAATGAAAATGGAGATGGAAATGAAAATGGAAATGGAAATGGACATTTTGGAAACTTAGACATTTTTGGAAACCTAAACATTTTTGGAAATGATCCAAAAATGGAAACTTGAACATTTTTGGAAACTTGGATATATGAGAGAAATAAAGGAGTTTTATTCACATAAATATGTGAATAATAAGAGATAAATAAAGGAGTTTTATTCACATAAATATGTGAATAATAAGAGATAAATAAAGGAGTTTTATTCACATAAATATGTGAATAATAAGAGATAAATAAAGGATTATTTTCTAATGAGATAATTGAGGAGATAATTGATGGATTAAAGGCTTTTATCTTTTAAATAAAAGAGATAATATTATCAAAAGAGAGGAGTGGTGGCCAAGTAAAGGACTCCTAGGCTGATAACTTTGGCTATAAAAGGAGGACAGGAGGGCTACTCATCAACACTTGCTCCTCTTCTTCCTCTCTCGCCAAATTCTCCTAGGCAAAACCCCTCTCTCGAATTTTCATTAAGCAAAAATCCTCTCTTTTTCTTCTATTTTCTTCTCCGTTTCTCTTTATTAAAATTTGAATCTTTGTGGATTCTAAGAAAGAGGGCAATCATCCACAACATCAAAAGGGGATCTTTCGGAAATCTAAGGATCTAAGGTAAGGATTATAAATATAAATATGTGGTTAAAGATTATGATTCACGTTTTCAAAGTTAGATCTAATCTAACACGAAGTTATAGGATTTCAACAGGCTTATAAAGGAATCCTCTTGATTTGGAATCCCATCATAAGGTAAGGGATATTCGGCCAAGGCATAATTTGTTTAAGTGTTTTCCATTATTTCAAAAACCGAAAACCGACATGGTTACATACCTAGTATTAGCCGATTTCAAGGAAGAGGAATTCTAGCAATCATTGGGACTTGATTAAATCAATTCGGCAACTAGGTAAGTAATTCTACTTCTAGTAGGATTTGGTTTTAAGACCAAATAGGTTTATTTATATGTTTTAATTAATGGCCGAATATAGGAGTGAAAGATCTAGATCGGTAGATCGCTCTACGGAATTCACTAAACTATTAAGCGAAAAAGGTGTGTACTCTTACTAACTTTCAATAAATTGCATGGCAATCATTAGATATGTAAATATGTAACAAAGATGTGAATGTGGCTAAGCACCACAAATGTGGTAAGGAGTACCTGTGCACGCTTCCTACTTTTGATAGGATTGTGAATGTGATATAGTTTGAACATGTGATTAGTAACATGAATGAAAATTAAGTATGTGAAATATGTTATGAAATAATTGGGGCATTCGGGATATTTGTGGAGGAAGAAAGTGAAGGTGATGACTACGGTCTCACCAACGTAAAGTGGTGACTACGGTCACATAAAGTGAAAAGTGGTAACTTCGGTTACATCTAGTGAATACAAAGGTCTAATGACACAACATAAGTGGGCGATGAGCACGTCGATCGCAAATGATCGCCTTCGATGGTGTGTAGCGGATGGAGGGTCGACTTAGTAGTCCCCGCGGTATACAAAGTTGGTACGGGTGGTGTGTAGCGGATGGACAAATAGGTTTGGATTTGGGTTGCATCATCCTTTATTTTGTATGAACATGATATTGATATGACTTGTATGCCCGATTTGTTGGAAATTAGTACTATGTACACATTGAGTCTGTTGACTCACCCCGCTTGGGAATTATTTTTCAGTGATGAGCAAGTAATGGACCGGGTCTACAGGAGCTAAAGGTGGCCATGCATCGCTTGAAGAAATTATTTGGAATTTGGACTTTATGAAATTTTAGTACTTTAAACTTTATTTTGGGTTTGAATGATGTAATAAGGCCATAAGGCCCAATTGGATTTTCTTTATTTCTGTTTATTTTTATTTGAATATGATACAATTTATGTTTGATTAAAGATAAGTAAATTTATTTCTTTTAAAATAATAAACCCAAAAATTATTTTGTCACCTTATTTAAGTTGGATTTCGAATTTATTAAATAGGTTTCAAAATAAGCCCAACCTAAAACAATTTTTTTAAAATTACACAAATTTTCTCTAAGTCATTTAGAACATTGAAAACCGATTTATTTAAGGAACATACCAGATCCTGCTTCGTGCTCGTGGGCCGGGTGTGGGGTGTTTCATTGGTATCGAGCCCGGTTTAAAACTCCCTCGCCAGTGGGCTCGTGCCCAAAACATTTTCAATTCGAGCCCAAATGAATTTCTTTGAAATAAGCGTGTTTTATGGCATGGCACCTAAGTCTCCGACCAAATGATCCACCACTGTAAGTACCTTTAAACCATCTGTGTGATTATGTGAATTATGAATTGTAAAAGGGTAGCAAAGGCATGGAACGTAGAATAGTGTGATAGGAACTTGAACCCTAGGATTAGACTACTCAAACACTTGAAACTCATAAGACTTAATGAACTTAACAAACCTATGACTAAGTTATTAAGCTAGGGTGTGGCAACCCCCTCAGACGCATGTCTAGGATTGGATCCGGAAGAGCCTGGTATTTAAGCGAGTCCTAGTGACTCACCTCCTCTTCTTCGCAGTATCCTACCAGTGCGTAGCTTCGGTTCGCCCTAACTCGTAAGACTCAGGTGGTGTGGCAACCTCTCGTCCGCATGTCTAGAAAGGTCGGTGAGAGCAGGTATTTAAGCGATCCTGAGACTCACCTCCTCTTCGCAAGTATCCTACCCGGTGCGTAGCTTCGGTTCGCCCCTAACTCGTAAGGCTCAATGGTGTGGCAACCTCTCGGCGCATGTCTAGAAAGGTCGGTGAGAGCTTGGTATTTAAGCGATCACGTGACTCACCTCCTCTTCATTCGAATCCTGCTCAGTGCGTAGCTTTGGTTCACCCCGACCAAGAGGGCTCGGTCATAGGCTAAACACAAAGAATAAAACCCGAAGGGACTTAGCCATTTTTCTTTATAAAAAAATGTATAACCAAAATTTAGTTTTAAAACTCTTAGAAACTTATGAGAACTATTTTACAACATTTTCTTCTAAAAAAAAAAATACCCTTGGTTTATAAAATGACCAAACCACCCATAGTTTTAACAAAATTTCATTACTTTATCAAATGTTCAAAACCCTAATTTGTAAAATATCAAACTATCTTGATTTTGGAAAATTACAAAATTGCTCCTAACTTACAAAATTACCAAAACGACCCTGATTTCCAAAATTTTTTACAATATCATTGCTTTGAAAAGTGTAACTCTCAAAGGAACCCTCAATGTTTTACAATCTTGGAAAATATCCCTAACTTAATAAATTTTACAAATTTACCCCGATTTTTGGAAAATTATCAAAATACCCCGAGGTCAAAAATTACCAAATACCCTCGATTTCAAAATTCTTCCAAAATTTCCCCGGAACTTTAGAAGTACCAAAATACTTTCGTCAAAATCACTAGGAACTTTTTATTTTTGAAAATTTACGAAAATACCTCTGTAGGATAAAATTACAAAAATGCCCCGGGTAGTGGAAAAGCAAAATAACGAAAACAACAACAAGAATTACAACGCTTTCTTTGAATGAACGAAAGTTCATATTTGTTGATGGATGAATGAATGAATGCAAGATCAGTATGCATGTATGAATACGAAAGAACCACTCTTAAACTCTTCTTCATAAGATATCATCGCGGTAATAAGTGAAACAAGAATACTAATACATAAAATTCCTTAATCGATCTCGCCGATAATGAGCTCAAGAGGACGTGGTCGCCGTGGAAGAGGTAGAGGAAGGATGACCGTTAGATCGGGACAAGGTTCTCGACAATGAGATACCACCACCACCATCACCCCCAAATTTGTCAATGTTGAGCAGCGCAGGCTCGCATGGGAAGATGCCGTGTCGCAGTCATCGGCTGCGAGTTTTGGAATTGGTGGTCGTGCAGAAACAATTCAGAAATCGTAAGTTCAGCGCTCGAGCGGCTCCGTGCTAATGGAGCCGAAATGTTTAGAGGAGTATCGGAGGGGCACCCAAAGATACCGGTGAGTCTCGGGTTGGAAGCAACCGAAACGCATCATGGATGAGCTCGACTTGACCCGAGGAGAAGTTGAAAGGGATGACGGCATCATTACGCCGATGAAGCGTATCAATGGTGGTTAACCGTTCGGGGCGGTGCCACGACGGAAGATCTCGACTCGGGAATATGCTAAGGAAGCATTTCGTAAGAAGTATGTGGGAACCGTATATAGATGAGCAAAGGAAGGCTTTTCCGGGTTGGTACAAGGAAGTAAGTCTGTCACACCGAATATGAAGCGGAATTCTTGAGGTTGAGCCGATATGCCCGAGGAGTAGTGGCGATCGAGCATGAACGATGTGTTCGCTTTGAGGACTGACTTAGGGGACGATTTGAGACTTTTGATAGCACCGCATCGAGCGGGAATTCTCTCGCCTTGGTGGAAAAGGCTAAAGTGGTGAGGAATTAAGGACGCCACCAAGCAGGTGTGGATTAAAATAAGCCCAAAAGAGGTTTTGGGCTATCTGGAAAAGGCCACAAGAGGCCTAGAGTTGACAAACCACAAAGTCAATGCAGTTTGGTGCGGGTGGCAATTTCGCCTTGTGAACATTGTGGAAGGAAGCACGGGGAGAGTGTTGGAAAAAGCGGGACGATGTCTCAAGTGTGGGTCCAAGGACCATATGATTAAGGATTGCCCCAAGCTATTAGATGAGAGCCAACCAGCAGCTCGCATGCTAACCAGCCGGTAGAGGCGACAAAGCCTCAAAAGGTCGTGGGTCGTCGGCCAACAGAGGTAGTGGCAGAGGCCGTGGAGCTCGGGTCGAGGTGCAAATGCCTAACGCCAAGCAAGGCAACCGGTTTGGTTTACGCGTTTCGCGGAGGGAAGAGGGAGACGCGCCGATGTTATAACCCAGACGCTCTTTATTCATGACAAACCCTATTTTGCTCTTATTGATGTGGGCTCAACTCATTCCTATGTTGCATGTAGTGTGGTTGAAACACTAGGCCTAGACTCAAACTTTCTCGATAGGCGGATAATCGTAGTAAGCCCTTTAGGCCAAATCTGAGGATAGATAGGATCTTTCGAATGTACCCCAGAGAGATTCAGGGGAGCGAACTTTCTGGGCGACTTAATGGAATTACCCTTCTGGAGAGTTTGAGCTTATACTTGGAATGGATTGGCTAGTAGAGCATCGAGCCGTGTTGGATTGTGCGCTAAACGTATGGAACTAAGAACCCCTAAGATGAGGTAGTAGTGATGATCGGAGAATGGAGGAACTACTTGTCTAACGTAGTTTCGCCTGACCAAGGCCGAGAAAATGGTTAAGAAAGGATGTAAGGCATTCTTAGCCTTCGTGAGTGCGTTAAGAGGAGAAGAGGAAGGTGTTAAGGGAGTTAGAACAAGTAAGGGGATTTTGAGGATGTATTTCCTGAGGAGTTGCCCTAATACCCCCGGATAGAGAAGTGGAATTTGGAATAGATTTGCTACCGTGAACGACTCCCGTGTCAATCGCTCCCTACCGAATGGCACCAAAGGAGTTAGTGGAGCTCAAGGCTCAAATCCAAGAGTTGTTGGATCGTGGTTCATTCGACCCAAAGGTGTCTCCGTGGGGAGCACCGGTTCTCTTTGTGAAGAAGAAGGATGGAACTATGCGGATGTGCATAGATTATCGCCGCTTGAACAAATCGACCATCAAGAACAAGTATCCTTTGCCAAGGATAGATGACTTGTTCGACCAACCGAAAAGGGGCAAACAGTGTTCTCAAAGATCGACTTAAGGTCGGGGTATCATCAATCGAAAGTGAAGGAGGCCGATATTCATAAGACCGCTTTTAGGACAAGATACGGTCATTTTGAATTTGTGGTGATGCCGTTTGGGTTGACGAACGCACCGGCCGCGTTCATGGATATGATGAATAGGGTTTTCCAACCCTACTTGGATAGATTCGCCGTGGTGTTCATCGACGACATTTTGGTGTATTCCAAGACGGGAGGAGGAGCACGATGAGCATCTCCGAGTTGTGTTAGAAGTGTTAAGGGAAAGAAGCTTTATGCCAAATTCAAAGCAAGTGCGAATTTTGGCTCAAGGAAGTGGCGTTCCTAGGACATGTGGTATCCGCAGAAGGAATAAGAGTGGATCCTAGGAAGATCGAGCAGTTGTTGGATTGGAAACCACCTAGGTCGGTGGCTGAAATCGAAGTTTCTTAGGCTTGGCAGGCTATTACGTAAGGTTCGTGGAAGGATTCTCGCCAATAGCCGCACCTTTGACAAAGTTACTAAGGAAGGAAGTACCGCTTGTGTGGACGGATAAGCAACAGGAGAGCTTTGAAAAGCTTAAAAGGTCTTGTGAAGTAAGCTCAGGTGTTAATTCAAATGGAGGCGTAAGGACTTCGTAGTATATTGTGATGCTTCGCATTGCGTGGTTAGGGCCGTGTGCTAATGCAAGAAGGAAAGGTAGTCGCTATGCATCTCGACAGCTAAGGCCGCATGAGGTGAACTACCCAACTCATGACTTGGAACTCGCGGCAGCGGGTTTTCGCCTCAAAGTTTGGAGGCACTACCTTTATGGAGAAAGGTCGATGAATTTACACGGACCACAAAAGCCTTAAGTATTTGTTGACTCGTAAGGAGTTGAACTTGAGGCAACGAAGGTGGGTGGAGTTATTAAAAGATTATGACTGCTCGATAGAATACCATCCGGCAAGGCGAATGTAGTAGCCGACGCCTAAGTAGGAAGGTTGTGTCGGATTTAAGGGCTTTGTTCGCTCACTTAAGTTTGTATGAAGACTAAGCTGCTAGGCGAGTTACAAGTCAAGCCAACCTGGTGAAGGAGGTGAAAGAGGGACAGTTGGCGGATAAGGACTTAAGTACTAAGTTACAGCAAGTACGGCAAGGAGGATTAAAGGATTATGGCGCCAATGATGAAGGAGTACTCGTACTACAAGGAAAAGGTTTGTATGCCGAGGGATAAGGAGTTGAGACAAAGGATTCTTCAGAAGCGCATGGTAGTCCTTATGCTATGCATCCCGAGGCATCAAGTCAGATAGAGATCTAAGGGAACAATTTTGGTGGTCGACTAAACGAGAGGTGACTCGAATTTGTGGGGAAATGTTTGACATGTCGCAAGTAAAGGTCAACACCAAGTCCCATCGATTGCTTCAACCAATTGAGATTCCCAATGGAAGTGGGAAAGAATTACCATGGACTTAGTTAGTGGGCTTCCCTTACGCCCACTAAGAAGGACTCGGTATGGGTGATAGTGGACCGTTTGACCAAGTCCGCACATTTTATCCCCGTGAGGATCGACTATTCCTTCAAAAGTTAGCCAAGTTATATGTGGCGGAGATCGTGAGGCTACACGGGTACCGATGTCGATCATCTCCGATAGAGACCCAAGGTTTACGCTCGATTTTGGAAAGCACTTCATCAAGCATTGGGCACTAAGCTAGACTTCACTACGGCTTTTCATCCACAATCGACGGCACCGAACGGGTTATACAAGTGTTGGAAGATATGCTAAGAGGTCAGGTGATGGATTTCCGAGGAAGTTGGGAAGATTACTTGCCTCTAGCCGAGTTCTTCTACAACAACAACTATCGTGCAAGCATTCGGATGGCACCATACGAAGCATTGTATGGAAGGAAATGTAGAACACCAACTTGTTGGACCGAGTTAGAGAACGCCGCGCTTTTGGGTCCAGAGTTAGTGGCGAAACCGAGGAGAAGGTGGAATTAATTCGGCACGGTTGAAAGAAGCTTCGATGAAGCAGTGTCGACGCAGACCTTAGGAGGAAAGAAATTGAGTTTGAAGTAGGAGACCAAGTGTTTCTAAAGGTCTCACCTTGGAAGAAGGTTATGCGGTTCGGTCGCAGCGGAAGCTAAGCCCAAGGTTTATAGGGCCCTATCAAGCATCGCGAGTTGGGCGGTGGCATACCAATTGGAGTTGCCACCAGAGTTGCATCAAATGCACGACGATTTCATGTGTCCATGCTACGTCGCTATCGATCGGATCCGTCTCATGTGGTACCCGTTGAAGAAGTGGAGTTAAGGCGGATCTATCCTACGAGGAGGAGCCGATTCGGATCTTGGAACGTGACGTGAAAGCACTACGAAAGAAGTCGGTGCCTTTAGTCAAGGTGTTATGGCGCAATCATGGATCGGAAGAAGCTTCGTGGGAGCCGTAAGAGACAATGCGACAAAGAATACCCTCAATCTGTTTAGTTAGGAAATTTCGAGGACGAAATTTTATTTTAAGGGGGTAGAATCAGTAACATCCTAGGAAGGGCCTATGCATTTTCGGATCAATTGTATGAAATGACAAGTCTTAAGTATTATGAATAAATTTTTGATACTTTTGGAAACCTAGAAATGAATGAAAATAGAAATGAAAATGAAAATGGAAATGAAAATGGAGATGGAAATGAAAATGAAAATGGAAATGGAAATGGACATTTTTGGAAACTTAGACATTTTTGGAAACCTAAACATTTTTGGAAATGATCCAAAAATGGAAACTTGAACATTTCGGGAAACTTGGATATATGAGAGAAATAAAGGAGTTTTATTCACATAAATATGTGAATAATAAGAGATAAATAAAGGAGTTTTATTCACATAAATATGTGAATAATAAGAGATAAATAAAGGAGTTTTATTCACATAAATATGTGAATAATAAGAGATAAATAAAGGATTATTTTCTAATGAGATAATTGAGGAGATAATTGATGGATTAAAGGCTTTTATCTTTTAAATAAAAGAGATAATATTATCAAAAAGAGGAGTGGTGGCCAAGTAAAGGACTCCTAGGCTGATAACTTTGGCTATAAAAGGAGGACAGGAGGGCTACTCATCAACACTTGCTCCTCTTCCTCTCTCACAAAATTCTCCCTAGGCAAAACCCCTCTCTCGAATTTTCATTAAGCAAAAATCCTCTCTTTTTTTCTATTTTCTTCTCCGTTCTCATCAAGTTAAGTTGAATCTTTGTGGATTCTAAGAAAGAGGGCAATCATCCACAACATCAAAAGGGGATCTTTCGGAAATCTAAGGATCTAAGGTAAGGATTATAAATATAAATATGTGGTTAAAGATTATGATTCACGTTTTCAAAGTTAGATCTAATCTAACACGGTTATAGGATTTCAACAGTTTTATAAAGGAATCCTCTTGATTTGGAATCCCATCATAAGGTAAGGGATATTCGCCAAGGCATAATTTGTTTAAGTGTTTTCCATTATTTCAAAAACCGAAAACCGACATGGTTACATACCTAGTATTAGCCGATTTCAAGGAAGAGGAATTCTAGCAACTCGTTGGGACTTGATTAAATCAATTCGGCAACTAGGTAAGTAATTCTACTTCTAGTAGGATTTGGTTTTAAGACCAAATAGGTTTATTTATATGTTTTAATTAATGGCCGAATATAGGAGTGAAAGATCTAGATCGGTAGATCGCTCTACGGGAATTCACGGAAACTATTAAGCGAAAAAAGGTGTGTACTCTTACTAACTTTCAATAAATTGCATGGCAATCATTAGATATGTAAATATGTAACAAGATGTGAATGTGGCTAAGCACCACAAATGTGGTAAGGAGTACCTGTGCACGTTTCCTACTTTTGATAGGATTGTGAATGTGATATAGTTTGAACATGTGATTAGTAACATGAATGAAAATTAAGTATGTGAAATATGTTATGAAATAATTGGGGCATTCGGGATATTTGTGGAGGAAGAAAGTGAAGGTGATGACTACGGTCTCACCAACGTAAAGTGGTGACTACGGTCACATAAAGTGAAAAGTGGTAACTTTGTTTACATCTAGTGAATACAAAGGTCTAATGACACAACATAAGTGGGCGATGAGCACGCCGATCGCAATGATCGCCTTCGATGGTGTGTAGCGGATGGAGGGTCGACTTAGTAGTCCCCGCGTGTACAAAGTTGGTACGGGTGGTGTGTAGCGGATGGACAAATAGGTTTGGATTTGGGTTGCATCATCCTTTATTTTGTATGAACATGATATTGATATGACTTGTATGCCCGATTTGTTGGAAATTAGTACTATGTACACATTGAGTTCATTGACTCACCCGTTGGGGAATTATTTTTCGTGATGATGAGCAAAGAATGGACCGGCCTACAGGAGCTAAAGGTGGCCATGCATCGCTTGAAGAAATTATTTGGAATTTGGACTTTATGAAATTTTAGTACTTTAAACTTTATTTTGGGTTTGAATGATGTAATAAGGCCATAAGGCCCAATTGGATTTTCTTTATTTCTGTTTATTTTTATTTGAATATGATACAATTTATGTTTGATTAAAGATAAGTAAATTTATTTCTTTTAAAATAATAAACCCAAAAATTATTTTGTCACCTTATTTAAGTTGGATTTCCGTAATTTATTAAATAGGTTTCAAAATAAGCCCAACCTAAAACAATTTTTTTAAAATTACACAAATTTTCTCTAAGTCATTTAGAACATTGAAAACCGATTTATTTAAGGAACATACTGTATCCTGCCTGTGCTCGTGGGCCGGGTGTGGGGTGTTTCATTTAAAATATAAAATAATATAGTTCAGTATTCGATTTATTCAAATTATTCGATTTATTTGAATTCAAAAATTTAACTCGACTCAAACTCGAAATTCGAAAAAAAATCGAGTTGATTCGAATAATTTGAAATTTGAATTTTTCGAATTTCCATCACCCCTAATTGGAAGAAAAAGCGGAACCAAAGGAAGCCTTAGCCAACTTGCAAGCTCTGCTCAATATGACTGTTGTCGGAGGCGATTTTAGGGGATGGTGCGCCCAACCCTTCCAAAATTTTGTAAACTTTCATTCAAGTCCTTTTTAAAAAAATTATTTTGATCTTAAAAATTAGTGCCTAAAAATAAGATAAATTTGTATTTGGCCCCCAAAGTCCAATTTTTTTTTTTTTAAAAAAATTGATTTCTTTTATAGAATTTATAATTTCTTATGATAAATTTAGTAGCATTTTAATTTAATTTAGTAAACTAATACAAAGTAGTATCTACAAAATTAATTTGATAAAAATAAAGTTAAATAATTACAACATCTAAGTATAAATAGTATCTAAACATTAATTAGGTAAAAAAAACTTAAATAATTACAATATCTAATACAAATTGAGCATTTAACCTATTTTGCTTTTCCTAAATTTTGGTTATCAAAATTATCTCAAATTTAAAAATAACTTGTTGAAAGTAAACCTAACCCATAGCCAATTCATAAGGAAAGCCTACTTTGGAAATGTTTATTTCATATAAGTATCCCAGCTCTCTTTATAAACAATTCTGACTTCGTCTTTCGTTAGTATCACTCATCAATCACATATATTATAACTTAATTACATCAAATCACATTATCAACCTAACAAGGAGACTTATATTGTACAACCTGAATGATAACTCACCAACTATGAGAGGAGCATAACCTAAAAATGTCTCCCTTAAATACCTCTCCAAAATCAATGAAGATACGAACAACAAACACACCTTTCAATCTCCTCTTCTCTCCAGAAGCTCTATAACAACTCTAAGCTCTTCCCTCTTCCAGAACACCACTTACAACTCTCGATTTTTTGAATGAACCGTGTCTCGAACCTCCATCACTTTCTTGTCATCAACAAATACATTTTTTTTAAAGAATAATACATTTATTATTTGTTTAAACTCATTCTTATGTATTGTTACAAATCTGTAAAAGTAGTCACTCACTTTGTCGGTGCATGTATTTATTCTGTCTCTAAAATAAAGACCTGAGTCTTATTTGTCCTTTTTTCTTTTTCATACAAATGATTTGTCCCTTTTAATAAGAAATGTTAAAGTGACAGGCACATTTGAATTGGCCAATGGCTCTTGTATTCTCCTTGTACAAGGGAATCAGAACTCTTGCAACGAGAAATCTTGTAGACGTTTAAATAGTTATTTTCGGAGCAAAGCTGGTAAGATGGTGCCACCACCTACGGAGTTGTTTCATAAAAAGATTAGGTTTTAGTACATGCACTTGTCAATTCCTCTCCTTTATATATAATATTTATGTCTTTATAATGATAACATCCAAATGGAGTTCCCAAGTCATAAGATTCCTAAGGCTTTAAAGTTTTTTTTTTTTTTTAAGGCTCAATTATACTATAAATTAATTGGAATATATTTGATAAGGTTGGAAATTTAAAATAAATTTGAGAGAAAATTTATTTACGATATTTACGTAATTTTAAAATTTTTAAAATTTCAATTTGAGAAATGAATATTTAAATTAGACCAACATACCATTACCATAGAAGGAACAGTGCTTTTAAGGACACATTATTCTTTGATGTGGAGGTCCTATAACCCATGTCCAGATGCTCATGCTCAGAATAATAATTTCTTTTACTATTTTAAATATATATATATATATATAAGTTACTTTTAAAAAATAATATAAGTTTATTATTAATTAGTCAATAAAGTTTAACTAGAATTAAAGAAAAAAATAATCATAGCAAATTTAAAAATTTTCTTTTAGAAGAAATTATCAGCTTATGTAATTTATATACTGTATGCCACTTTATTAAAAAGGAAATTTCTTTGAAATCTGTGTAGTTAGAGGGGTATGAAGTGGCTTTACCCCAGTTAAAAATGGTATGATAGTAATTTTAGTTTCTTTCCCTTATAAAAAGTTAAAAGCCATTTTCAATTTTCTTTTTATATTTGGTCTCCAAACTTTTAAAAATTTATTTTAGTCTCAATTCCTAATTTTTAGTTTCACTCTTATATATTTATATTATTTACGTCAAAAAATTATAAAAATATTCTTCTATAATTAAAAAGAACTATATTATTCCAAGGCATTTTCCTACTTTCATTTTAATAAAAACCAATTTAAATATTATTCATATGATGCGATTTGAATTCACACCAATTGAGTTATTAAAACCTTAAATTTACCACTCAATTAAAATTTTATTTTGATAAATTTTATACAATTTTTTAATAAACACAATTTATTATCTACAATTATATAATTACTTTCAAACCATATGTTTCATTGTTTATTGTATGTTATTTTTAAATAAGAATCCGCATTTTAAATCTATGGTCTCCACGCGCACACATGTGAGATAGAATTTCTGGTTATATTTAAATCTCTTGTTGAATTTGATGTCATGAGTTAACTTAACACTAACTCAATTATAAAAATTATTAATAAATAAAAATAACAAAATTTTATAATAAGGAGATTTATGGTTTTTTTTAAATTAAACATATTAAATTAAGGCGGAATGTAATTTAATATATTTAATTAAAACAATTTATAGAGTTAGTAAAAAAAATCTTAAAATGGATAGATAGTTGTGTTAAGAAATTTAAATCGTCTTATTCATATAGAAAATTATTAATTATTTCGTTAAAGTTTAATAATGTTTACGAATGGATAGGAAATATCTTGCTCACATGTGTCACTATTTATAATTCAACTACCAAAATCAATCTTTTTTCTCTTTTTTATCAATATAAACCATGAAGCTAGTAGAAATGTAATTCATTAATCTTTTCTCTACCAAAACTGGAGACCATTGTCATACGTATAATTCTAATTTACAACAGATAGTGGAACTACCTTCTAACTAAACTTACAACCACTTATAATTAATTCTAGTTACTGTGATACAAGCTATAATGTGGACAAGTTAGCTTATTTGAGAAACCAGTTTAGTATACATAAAATGTTGTTTTTTTTTTTTTATCTTTTTAAGGATAATAAGTGTTGTATTTGATATTGAGCCAATTTTTTTTTTTGAGAAAATATATTACTTAGATTAATCTAATTCCAGTTATATACTGTTCTGCCCAGTGCCATTCAAATTAAAAAAAAAAAAAACTTAAAAGCCACCGTCCAAAGAGATACGGACGGTTAAATTTTGGAATATAATATTCAAGGATTGTAGAGAAAGACAAAACTACAGAACACGTGTCGGTCTGAAACAACATCAAGTTACGCTCCCGGTAAAGGACGGCGAAGCTGTCGGGACAGGTGGCAAGTATTGCTTTATTTTGGGATCCTGCCTTGTGCACGCTTGCTCTTCCGGTTGGCATTTCATTTCAAGTATCGAGCTTCCAAAGCACAAATGAATCTTTGAATTTGGACCATTCTCCTAAGCTTATGAAGTTAGGGCCCAGGGCTTCAACAAATCTATATTAAAAAAAATGATGAATAATATATTATAAAGTAATATGCCATGCTAATGTAATTTTGTGCATGCATGGTATATAAAAGATGGAGAAATTTTATTTTCTTATTAATAAATCTAAATGCTTAATTGCTACACTTTTCTTAGTTTCATTGGCCCATTTACTTTAAAAATCTAGAAATTCTTGAGCATATTTGTTGAATATATATATTTATATCATTTTATAATCAAGAATTACTCAGAATATAAATGTTTATAAAAATATTTTTATTTTTTTAATTTAAAAACACACTTGCTAAATAGAAATATTTTTTATTTAATGAAAATATTAAAACATGTTTGTTACTTTTTTTTATAATAAAAACATGAGTAATAATTTTTTTTTAAAAATTACATGTATATATATATATTCGAATCAACGATTGAATATTTAAAAATTGTTGAAAATAAATAATTATTTTTATATTTATATGAGGTTTGAACTACAATCAATTCATTTAATCTTTCGTTTTTTTCCTTTTTTTACAAAATATTTTTAGTAAAAATAATGAAATTATTTTTTTATTTTATATTTTTTACATATTTTATATTTTTATAAATTATTTTTAATTTAATGTAATTATTTTATTTGTTTGTGATAAAAAGTACCATGTCAATTTTTTTTGGGTATTTTATTAAAAAAGCCCATTTCTAACATTATTTACGGAAATGGGTCACTTAAAACATTATTTACTGGAATTGTTCAAAAAATACAAAACACGCCTACGTGGAAGCGTTTAAGGGGAAATTTCAAAAAAACCCTTCTCGTGGGAACGCTTTTGCTATGTCTGCAAAAGCGCGCTGACATGGAAGCGCTTTTGCTGACATAGCAAAAACGCGCTTACGTGGGCATATTTTAGCCCGTGTTTTTGCCCCAACAGTCATTTAAAAATTTGACCGTTGGGGCCAACAGTCATGAAAAAAAAAATTATAAACCCCTACCCATTTTTTTTCACACAAAATTTCCTCCAAATTACATTTCTTCCAAATTTCTCTCTAAATTTCTCAAAAAAGCTCTCAAAGCTCTCAAAGTTTTTAATTTTTGTCTAAATTAGTATTATTTTTTTTATAATTTCTAAGAAATTTGATCGTGTTAGCAATGGCCCGACAATTAATTCGTCTCGATGATAAACATATCTCCGTCGACCAAATGAAAATGGTAAGGGTTAATTTTAAATTTTTAATATTATTTTATTTTATTTTCATTTATGTAATTTAATTAATTTTTTTTATAATTTTTTCTATAATAGTCGGTAGATCAGGTGTCACAATATTATATTCATAATATGTCTCAAAATTATTTTTTCAGAATCAACTGTGCAAAAAAATCGTCCAGTTGGGAGCTTTTTTTAGTACTTTTGCTGACAATGCATCCTGCTTGAAGCATTTTTCATCCCCAACTATTAGATTTCTCGTGAATCCCGAGATATTTTTTCAGAACCATCTTCTCAAAATTATTTTTCAAAATCAACTGTACAAAAAAACCGTCCAGCTGGAAGCTTTTTTTGTACATTTACTGACTGTACAAACAAAATCCATCTCGTCAAAATAAAATTTTCAAAACATATCACGTCAAATTTATTTTTCATAACCCTAAACCCCAAATTTATTTCTTTCGAAACAATACTTTCCAATTTAAAAAACCCTAAACCTTAACTTATTTTTTCAAAACCCTAAACCTTAACTTATTTTTTCAAAAACACTAACCCTAAACCATAACCCTAAACCCATAAACCATAAGCCATAACATACAAGTAACCCAAAAACCCTAGAAAAAACACAAGCTAAAGCGCGTTCACGTCAACGCGCTTTTGTCATGTCAGTAAAAGCGCTCCCACGCAGGGGCGAAGCCAAAACAATTTTTTAGGGGGGGCCAGATGAAATTTTAATTTTTTATAGCTTATATCTTTATAATTTGTAAAGGATTAAATCGAATTTTTATAATTTTAGGGGGGCCAAAGTGCAATTTTACCTTTACTAATTTAAAATTTTTAAAAAATTTTAAGGGCCTATGTAGCGACCTAAAATTTTGCTCGGGCGCTAATTGAGAAAATTATTGAACATTTGAAAACAGAGTTTCAGTTTTATTTAAAAAGGGAGTCGCCACCGATCTTTTTTTCCTAGGTGTGATCGGACACCTAATAAATCCTCTTTTTTAAAAGAAAAAATATTTTTTTGAATTTTCTTTTAAAAAAGTCCGAGTTTAGGTCTACGCTAAAATTCCGAGAGAAAAATAGGGTTCGAGTCGATTCTGCGAGGAAGGTACTAGCACCCTTGCGACGCCCAAAATTAGTATCTCGTTAAACGCGTGTTGTCTTAATTTTCAAAAATACGAGTTTAATTTAATATTTAATCGTGATCTGATTGAAACACAAGAATTTTTTTTGAAAACACGAAAATTTTGAAAATACGAAATTTTTGAAACACGAATTTTTTTGAAAACACGAAGATTTTTGAAAACGACGATTTTTGAAAACACGAAAATTTTGAAAAAAAGATTTTTTTTTTGAAAAACACGAAAATTTTGAAATACGAGAATTTTTAAAAATGCGAAAATTTTTGAAACACGAAAATTTTCGAAACATGAAAATTTTTGGCACTCAAAAATCTTTGAAACACGAAATTTTTTTAAAACACGAAATTTTTTTACACTTGATAAATTTTTGAAAACCAAGAATTTTTGAAAACACGAAATTTTTGAAAATACAAAAATTTTGATAAACTACATATTATCGTGTTATATACATTTTAAAAACAAAATTTTGATAATAAAAAAATAACCACAAAAATAATCATTTTATTTTAAAACTCGAAATTTTTTTAGATTTTTTTTATTTTTAAAAGGGCGTATCGTATTTAACACGAACCGATGATATTCACCCAACATAGCGATGAAATCAATGGCAAGTGTTAAACCGATTAGTTACCTTATTTATTAAAATTATTATAATTAAAAGTAAAATAAAATACAATTAAAAAATAAAAATGCTAAAAATATCAATAATATTAAAACGTGATATCATCAAAAATACACTAATTAAATTAAAAGTGGGTAAAAAAGAAATTACCGAAAAACTCAAAATTACGGGCTTGAAGAACGGGATACACGACCCGGTTTTTTTCTCTCTTTTTTCTTCTTTCTCTTTTTTTCTTTTTCTTTTTTCTTCTCTTTTCATCTTCTTCTTTCTTACGGGCTCACTTGCCTTTGGGCTATTCTTTGTCTGTTTTCTTTGTTAAATTTTGCTCTATTCTTTGGCCGCATGTGGGCCTCGCTTTTTTTTGTTTCTTTTTTTTTTTGGGCTGCCTTTTCTTTTTTTTTTTTGTTTTTTTATTGGGCCACTGGGACTTGGGCCTGCTGGGTGTGGGTTACACGGGTCGGGTTGGTTTGCTCAGGTCGAGTCGAGTCGGCCCGAAGGTTTAAAAAAAAAATTATTTTTTTCTTTCTTTTTTTTCCTTTTTCCTTTTTCTTTTTCTTTCATTTTTTCTTTTTTCTTTTTCTTTCTATTTCTTCTTCTTCTTCTTTCTTCTCCTAGCCCGCTGCCGCCGTGGTCACCGTCTCCTCTGCCGGTGTGCGACGCCTTCTTCCTCTCCTCTTCTTCTCCTTCTCTCTTCTCTTTTGTCTCTTTTTCTTTTCTTTTTCTTTCTCCTTTTTTCCTTTTTCGTGGGTTTTTTTTTTGGATGATGGGGGTTCCTTTTTTTGGAGAAAAATCTCCTTTTATGGTGTGTGTTTTGCAGGTATTAGGTGGCTAGGGGGAAGGGAGGCCATCCCTTAGGCCGGTGGCCGGAAAATCGGGGGGTGGGTGCGCGAAATCCGCCGGATTGTTGGGGATTTTCTGACAGAAGGACCAAACTGAAAATGCAGTAAAATTATTGGGGTCGAAGTGTAATTTTGAGAAAGATGAGGGGTCAAAATATAATTTTAGAAAAGTTGGTGGGTTAAAATGTAATTTTGGAAAAGTCGAGGGGTCAAATGTAATTTTGATTTTTTTTTATTTTTCAATTTTTTTTTTAAATTTTGAAAGTTAAACACGAAATCGAGCCGGACAAAATTTAGTGCTTACAGCTGCCCCTCTTTGCTTATCGCTGTGAAATAGGGATAGTGCAAAGACTTAAAAGCACTAAATTTTGTTCGATTGTCCAATCTTTATTCTTTATTGAAAAACAGAAATCAAAAATAGCTCGGCATGCGACCCGAAGCTCAACTTACCTTTTTGGATTATGAGTTGATCTTTGAAAAAGAAGAAATTGAAAATGCATCAGCGTGTGACTTGAGGCTCAACTCACCTCTCGCAATATGAGTTGATTTTTTTGAAAAACGAAAATTGAAAAATACCTCAGCGTGTGACTCGAGGCTCAACTCACCTCTCGCAATATGAGTTGATTTTTTGAAAAACAGAAATTGAAAAATACCTCAGCGTGTGACTTGAGGCTCAACTCACCTCTCGCAATATGAGTTGATTTTTTGGAAAAACAGAAATTGAAAAATACCTCAGCGTGTGACCTGAGGCTTAACTCACCTCTCACAATATGAGTTGATTTTTTTTTAAAAAAATAGAAATTGAAAAATACCTCGACTCGTGACCCGAGGCTCAACTCACCTCTCGCATTATGAGTTGATTTTTTTGGAAAAAACAGAATTTGAAAATACCTCGGCATGTGACCCGAGACTCAACTCACCTTTCGCAATATGTGTTGATTTTTTTGAAAAACAGAAATTGAAAAATACCTCAGCGTGTGACCCGAGGCTCAACTCACCTCTCGCAATATGAGTTGATTTTTTTTTAAAAAAAAAAAGAAATTGAAAAATACCTCAGCGTGTGACCCGAGGCTCAACTCACCTCTCGCAATATGAGTTGATTTTTTGAAAAAGCAAATTGAAAAATACCTCAACAGTGACCTTGAGGCTCAACTCACTTCTCGCAATATGAGTTGATTTTTTTAGAACAAACAGAAATTGAAAATACCTCGGCATGTGACCCGAGGCTCAACTCACCTCTCGCATTATGAGTTGATTTTTTTGGAAAAATTGCAATTGAATTTTTTTTTCAAAATATGAGAATTTCAAAACATATCATCTGGTGGAACTCGGATGTCTTCTTTTTCCTTGATTCAGTACAGCTATCATCAACACCTCTTGCTCTACTGGAGTACCTGTATATGTCATGCATAATATTATCATGATATGCACGTGTTTGTCTTAAATGCTTTCATGCCTACATGATTATGCCATGCGCATTGGGCTTGTTTGTCATATATCCCTTTTCGTTACGATTTTCGTGATGACCTGCATTCATTGCTTCGAATCTTGACTTTCCTTTCAGGTTTTGTACCCGTCCTCAAGCTTTACGAGTAATCTGTTTTCTTGTATATCACCCTTTTTGCCCCCTGTTGAACTTCGTCCTTGCTTTGAGGCTCTTGTACTTACCAAATTCTCATCCGGGTAATGCTCAACATTCCTTTTGTTTAGAGTATGTCATTTCACTATTTATTATTTAAATGAACCAAACATGATATGCTTGACAATGACACAGTAGGTACGAAAGAAATACCTCACATTCATATTTATTTCAAATGCAATAAGCAAAGAAAATTGACAAGGAATAGTTCAATAAAGAAAACATTATAAAGAAAGGAAAGCAGACTCAATTGTCACAAATGCTCTAGATATCCAACGCATGAACTTCTTCACGTTTCTTCATCCTGGATCTTTTCGAGCAAAGCTTCTTGTGGAGAAGATTTCGAGCTTCCGAGAATGCTTCAAATATTGTAATCTCGCCATTTGACTCCCTGTTCAAATCGTCTTGCTCCTTAAGCCCAAATTTGTTTTATTAGGACGCCCTTTCGGGTTTTCATCCTAATCTTTTTTGTTTATCAAGATGCTCTTTTCGAGTTTTCATCTTGATCTCTTTTTCTTTTCCTTTTTTTTTATATCAAGACGCCCTTTTCGGGTTTTCATCTTGATCCTTTTTTTAGGCATAGTACTTTTTCACGGTATCTGAGTTCACTGGATTAGGTAACTCCTTCCCATCCATCTCAGTGAGAATCAAAGCTCCACCCGAGAAAGCCTTCTTTACGACGTATGGCCCTTCCCAATTTGGTGCCCATTTTCCTCGAAAGTCTTTTTGTATTGGGAGAATCTTTCTCAGTACGAGTTCTCCCTCGCAGAATTCTCTTGGCCGCACTTTCTTGTCATGGGCCGTGATCATTCTCTTCTGGTACATCTGTCCATGACAGATTGCCTTCAAGCGTTTTTCTTTGATAAGATTTAGCTGGTCATATCGAGCTCGAACCCATTCTGATTCTTCTAGTTTCGACTCCATTAAGACTCGTAGAGAGGGGATCTCAACTTCGATGGGCAGCACGGCTTCCATTCCATAGACCAGAGAGAAAGGAGTTGCTCCCGTAGATGTCCACACAGATGTGCGATATGCATACAAAGCGAATGGTAGCTTCTCGTGCCAGTCTTTATATGTCTCGGTCGATTTCCCAATAATCCTCTTAATGTTTTTGTTGGCCGCTTCTACAGCTCCGTTCATCTTTGGGCGATAGGGTGAGGAATTATGATGCTTTATTTGAAATTGCTCGCACACTTCTTTCATCATCTTGTTGTTCAGATTTAAAGCGTTACCTGAAATGATTCTCTCAGGCAAACCGTATCGACATATGATTTCCTTTTTTAGGAACCTGCAAACTGTAGTCTTCGTCACATTAGCAAACGAAGCGGCTTCTACCCATTTTGTGAAGTAATCTATAACCACAAAAATGAATCGGTGTCCATTAGAAGCTTTTGGGGAAATTGACCCTATAACATCCATGCCCCACATAGAAAAAGACCACGGAGAAGTCATGACATGAAGGGGCGAATGGGCTGCATGAATTTTATCGCCATAAATTTGACATTTGTGGCACTTTCGTCGCGTAAACTAATGCGCAAATGCTTTCCATCGTCAACCAAGATAATAATCGAGTCTCATAATCTGCCTAGCCATAGTGAAACCATTGGCATGCGTCCCCACAAATTCCTTCATGGACATCTTCAAGTATTTTTCTCGCTTCAACAAAGATCCACGCATCTCAGGAGCACTTGATCTTTTCCTCTTTTGTACAGGATATCCCCATCAAGGACAAATCCCACCACCATTCTTCTGATTGTTTTTTTGTCGTTCTCATTTGCTTACTCGGGATACCTTTGATTCTTGACATATTCTAAGATATCATGGAACCATGGCCGTCCATCTGTCTCTTTTTCAATGCTAAAACAATGTGCAGGGACTTCATATATGCTCATTTGGAGAGGCATTATTTCTGTTTCTCTGTTCGCTTTGAACATTGAAGCCAAAGTGGCCAGGGCATCAGCCAATTGGTTTTCTTCTCGTGGGAAGTAATTAAAAGTCACTTCTTTGAATTCTTTAATCAGTTCCACAATGAGATCCCGATATTTAACTAATTTTGAATCTCTCACTTCCCAATCTCCACGGATTTGGTAAATCACCAATGCTGAGTCCCCGTACACCTCTAAGATTTCGATGTTTTGTTCAATAGCTGCACGAAGTCCCATGATGCAAGCCTCATATTCCGCTACGTTATTGGTACAGGAGAAATTTAATCTGGCAGTGAGCGGATAATGGTTCCCTTCTGGTGACACTAAGACTGCTCCAATCCCATGCCCCAATGCATTCGATGCACCATCAAAGTTCATCTTCCATGATTTCTCTTTTGACGACTCACATTCTTTTTCTGTAATGCACATCAAGTCTTCATCTGGGAAATCAAATCTCAATGGCTTGTATTCCTCCGTTATTCGAGTTGCTAAGAAGTCAGCTATTGCCCTCCCCTTTGTCGACTTTTGACTCACATAGATAATGTCGTACTCCGATAGTAAGATCTGCCATCGTGCCATTCTTCCTGAGAGTGCAGGTGATTCCATCATGCACTTTATTGGGTCCAGCTTTGAAATTAACCATGTCGTATGATACAATATATACTGTCTGAGCCTTCAAACTACCCAGACCAAAGCGCAACAGAATTTTTCAATTGACGAATACTTTGCCTCATACTCTGTGCTCTTTTTGCTGAGATAGTAAATCGCCTTTTCTCTTTTCCCCGACTCATCATGTTGCCCCAGTACGCAACCCATTGAATTTTTGAACACAGTCAGATACTATATTAACGGTCTTCCGAGAATTGGCGGTACTAGCACCGGGGGGCTAGAAAAATACTGTTTTATCTTGTCAAAAGCCATTTGGCACTCTTCGTTCCATTCTCCCGGATTATGTTTTCGAATGAGTCAAAAAATTGGGTCACACTGGTTGGTAAGTTGAGCAATGAATCGAGCGATGTAGTTCAACCTCCCTAAAAATCCTCTGACTTTTTTTTTGTGTGCGCGGAGGTGGTAGTTCTTGTATGGCTTTTATCTTATCTGGATCAACCTCAATACCTCTCTTGCTGACAATGAAGCCTAGTAACTTTCTCGAGGTAGCCCCAAACGTACACTTGGATGGATTAAGCTTCAGCTGGAACTTTCTTAGTCTTTCAAACAATTTCCCGAGGTTCCTAACATGCTCTCTTTCCCCCCGAGATTTGGCAATCATATCATCGACATAGACTTTTATTTCTTTGTGTATCATGTCATGGAATAGCATTACCATTACCCTCTGATATGTTGCCCCAGCATTCTTCAATCCGAATGGCATCACCTTATAGTAGAACGTTCCCCACATTGTTACGAAGGTAGTTTTCTTCATATCCTCGGAAGCCATCTTTATCTGATTATAACCCGAGAAACCATCCATGAAAGAAAATAAAGAATGTTTTGCTGTATTATCCACCAACGTGTCAATGTGTGGCAAAGGAAAATTATCCTTAGGGCTTGTTCGATTCAGATCGCGATAATCTATGCACATTCGCACCTTTCCGTCTTTCTTCGGTACTGGGACTATATTAGCTACCCATTCTGGATATTTAGAGACTTGTAAGAAGCCAGCATCAAATTGTTTCTTGACTTCTTCTTTTATCTTTAACAGCATTTCAGGTCTCATTCGTCTTAGCTTCTGTTGAATGGGTTTGCATTCTGGTTTCAGTGGGAGTCTATGGACCACTACATCCTCGTTCAACCCTGGCATGTCTGATACGACCATGCAAATACATCTTTGTACTCACGAAGTAAGGCGATCAAATCATGTTTGGTATTCTCTGAAATGGAGGTCCCAATCTTCACTTCTTGCCTCTTTTCTTCATTTCCCAAGTTTACTGTCTCAACTGATTCTTGATGGGGTAGAATCTGTTTATCTTCTTGTTCTATCATTCTTAGTAAGTCAGGAGACGAAACATAATCTTCAGCATTTTCCTCAGCTTCGAATTCTCCTAAACAAATAGCTTTCTCAAAATTGATTTCAGGACTTGTAACGGGATTGCTCATGTCGTTGATATCTGAGCACCTGAAAGGTGAATGGAAAAGAAAACTATAGAGGAGCATCAAGGTATCAACAAACATAATGTTATGGCATGATATGAAATACATGTAAGGACAAGCTATGAGAATGGGGAATAATTATGAAGTTAATGAGAATGAAAAGACCATGACAAAATGCATCTCTATTAATGTTCATTTAAATAATAAAGAGCAAACATAAGCTCTTACAAAAGAATCCCACTATTACTTAGGGGCACACAAAAAAGAGAGAGTTAACATTGAGCATTACTCTGGAGATGACTTAGAAACTACAAGAAGATCCACAACAGTCCAATTGTTCTAAACAAATCCTGGAGGACAATGGCGTATTATTGAAACATCTTTAATTGCATCATCTCCTTTGTCAATAACATTTATACTGGCATTCTGAAGACCCCTTTTAATCAATAACAGCGTGCTTCGTGAATTATCTCGCCCTAGGTACATTATTTCTGCAGATGTAAATATTTTTGACAAATGAGGATACGTTATGGGCTCCCATTCCAATTCCCAACCTGAGGCTCTTGCAATCCTCCTTTCTTGATCTTTATGCAACAGTTTTTTTTGTATATCCGGCTTGAACCCTAAACCGTATCGAGCCTTGTGGTGTACCAGTTTTAGTGCTCAGTGAATGATTAAGGTGATATGCACATGCAAATGAATGGATGAATGAATAAATGACAAATGAATGTTAGTAATGAATAAATATGCAAGAATTTTGGTGTTGATTTCAAGATAGCCCCATACTTAGGCATTTCATTAATCAAAAGAGTCCATTACAAAATGTTTTGCCATCTCTGATTTAACAGTTACACAAATTTCCTAGCCACATCGCCTTGTTTCTTCACTCGTTCTAGGAACTCCGACATGCTTAATCTTTGGCTCGGGATCATATCTTCCTGATTGAAAGTGAAACATTGGTAAGCTGGGTCCCAGAATCGAACCATGGCTTGAATCAACTGTTCGTCTATGTTGACAGCGACCAAGTGAGCTATATCCCTGTACTTTTCAGTGAAGATGCCCCTAGTGTCTAGGTCCCACTGTTTCCATATTCTAGTCAAGTCTTCGAGGTTATTCCGATGAGCATTCGTAGTCACATGCTCGGGAAGATTGGAGTTACATCCTTCCTTTAAACTGTCCCCTTTTACTTTCTGGGTTTTCAAAGACCAGTCTCGAACCACGTCATTTTTCTCGGCTACTTATGTAATTGACTCCTCCATCAGAAACCCGTTTTTGGCAACCAATCTCTAATCAACACCTTCCTAACAAGATGCCTATGATGCATGATGAAAAATAAAAATGAAGACAAATAACCTTGGTTAGTAATCACAACAAATATAAACGAAGAAAAACTATGGAAAATCTAACAAATTAAGCTATTCAATCGTGCATTTTGGTGAAACCGACCTACTTTTTTTTTGTTTTTTTGTTTTTTGTTTTTTTTTTTACACTCATCATGCTTTGCAAAAACCTACCCCACATACTCATCAGATAATCTACTCGATCCAAATTATTAAATGGACCCGATTCCCTTGCATAAAAAGTGTAAATGTAAAAGAATTAAAAGGTAAGAGGCGTTTCTCCCATGTACTTATTTTGGTGACTATTAACGGACGAAGGTTTGGCATGGCTCTAATCGGGTGGCTCATACGGTTCACTATATGCGGTTTCGGTTCTAAAAAGGTATCGAATTGTCCGCATCGTCGCCTACTAAGGCTAGTACGAGCCTCGGTTATCGCCCATCATAGGCTCGCGAGCTCAATTCGAGGATTACATTTACTTATGCCTATGCGGAGGGACAAGTTAACTCACGAAAGCATAAGTCATATGTAACCCGGAAGTATTCACTAGCCTGTGCGGAGGGACGAGTTAACTCACGAAGGCATAGCGTTTACTTCCACTTAAGCGGACGGAGCCTGGGTAGAGAGCTCATATTATGCAAAAATGCAAGTGTACGGTGTGTGGGGAGAAACTCACAAACCTTTTCGTTTTTATTAAAACTAAAAAAAATTAAAACCGTAAAAACTTAGAGCTGAAAAACAAAAAGGTAAAACAAGTTAGAAAAATATTTACAACATGATGCAAATGCATGACTTTTCAAAAAAAAACAAAATTTAAGGATCACGACTGAATATTAATTTGAACGAGGAGTTTTGAAAATTTTGACAACACGCGTTTAATTCCAGAGTCGACTCTCAAAAAAATATCCCCAGCGGAGTCGCCAGCTGTAGCGACCTAAAATTTTGCTCGGGCGCTAATTGAGAAAATTATTGAACATTTGAAAACAGTGTTTCGGTTTTATTTAAAAAGGGAGTCGCCACCGATCTTTTTTTCCTAGGTGTGATCGGACACCTAATAAATCCTCTTTTTTAAAAGAAAAATTATTTTTTTGAATTTTCTTTTAAAAAAAGGTCCGAGTTTAGGTCTACGTCAAAATTCCAGAGAAAAATAGGGTTCGGGAGTCAGTTACGCGCGAGGAAGGTACTAGCACCCTTGCGACGCCCAAAATTGGTATCTCGTTAAACGCGTGTTGTCTTAATTTTCAAAAATACGAGTTTAATTTAATATTTAATCGTGATCTGATTGAAACACGAGAATTTTTTTTGAAAACACGAAAATTTTGAAAATACGAAATTTTTGAAACACGAATTTTTTTGAAAACACGAAGATTTTTGAAAACGAGGATTTTTGAAAACACGAAAATTTTGAAAATACGAAGATTTTTGAAAACGACGATTTTTGAAAACACGAAAATTTTGAAAAACGAATTTTTTTTTGAAAAACACGAAAATTTTGAAATACGAGAATTTTTAAAAATGCGAAAATCTTTGAAACACGAAAATTTTCGAAACACGAAAATTTTTGGCACTCAAAAATCTTTGAAACACGAAATTTTTTTAAAACACGAAATTTTTTTACACTCGATAAATTTTTGAAAACCGAGAATTTTTGAAAACACGAAATTTTTGAAAATACGAAATTTTTGATAAACTACATATTATCGTCTTATATACATTTTAAAAACAAAATTTTGATAATAAAAAAACAACCACAAAAATAATCATTTTATTTTAAAACTCGAATTTTTTTTAGATTTTTTTTTTATTTTTAAAAGGGCGTATCGTATTTAACACGAACCGATGATATTCACCCAACATAGCGATGAAATCAACGACAAGTGTTAAACCGATTCGTTGCCTTATTTATTAAAATTATTATAATTAAAAGTAAAATAAAATAAAATTAAAAATAAAAATGCCAAAAATATCAATAATATTAAAACGTGATGTTATCAAAAATACACGAACTAAATTAAAAGTGGGTAAAAAGGAAATTACCGAAAAACTCAAAATTACGGGCTTGAAGAACGGGATACACGACCCGATTTTTTTCTCTCTTTTTTCTTCTTTCTCTTTTTTTCTTTTTCCTTTTTCTTCTCTTTTCCTCTTCTTCTTTCTTCTTTCTTTCTTCTTGCTCGGCTTTGGGCTCACTGCTGTTCTTTGTTGCTTTGCATTTCTTCTTTGGGCCGCATGTGGGCTCGCTTTTTTGGGTTGTTTCTTTTTTTTTGGGCTGGCTTTTCTTTTTCTTTTTTTTTGTTTTTTTTATTGGGCCACTAGGACTTGGGCCTGCTGGGTGTGGGTTACACGGGTCGGGTTGGTTTGCTCGGGTCGGGTCGAGTCGGCCCGAAGGTTTAAAAAAATTATTTTTTTCTTTCTTTTTTTTCCTTTTTCCTTTTTCCTTTTTCTTTTTCTTTCTTTTTTTCTTTTTTCTTTTTCTTTCTTTTTCTTCTTCTTCTTCTTCTTCTTTCTTCTTCTTCTTCCTTCTTCTCCTAGCCCGCCGCCGTCGTGGTCGCCGTCTCCTTCGCCGGTGTGCGACGCCTTCTTCCTCTCCTCTTCTTCTCCTTCTCTCTTCTCTTTTGTCTCTTTTTCTTTTCTTTTTCTTTCTCGTTTTTTTCCTTTTTCGTGGGTTTTTTTTTTGGATGATGGGGGTTCCTTTTTTTGGAGAAAAATCTCCTTTTATGGTGTGTTTTTTACAGGTATTAGGTGGCTAGGGGGAAGGGAGGCCATCCCTTAGGCCGGTGGCCGGAAAATCGGGGGGTGGGTGCGCGAAATCCGCCGGATTGTTGGGGATTTTCTGACAGAAGGACCAAACTGAAAATGCAGTAAAATTATTGGGGTCGAAGTGTAATTTCGAGAAAGATGAGGGGTCAAAATATAATTTTGGAAAAGTTGATGGGTTAAAATGTAATTTTAGAAAATTCGAGGGGTCAAAATGTAATTTTGATTTTTTTGTATTTTTCAATTTTTTTTTTTAATTTTGAAAGTTAAACACGAAATCGAGCCGGACAAAATTTAGTGCTTACAGCCTAAATAGAAATTTTACATTTTAGGGGGGCCAGGGCGCATGCCAGCCTCCTGGCTTCGCCCATGCTCCCACGTCAGCTCGCTTTTTGTTGACATGGCAAAAGCGCACCCTTGACAAGTCACTTTTCTGCGTTTTCCCCTTAAAACGCTTCCACGTAGACGCGTTTTAAATTTTTTAACCCATTTCGATAAATAATCTTTTAAATGGCCAATTTTTATAAATAATATTGGAAATGGGCCTTTTTAGTAAAATACCCATTTTTAGTATATACTTTAGATTGCATTAAAATGCTACAGCAGAATCAAAGATAGGTTAAATTCTTGTTGAATTGAGTTGATTGACAAAAGCTTTACTCTTACGTTTGTGATCTTCTTCTTTTCATATCTTTTATGTATATTTTACTATTTTTATTTGGAAATTTAAGATTTATAATTTTAGAATAAATATTACAGTACTGCCATAGAACTAGTAAATTCTCATGCTACTTTCTAATAAATTTGTTTGTTGCCACCCTTTCTAATTTCCCTCCTACTTTTACTGATCTCGATTTACTTTTCAACCATCTCTTAACCAACATACTTACTGTAAGCACTAAACTTTGTCTGGCTCGATTTCGAGTTTAATTTTCAAAATTAAAAAAATTGAAAAATACAAAAAAAAAATATTTTTAACCCCTCATCTTTTCCAAAATTACCTTTTGACCCTTAAACTTTTCAAAAATTACATTTTGACCCCTCATCTTTCTCAAAATTACGCTTTGGCCCCAGAAGTTTCACTACATTTGCGATTTGGTCCTTCTGGCAGAATCACGAGATTTGGGCACCTACCCTACGTGATTTTCGGCCACCGGCCTAGGGCATGGCCTCCCTCCTCCCTAGCCACCTGCTACATGCAAAAAACAACAATAAAAAGGGGCTCTTACCCCCCAAAAATCAAAAGGAAGGAAGAAACCCCCCAAAAAAAACAAACAACCCAAAAAAAAAAGCAAAAAAAAAGAAGGAAAAGAGGAGAAAAAAGAGAGAAGAAGAAGAAGAAGAGAAGAGGGAGAGGGGAGCATCTCACCACTGGCGGAGGAGACGGAGACGACGGTGGCGGCGGTTAGAGAAGAAGAAGAAAGGAGAAGAAGGAAGGAGAAGAAGAAGAAAGAAAAAAAAAGAAGAAAAAAAAATAAAAAAATAAAAAAAAAATTAAAAATAGTCGGGCCGACCCGACCCGACCGCGGCGACCCGACCCGCACCAACAACAGGCCCAGCAAAAAGCAGCCCCAAAAAAAAAGGCAGCAACAAAAAAAAAACAGGCCAAAAAGGAAGCAGCCCAACACACCAAAGTGGCAGCAGGCCCAAAAAAACAGTGCAAGCCCGCACCATAAACAGCCTATTTTGGCAGCCCAAAACTTTGGGCCTTGGTATTTACTCTTAATCCTCCTCTTTGGTTATTTGGCCCACATGTTTCAATATTCTTTCACTAACATTTTTAATGTTTTTTGGCATTATGTTGTAATTTTACTTATTTTAATTTTTAATAAATTCAATTTTTTTTAAAAAAGGTAACAAATCGGTTTAGCATTAAATCATCGTTTTCACTGCTATGTTGGGTGAACTTCTTTGATTTTATGTTAAACGTGGAATATATTTATAAAAATTAAAAATTAGAAATTTCAAAAAAATATAAAATCTTTGTAGAAGAAAAAATTATCAAAATTTCATTTTTAAAATGTATATAATACGATAATATGTAATTTATCAAAATTTTTGTGTTGCAAAAAATTTTGTGTTTTCAAAAATTCTCGTGTTTCAAAATTTTTGTGTTTTCAAAATTTCCGTATTTTCAAAAAAATTTCGTGTTTTCAATAATTTTCTTGTTTTCTATAATTCTCGGGTTTCAAAAAATTCTCGAGTTTCAAAAATTTTTGTGTTTTCAAAAATTCTCGTATTTCAAAATTTTCGTGTTTTCAAAAAATTTCGTGTTTTCAAAAATTCTCGGGTTTCAAAAAATTTCTCTAGTTTCAAAATTTTCGCGTTTTCAAAAATTTCGTATTTTCAAAAATTTTCGTGTTTTCAAAAATTCTCGGGTTAAAAAAATCCTCGAGTCAAAATTTTCGAAACTCCTTGTTCAAATTAATATTTAGTCGTGATCCTTAAATTTTTTTTTTTTTGAAAAGTCATGCATTTGCATCATGTTGTAAATATTTTTCTAACTTGTTTTATCTTTTTGTTTTTCAGCTCTAAGTTTTTACGATTTTAGTTTTTTTCAGTTTTAAAATAAAAATGAAAAGGTTTGTGAGTTTCTCCCCACACACTGTGCACTTGCATTTTTGCATAACATAAGCTCTCTACCCGAGCTCCGTCCGTTTAAGTGGAAGTAAACGCTACGCCTTCGTGAGTTAACTCGTCCCTCCGTACAGGCTAGTGAATACTTCCGGGTTACATATGACTTATGCTTTCGTGAGTTAACTTGTCCCTCCACATAGGCATAAGTAAATGTAATCCCTCGAATTGAAATCGTGAGCCTGTGATGGGTGATGACCGAGGCTCTGTACTAGCCTTAGTAGGCGACAGTACGGACAATTCGAGTACCTTTTTAGAACCGAAACCGCATATAGTGAACTGTATGAGCCACCCGATTAGAGCCATGCCAAAACTTCGTCCATCGAATAGTCACCAAAATAAGTACATGGGAGAAACGCCTCTTACTTTTTATTTCTTTTACATTTATATTTGTTTTTGCAAGAGAATTAGGTCTGTTTAATAAAATTGGATCTGGTAGATTACTTGATGAGCATGTGGGGTAAGTTTATTTTTGTAAAGTATGATGGGGTAAAAAAAAAACAAAAAAAGAAAAAAGTAGGTTGGTTTCACTAAAATGCACGATTAAATAGCTTAATTTGTTAGATTTTCCATAGTTTTTCTCCGTTTATATTTGTTGTGATTACTAACCAAGGTTATTTGTCTTCATTTTTATTTTTCATCATGCATCATAAGCATCTTGTTAGGAAGGTGTTGATTAGAGATTGGTTGCCAAAAACGGGTTTCTGATGGAGGAGTCAATTACACAAGTAACCGAGAAAAATGCCGTGGTTCGAGACTGGTCTTTGAAAACCCAGAAAGCAAAAGGGGACAGTTTAAAAGAAGGATGTATCTCCAATCTTCCCGAGCATGTGACTTCGAATGCTCATTAGCAACATTTGGATACTCTCCTAAAAGCCCTAGAAGAAAAGAATGGTCAGCATGATAGAGACACTCGCGCCTATGAAAGAGCTCTCCAAAAAAAAGATATGCATCTCGGTGGTTTGATCAATGAAATTCGTAAGGCGGCTGTGCAAATCGTGCAATTATCAGATGAAGCCGAAGCTCTTAGTTGCCAATTCCCTTCGAGCCAAAGATCAGGCATGTCGGAGTTCCTAGAACGAGTGAAGAAACAAGGCGATGTGGCTAGGAAATTTGTGTAATTGTTAAATCAGAGATGGCAAAACATTTTGTAATGGACTCTTTTGATTAATGAAATGCCTAAGTATGGGGCTATCTTGAAATCAACACCAAAATTCTTGCATATTTATTCATGACTAACATTCATTTTTCATTTATTCATTCATCCATTCATTTGCATGTGCATATCACCTTAATCATTCACTGAGCACTAAAACCGATATACCACAAGGCTTGATACGGTTTAGGGTTCAAGCTGGATATATGACAAAGAAAAAACTGTTGCATAAAGATCAAGAAAGGAGGATTGCAAGAGCCTCAGGTCGGGAATTGGAAGGGGAGCCCATAGCGTATCCTCCTTTGTCAAAAACATTTACATCTACAGGAATGATGTACCCAGGGCAAGATAATGCACGAAGCACGCTGCCATTGATTGAAAGGGGTCTTCAGAACGTCAATATAAATGTTATTGACAAAGATAATGATGCAATTAAAGATGTTTCAATGATACGCCCTTGTCCTCTTGGATTCGTTTTGAACAATTGGACTGCTGTGGACCTTCTTGTAGTTTCTAAGTCCTCTCCAGAGTAATGCTCAATGTTAACTCTCTTTTTGTGTGCCCCTAAGTAATAGTGGGATTCTTTTGTAAGAGCTTATGTTTGTTCTTTATCATTTAAATGAACATTAATGGAGATGCATTTTGTCATGGTCTTTTCATTCTCATTAACTTCATAATTATTCCCTCTTCTCACAGCCTGTCCTTACATGTACCTCATATCATGCCATAACATTATGTTTGTTGGTTCCAATACCTTGATACCCCTCTATAGTTTTCTTTTCCATTCACCTTTCAGGTGCTCAGATATCAACGACATGAGCAATCCCGTTACAAGTCCTGAAATCGATTTCGAGAAAGCTATTTGTTTAGGAGAATTCGAAGCTGAGGAAAATGCTGAAGATTATGTCTCGTCTCCTGACCTACTAAGAATGGTAGAATAAGAAGATAAACAGATTCTACCCCATCAAGAATCTGTTGAGACAGTAAACTTGGGAAATGAAGAAAAGAGGCAAGAAGTGAAGATTGGGACCTCCATTTCAGAGAACACCAAACATGATTTGATCGCCTTGCTTCGTGAGTACAAAGACGTATTTGCATGGTTGTATCAGGACATGCTAGGGTTGAACGAGGATGTAGTGGTCCGTAGACTCCCACTGAAACCAGAATGCAAACCCATTCAACAGAAGCTAAGACGAATGAGACCTGAAATGCTGTTAAAGATAAAAGAAGAAGTCAAGAAACAATTTGATGCTGGCTTCCTACAAGTCTCCAAATACCCAGAATGGGTAGCTAACATAGTCCTAGTACCGAAGAAAGATGTCAAGGTACAAATGTGCGTGGATTATCGCGATCTGAATCGAGCAAGTCCTAAAGATAATTTTCCCTTGCCACACATTGATACGTTGGTGGATAATATAACAAAACATTCTTTATTTTCTTTCATGGATGGTTTCTCGGGTTATAATCAAATAAAGATGGCTCCCGAGGATATGGAGAAAACTACCTTCGTAACAATGTGGGGAACGTTCTGCTATAAGGTGATGCCATTTGGATTGAAGAATGCTGGGGCAACATATCAGAGGGCAATGGTGTTGCTATTCCATGACATGATGCACAAAGAAATAGAAGTCTACGTCGATGATATGATTGCCAAATCCCGGGGGGAAAGAGAGCATGTTGGGAACCTCAGGAAGTTGTTTGAAAGACTAAGAAAGTTCCAAAAGCAATCCACCTAAAGTACACGTTTGGGGCTACCTCGGAAAAATTACTAGGCTTCATTGTCGCGAGAGAGGTATTGAGGTTGATCCAGGATAAGATAAAAGCCATACAAGAACTACCACCTCCGCGCACACAAAAAGAAGTCAGAGGATTTTTAGGGAGGTTGAACTATATTGCTCGATTTATTGCTCAGCTTACCAACCAGTGTGACCTAATTTTTTGACTCCTTCGAAAACATAATCTGGGAGAATGGAATGAGGAGTGCGAAGTGGCTTTTGACAAGATAAAACAGTATTTGTCTAGTCGCCCTGTGCTAGTACCGCTAACTCCCGGAAGACCATTAATATTGTGTCTGACTGTGTTCGAAAACTTAATGGGTTACGTACTGGGGCAGCATGATGAGTCGGGGAAAAGAGAAAAGGCGATTTACTACCTCAGCAAGAAGTTCACAGAATATGAAACAAAGTACCCGTCAATTGAAAAATTTTGTTATGCTTTGGTCTGGGTAGTTCGAAGGCTAAGACAATATATGTTGTATCATACGACGTGGTTAATTTCAAAGTTGGACCCAATAAAGTAGATGATGGAATCACATGCACTCTCAGGAAGAATGGCACGATTGCAGATCCTACTATCGGAGTACGACATCGTATATGTGAGCCAAAAGTCAATAAAGGGGAGCGCAATAGCTGACTTCTTAGCAACTCGAACAACAGAGAAATACGAGCCATTGAGATTTGATTTCCCAGACGAAGATTTGATGTGAATTACAGAAAAAGAATGTGAGTCATCAAAAGAGAAATCATGGAAGATGAGCTTTGATGGTGCATCGAATGCATTGGGGCATGGGATTGGAGCAGTCTTAGTGTCACCAGAAGGGAACCATTATCCGCTCACTGCCAGATTAAATTTCTTCTGTACCAATAACGTAGCGAAATATGAGGCTTGCATCATGGGACTTCGTGCAGCTATTGAACGAAACATCAAAATCTTAGAGGTGTACGGGGACTTAGCGTTGGTGATTTACCAAATCCGTAGAGATTGGGAAGTGAGAGATTCGAAATTAGTTAAATATCGCGATCTCGTTGCGGAACTGATTAAAGAATTCAAAGAAGTGACTTTTAATTACTTCCCACGAGAAGAAAACCAATTGGCTGATGCCCTGGCCACTTTGGCTTCAATGTTCAAAGCAAACAGAGAAACGAAAATAATGCCTCTCCAAATGAGCATATATGAGGTCCCTGCACATTGTTTTAGCATTGAAAAAGAGAAAGATGGACGGCCATGGTTCCATGATATCTTAGAATATGTCAAGAATCAAAGGTATCCCGAGTAAGCAAATGAGAACGACAAAAGAACAATTAGAAGAATGGCGGTGGAATTTGTCCTTGATGGGGATATCCTGTACAAAAGAGGAAAAGATCAAGTGCTTCTAAGATGCGTGGATGCTGTTGAAGCCAGAAAAATACTTGAAGATGTCCATGAAGGAATTTGTGGGACGCATGCCAATGGTTTCACTATGGCTAGGCAGATTATGAGACTCGGTTATTACTGGCTGACGATGGAAAACGACTGCATTAGTTACGCATGAAAGTGCAACAAATGTCAAATTTATGGCGACAAAATTCATGCAGCCCCTTCACCCCTTCATGTCATGACTTCTCCGTGGCCTTTTTCTATGTGGGGCATGGATGTTATAGGGCCAATTTCCCCAAAAGCTTCTAATGGACACCGATTCATTTTTGTGGTCATAGATTACTTCACAAAATGGGTAGAAGCCGCTTCGTTTGCTAATGTGACGAAGACTGCAGTTTGCAGGTTCTTAAAAAAAGAGATCATATGTCGATATGGTTTGCCTGAGAGAATCATTTCAGATAATGCTTTGAATCTGAACAACAAGATGATGAAGGAAGTGTGTGAGCAATTTCAAATAAAACATTATAACTCCTCACCCTATCACCCGAAAATGAACGGAGCTGTAGAAGCGGCCAACAAAAATATTAAGAGGATTATTGGGAAAATGACCGAGACATATAAAGACCGGCACGAGAAGCTACCATTCGCTTTGTATGCATATCGCACATCTGTGCGAACATCTACGGGAGCAACTCCTTTCTCTCGGTCTCATGGAATGGAAGTTGTGCTTGCCCATCGGTTGAGATCCCCTCTCTACGAGTCTTAATGGAGTCGAAACTAGAGGAATCAGAATGGGTTCGAGCTCGATATGACCAGCTAAATCTTATCGAAGAAAAACGCTTGAAGGCAATCTATCATGGACAGATGTACCAGAAGAGAATGATCACGGCCCATGACAAGAAGGTACGGCCAAGAGAATTCCGCGAGGGAGAACTCATACTGAGAAAGATTCTCCCAATACAAAAAGAATTTCGAGGAAAATGGGCACCAAATTGGGAAGGGCCATACGTCGTAAAGAAGGCTTTCTCGGGTGGAGCTTTGATTCTCACTGAGATGGATGGGAAGGAGTTACCTAATCCAGTGAACTCAGATGCCATGAAAAAGTACTATGCCTAAAAAAAAAAAAGAGATCAAGATGAAAACCCGAAAAGGGCGTCTTGATAAAAAAAAGAGAGAGAAAAAAAGAAAAGAAAGAGAGATCAAGATGAAAACCCGAAAAGGGCGTCTTGATAAAAAAAAAAGAGAGAAAAAAAAAAGAGAGATCAAGATGAAAACCCGAAAAAGGGCGTCTTGATAAACAAAAAGGATTAGGATGAAAACCCGAAAGGGCGTCCTAATGAAGCAGATTTGGGCTTAAGGAGCAAGGCGATTTGAACAGGGAGTCAAATGGTGAGATTACAATATTTGAAGCATTCTCGGAAGCTCGAAATCTTCTACACAAGAAGCTTTGCTCGAAAAGATCCAGGATGAAGAAACGTGGAGAAGTTCATGCGTTGGATATCTAGAGCATTTGTGACAATTGAATTTGCTTTCCTTTCTTTATAATGTTTTCTTTATTGAACTATTCCTTGTCAATTTTCTTTGCTTGTTGCTTTTGAAATAAATATGAATGTGAGGTACTTCTTTCGTACCTACTGTGTCATTGTCAAGCATATCATGTTTGGTTCATTTAAATAATAAATAGTGAAATGACATACTCTAAACAAAAGAAATGTTGAGCATTACCCGGATGAAAATTTGGTAAGTACAAGAGACTCAAAGCAAGGACAAAATTCAACAGGGGGCAAAAGGGTGATATACAAGAAACGCAGATTACTCGTAAAGCTTGAGGACGGATACAAAACCTGAAAGGACAGTCAAGATTCGAAGCAATGAATGCAGGTCATCACGAAAATCGTAACGAAAAGAGATATATGACAAACAAGCCCAAGGCGCATGGCATAATCATGTAGGCATAAAAGCATTTAAGACAAACACGTGCATATCATGATAACATCATGCATGACATATACTGAGTACTCCAAGAGAGCAAGAGGTTTTGATGATAGCCGCATCAATCAAGGAAAAGAAGACATCCGAAGTTCCACCGGATGATATGTTTTGAAATTCGATATTTTTAAAATTATTTCATTTCTGTTTTTTAAAAAAATCAACTCATATTGCGAGAGGTGAGTTGAGCCCCGGGTCACACGCTGAGGTATTTTTCAATTTCTGTTTTTCAAAAAAATCAACTCATATCGCGAGAAGTGAGTCGAGCCTCAGGTCACACGCTGAGGTGTTTTTCAATTTCTGTTTTTCAAAAAATCAACTCATATTGCGAGAGGTGAGTTGAGCCTCGGGTCACACTCTGAGGTATTTTTCAATTTTGTTTTTCAAAAAAAATCAACTCATATTGCGAGAGGTGAGTTGAGCCTCAGGTCACACGCTGAGGTATTTTTCAATTTTTGTTTTTCAAAAAAATCAACTCATATTACGAGAGGTGAGTTGAGCCTCGGGTCATACGTTGAGGTATTTTTCAATTTCTGTTTTTTTTTAAAAAATCAACTCATATTGTTAGAGGTGAGTTGAGCCTCAGGTCACACGCTGAGGTATTTTTCAATATCTGTTTTTCAAAAAAAATCAACTCATATTGCGAGAGGTGAGTTGAGCCTCAGGTTACACGCTGAGGTATTTTTCAATTTCTGTTTTTCAAAAAAAATCAACTCATATTGCGAGAGGTAGGTTGAGCCTCAGGTCACACGCTGAGGTATTTTTCAATTTCTGTTTTTCAAAAAAAATCAACTCATATTGCGAGAGGTGAGTTGAGCCTCGGTCACACGCCGAGTATTTTTCAATTTCTGTTTTTCAAAAAATCAACTCATATTGCGAGAGGTGAGTTGAGCCTCAGTCACACACTGAGGTATTTTTCAATTTCTGCTTTTTCAAAAAATCAACTCATATTGCGAGAGGTGGGTTGAGCCTCAGTCACACAATGAGGTATTTTTCAATTTCTGCTTTTCAAAAAAATCAACTCATATCGCAAGAAGTGAGTCGAGCCTCGGGTCACACGCTGAGGTATTTTTCAATTTCTGTTTTTCAAAAAAATCAACTCATATTGCGAGAGGTGAGTTGGGCCTCGGGTCACACTCTGAAGTATTTTTCAATTTTGTTTTTAAAAAAAAATCAACTCATATTGCGAGAGGTGGGTTGAGCCTCAGGTCACACGCTGAGGTATAGGTCACACGCTGAGGTATTTTTCAATTTCTATTTTTCAAAAAAATCAACTCATATCGCAAGAAGTGAGTCGAGCCTCGGGTCACACGCTGAGGTATTTTTCAATTTTTGTTTTTCAAAAAAATCAACTCATATTGCGAGAGGTGAGTTGGGCCTCGGGTCACACTCTGAAGTATTTTTCAATTTTGTTTTTAAAAAAAAATCAACTCATATTGCGAGAGGTGAGTTGAGCCTCAGGTCACACGCTGAGGTATTTTTCAATTTCTGTTTTTCAAAAAAATCAACTCATATTACGAGAGGTGAGTTGAGCCTCGGGTCATACGTTGAGGTATTTTTCAATTTCTTTTTTTTTTTTTTAAATCAACTCATATTGTTAGAGGTGAGTTGAGCCTCAGGTCACACGTTGAGGTATTTTTCAATTTCTATTTTTCAAAAAAAATCAACTCATATTGCGAGAGGTGAGTTGAGCCTCAGGTCACACGCTGAGGTATTTTCAAATTCTGTTTTTAAAGAAATCAACTCATATTGGGAGAGGTGAGTTGAGCCTCAGGTCATACACTGAGGTATTTTCAATTTTTTATTTTTCAAATATCAACTCATAATCCGAGAGGTGAATTGAGCTTCGTGACACATGTCGAGTTATTTTCGATTTCTATTTTTCAATAAAAATAAAGAATAAGGATTGGACAATCGAACAAAATTTAGTGCTTTTAAGTCTTTGCTCTATCCCTGTTTCACAGCGATGAGCAAAGAGGGGCAGCTGTAAGCACTAAACTTTGTCCGGCTCGATTTCGAGTTTAATTTTCAAAATTAAAAAAATTGAAAAATACAAAAAAAATTACATTTTAACCCCTCATTTTTCCAAAATTACCTTTTGACCCTTAAACTTTTCTAAAAATACATTTTGACCCCTCATCTTTCTCAAAATTACGCTTCAGCCCCAGAAGTTCATTGCATTTGCGATTTGGTCCTTCTGGCAGAATCACGAGATTTGGGCACCTACCCTCCGTGATTTCCGGCCATCGGCCTAGGGCATGGCCTCCCTCCTCCCTAGCCACCTGCTACATGCAAAAAACAACAATAAAAAGGGCTCTTACCCCCCAAAAATCAAAAGGAAGGAAGAAACCCCAAAAAAAACAAACAAACCCCCCCCCCCCCAAAAAAAAACAAGCAAAAAAAAAAAAAGAAGGAAAAGAGGAGAAAAAATAGAGAAGAAGAAGTAGAAAAGAAGAGGGAGAGGGGAGCATCTCACCACCGACGGAGGAGACGGAGTCGACGGCGGCGGCGGTTGGAGAAGAAAAAGAAAGGAGAAGAAGAAGGAAGGAGAAGAAGAAGAAAGAAGAAAAAAGAAGAAAAAAAAAGGAAAAAAAATTAAAAATAGTCGGGCCGACCCGACCCGACCAAGACTAAAGAAGCAGAGGCCCAAAGAAAAAGCAAAATTTCTAAAAAAAAAGGCAGTAGCAAAAAAAAGAAAGGCCAAAAAGAAAGCAGCCCAACACACCAAGGTGGCAGCAGGCCCAAAAAAACAGTGCAGGCCCGCACCATAAACAGCCTATTTTGGCAGCCCAAAACTTTGGGCCTTGGTATTTACTCTTAATCCTCCTCTTTGGTTATTTGGCCCACATGTTTCAATATTCTTTCACTAACATTTTTAATGTTTTTTTGGCATTATGTTGTAATTTTACTTACTTATTTTAATTTTTAATAAATTCAATTTTTTTTAAAAAGGCAACAAATCGGTTTAGCATTAAATCATCGTTTTCACTGCTATGTTGGGTGAACTTCTTTGATTTTATGTTAAACGTGGAATATATTTATAAAAATTAAAAATTACAAATTTCAAAAAAATATAAAATCTTTGTAGAAGAAAAAAATTATCAAAATTTCATTTTTAAAATGTATATAATACGATAATATGTGATTTATCAAAATTTTTGTGTTTTCAAAATTTCCGTGTTTTCAAAAAATTTCGTGTTTTCAATAATTTTCTTGTTTTCAATAATTCTCGGGTTTCAAAAAATTCTCGAGTTTCAAAAATTTTCGTGTTTTAAAAAATTCTCGTATTTCAAAATTTTCGTGTTTTCAAAAAATTTCGTATTTCAAAAATTCTCGGGTTTCAAAAAATTTCTCTAGTTTCAAAACTTTCGTGTTTTCAAAATTTTCTTATTTTCAAAAATTTTTGTGTTTTCAAAAATTCTCGGGTTAAAAAAATTCTCGAGTTTCAAAAATTTCGTGTTTTCAAAAGTTTTCGTGTTTTCAAAAATTCTTGTGTTTCAATCAGATCACGATTAAATATTAAATTGAACTCGTATTTTTAAAAATTAAGACAACGCGCGTTTAACGAGATACCAATTTTGGGCGTCGCGAGGGTGCTAATACCTTCCTTGCGCGTAACTAACTCCCGAACCCTATTTTTCTCTGGAATTTTGACGTAGACCTAAACTCAGTCCTTTTTTTAAGAAAATTCAAAAAATAATTTTTCTTTTAAAAAAGGAGGATTTATTAGGTGTCCGATCACACCTAGGAAAAAGGATCGGTGGCGACTCCCTTTTTTTAAAAAATAAAATCGAAACTCTGTTTTAAAATTTTCAATAATTTTCTCAATTAGCGCCCGAGCAAATTTTAGGTCGCTACACTTACTAGGGATAGATATAGAATTTTATTTTAATAGAGGAGAAATTTTTAAATTCGAATAATTTTTTTGAACATAAAAAAGAGTCAATTCTTTTCGAATATTTTTTTTCTTATTAAATAAATCAATTTAATATTTTTAAAAAAAGTATGAACGATTTACCTGCTTACACGAATGCTTAACCAACATACTTACCAAATAAATTTACCTGCTTACACAGATACTTAAGTATCTTCTTTCGAGATAGCCCCAAAATAGTATGGGATTACTTTAATCTTTTTTATTATAATCTTTTATAATATTTAAACTTTTTAAGAAATGTATTATTTTTATATTTTTAATAATTTTTAATAATTTTTTTTTATAATTTTTTAAATATATGCTAACATGCATATTCAATGTACTTATTCATGTAGCATGCCACATGTCAATTCTTAATTTTTTTGTAAGTTAAGTCAATGTTTATTAATGTTCGAATCATTTAGTTATAATTTCTGTTGATGGAAGGGCTCAGGTTATTTTTTTGGATAATTCAGGACTCAATTGAGTGTATTTTTTTATGGTTTAATTGATTTTTTAATTTTTTAGAAAAGTTTTTTTTATCCTTTAACCTTTTAAAAAATTGAAGAGTTTATTTTCATAATTTTTAGAATTATAATTTTTATTTTTATTTATATTTTTAATAATTTTAAATTATTTATTAATGTGAGATATAAAAAACAATATAACATCAGCTATGAAGAGTTGATGGTCAATATACTAAAAAAAGAAAAGAAAATCAAATTGAATAAAAGTGTAAAAGTAAATGATTAAATTTATCATTATATTATGTATACAAAACAACAAAATAGTCATTTAACAGAATAATTTAAGTACTATTTTACTCATTCATCTTACGTAGGAGGGTTAGTTTACCCATGCTTTCAGTATAAGGACTAAAACATAATCTTAAATACAACACAAGGACTGCTACGGTAGTTTTACCTTTTATTTGTTGATTGCTAAAATACATGGTAAAGTGAAGTAAAAGAGGCTGTGCGTTTTCAGTTTTGACGGTAGAAAATTAGTTGCCGCAATATCTGGATTCCATAAAATAAATTAACCCCACAAAATAAAAAAAAATGGAAAATCCCCTTCTCTCTCTCCTCTTCTCCCATCCCTTAAATTTTTTTTTTTTTCCACTTTTCTTGTTCTCTCCACAAGAAGCCAAAAGCTAACCGTTGCTCCAATTTCTCAGGGAAAAACAAAAACAAAAAGGAAAGATCTTTCCTTTTCCCTTCATTTCTTAATCTCAAAAAGCAAAGAAGAAGAAGAAGAAAAAAACCCATTTTTTCTCTCTTATTATTATTATTATTATCATCATCTCTCTCAATCGTCTAGTTTTCCTTTGTACGGATGAGACATGAAGAAACCAAGAAATGGGCATTCCATCGTGTACGTGACATGTCGAAACGACTGCAATAATGGCAGGAACGAGTCTGTCAAACCCAACAGAGACACTACGATCAAGACCAAGAACAACAAAAACAACAATAACAACGACAAGAACAATTTGATCAATGGAAAGAGTATCTATGAGCTCTCCTTGTCTGTTATTATCTCCCTTTGGTGTCTCATCTTCTTGTTCTACTTTCGACTTGGTCATAGCCATGAAAATGGAGGTAAAAAAACAAAAACATAATTATAAATTTAGTTCTTAAATGTCTTTAGATGTTTATTCAAGATTTCATTTATAAATATAGTTGTGCCTTGTTCAGGAAATTCACGTCCTGAGAACCAAACAGCATGTTCTCCTAGTGTTGGTCATAATGAAAAGCTTTGTAATGATGCAAATAGAGAAGATAATTGTACGAATCGAATGTTGTTAGAGCTTAATAAGTCAGTGAGTTATAATAACTCCACTTATCAGAAGTTTGTGAAGTATGAATACTCTTTCTGCAAAACAAGCAGGCTTGATGAAGTGATTCTCAAAGTTTTGGGTTACACTGCTTTTTGTTGCGACATAGTTGAACAAGAGGAGCATAATGTAAGAAAAGAAATGGAACAACCTAATCTGAAAAGCTCTTCAGCTTATCTCAAATTCGATGAATTCCGGAATATAACAAGGCAAGCGAAAGAGGGTGATCCTCCGGGTACGTTTAAGATCACTCATCGTCTTGAATCCGACGGTTCTGAGTACAATTATGCATCTACATTGAAAGGTGCTAAAGTGGTTGCACATAACAAGGAAGCAAAAGGTGCAAACAACATATTGGGAAAAGATCATGATCAATATCTAAGAAATCCTTGTACCGTGGAAGGAAAGTATGTTGTGATTGAGTTAGCAGAGGAGACATTGGTTGATGCTGTTAAAATCGCTAATTTCGAACACCATTCTTCGAATTTCAAGGAATTCGAGTTGTATGGTAGTTTGAATTATCCAACTGATACATGGTCTCCATTAGGAAAGTTTGTTGCTGCTAATGTGAAGCAAATTCAGACCTTTACACTATCAGAACCAAAATGGTTGAGGTATCTGAAGTTAAATCTACTAAGTCATTACGGTTCGGATTTTTACTGCACGCTGAGTGTTGTAGAGGTATATGGTGTCGATGCAATCGAGAGGATGCTCGAAGATCTATTTGTTCCATCCGAACAACATGTCACGAAATCAACAGATTCTAATTCAACAGGGCCTTCTGTAAAACCAGATGTGAGTTCCCATGATGGTAAAAGAAATGACGAGGCTCAAACTGCTGCTTCAGGGATAGACAATGCTGAGGATGTTCAAAAGCTCAATGAGACTGCAACGAAGAATCCAGTTACCACACGAAGGATTCCCGATCCTTTAACCGAAATTAAACAACTACCTGTTGGTAGAATACCTAGTGATACTGTCTTAAAGATATTGATGCAGAAAGTGAGGTCTCTTGATTTGAACTTATCTGTTTTGGAAGAGTATATCAAAGAATTAAACCGAAGAGAAGGCGATGCTTTACCGGAGATCAATTCCGAGTTATCAAGAATTTCTCTACTTTTGGAGAAAAGCAAAACAGAAATAAAAGATCTCATGCATTGGAAAGAAGCAATGGTACTGTAAAAATTCTGTTTCTTCTTTACCATCATAGGTTTCCTTAATGAATAAAAAGGTTACATCTTTTGCCTTATCCCTTTCAGGAAAGAGAATTTGCAGACCTTGAATCATGGAAAGCTGTGGTTTCTTCTAGTATAAGTACATTGGTTAGAGAAAATAGCATGTTAAGGTTAGAAATCTATACATACATACATACATATTTGCATGCATGCAACTTATATCTGACATGATTCACTTCTGTTTTGTGGCCAAACAGATTAGATGTTGAAAAGGTTGTACATGATCAAGCAAGTTTGGAGACAAAAGAACTTGCTGTGTTAGCAGTAAGTCTTTTCTTTGTTTGCATTGCCATTCTGAAGTTAGTTTCGAGCCGAGTCACGATGTTTTTGGGAGCCACCGAGCAGTCGGAAAAGGTATACCAGACGAGCCAAGGTTGGGTTTTGATACTTGTTAGTAGCAGTATGACAGTATTCATTACTTTGCTGTCTGGGTAAACTGGGGTGTGGTTGGTAGAGATACACATTCTTTGATTAGCATTTAGCTTGAAAAAAGACCTCAATGTAACAGGAGTGTAGTGTTTTGCTATATCAGGGACTATGACTTTGTATCAACATTGTGAATATTTTGTCTCTGGTAATTCATCTGTTCATCTGCAATCTTTACCTAATAGATGGGCTAACGACCCAACAATTTTGGATACAATACAATACCAAAATAATGACTAATATATGATATGATATGATAAAGATATTTAACATCTTAAACACAATTATAAAGATGTATTTTCAGGCAAGTGAAACAATGGTCCATACTCGGTTTATACTTAAATCATTCATTCATGTATCTATTTCAGGTAGTAATGTTAGAATCAGATTAAATTGGTTGTTTGGTTGGATGGGTGGTATAGAACCAAATATTAAACTGTTATGAATTTGTTATACCTTATGTAACAGACCTTGCAGGCATCACAACGTATCTTGTGAACCTCACAACGTACACATAGAGAGTTTGATATGTGTCTCTCAATGAAATTAACGATACGGCAAGCCTTGGTTTAGTTTGCGAACCTCAGCTTGGTGAACTTTGGAGTTGAGCATCTCCGCTGAGATTATATGAGGACCACATGGAGGCTCAGAGTAATTGATTACCAGTCATTTTAAAACGTCTCATCCTAGAACCTAACATTACCGCCATTGCCAAAAGTATCAAATAAGACTTTTGAGTTAGTGACCTTAAGACACGTAGCTACGCTTGTCCCCCAGTTAGTGACCTTAAGACACGTAGCTACGCTTGTCCCCCACTATAAAAGGGCCATGCAACAACTCATATAGATCACGTGTTGATCCCCTCTCCTTCAACTATCAGACTCTTCCCCAAATAAATCTCTTCCCCCAATCTTCACCTTACCTTCCTCCATTTCGTCATCGTCTTCCTCACTCGTTAACAATTAATGCGGTGAGCATGGACATATATGACAAACCCAGGTATTAGTGATCCTCCCAACAATGAGTTTGATCCCACAAACGACCAAGTTATAGACCCACTGGTCGTAACACAAGAGCAAATATAGATCAAACCAGAACAACCTAAAATCCGAATCACTTGCATGGCAACCAAAACACAAACCCACAAAATCAAACCAACTTTCAAAACCAAAACTAACAAAATCCCTACCAGCAAAACCCTTACCAACAATTCTACCAATACCTCCTATGGTAATTATAACCCCTAGAACCAACATCACATCGGAGCATCGCTAATCGACCAAGGATCTCAACATTATCATTCCGATAGTCAACAATATCTAGACATGCAAGAGAGAATAAGAGTTATGGAGAAACAAGTGTCCTCCCAAGAAAAGATATACAAAGAACAAAAAAAGTTTAACTAGAAGCAGATGGATAGACAAAAGCAAGTAGATGAAAGAAATGAAAAGCTCATCGAGGAGTTAAGAGCATGCAAAATGAATCGTGATCAAAACCCAAGGCATGGAGGGGATGAATCTATCCATTTCGATTGCGATCATCAACATGCAAACCGAGGTAACAAAAATGTAATAGATGATATTGACATGGATGATAGTTATGATGAAGACTATGATAATAATTATAGCTATTCTAGTTGCATCAATGTCTCAATTTCAATTCAAACATGTGTTTGATTCACACTCCATGTTCTGAGAAATATTTACCATCCGAAAAGTTGAAAAAAACGGAGTCTTTGTCTGAAGAAATGCATTGAGAAAGGGTGGATGTAAAGAACCTTTCAATGAGATAGTGCTTTTTCAACTTTCTCAAAATAGAATCTATTCCAAACATATATGCCATGGTTCCTTACTTCGACAGGGTACACATATCTAAATTTGATATTTTTATATACTTCAGACCTATTGCCAGTACTAAGTAGCAGTAAAAAAATTGTATCCATTTTTCATGATATTATGCATGGATCCGATAGTTAAAATACTTTGGAGAAAAAAATAAAGAGGTCAGATAAACATTTATAGGATTTTCAGAAAGTTGAATACCTAGGATTAGTGAAAAAGTATAAAAATGAACCTTTAGCTGAAAACATATTACGACACCATGTCTTCCCTACCTTTAAGTTTCCTAAAATGATGCATGATGGTTGAAGGGATCCTTAGGATCATTTGGTCCACTATGTCAACCATATGAATATATTTAGAGCTTTGGATGAAGTTAAGTGCAGGACATTTTCAATGACGTTAAAAGATTTAGCTCAAGCATGGTATTTGCAATTACCACAACATTCCTCATAAACTTCAAGAAGCTAGTGATTGCCCCGTCCCAACATTTGTGCATTGGGGTTGAAAATCAACACTAAAACGACAATAAAATCAGAATAATAAGGTACGGTGTCTACAAGTGTGACAGGTCAGCTGTAATATTTGTAGTGTTACAATGGAACATCGGAGTATTCCAAGGATCGAACCCAAAAGAGTTGGCGATTAAGTGAATTCTAACTATAAATGTGCAATTAAAGAGTCTAAACAACTACTCGCTAAATGCTATAGTATGACAAACCATAATAAAAGTTGATGAAAACTAATTAATTACTTAAAAATAGAAAAGGACTAAATTGTAAAGAAAGTAAACTATGCAACTATCAAATACGAGTAAATATGATAACAAATAGTGGTTGGTTGACTTCAATGTGGTTAGGTGACTTCTGAATTAGGGATCTAAATTGAAAATACTCCTAAATTGACTTTACTTTACCTTTCGGCCTCAACTTTACCAAATTAGACAAATTAGTCTAGCTTATCTCTCGACCTCTCTAACTAATCCAGGACTAATCAAATTGGTGCCCAATAAAATCTCCTATTGGTCTCACTTATCTTGATTTTCCCTTAAGGGCGTCAATTGAACGCCTCTCTCCTTCGATTGACGAGAGAGAGAGAGAGGGGAGAGAGAGAGAGAGAGAGAGAGAGAGAGAGAGAGAGAGAGAGAGAGAGAGAGAGAGAGAGAGAGAGAGAGAGAGAGTGTGTGTGTGTAATATCCCAAATTAATGGGCTTATACGTTTAATGTGTAGACATATTTAATGTGTTAATTTGAGAATTAGAGGTCCAGATTGGGCTCAAGGATTGGGCCGAGGCTTTGACTAAACATTCTGTTTAGACACTCTAGGGCTTAAAATATAGTAGTTATTGTTTAAGTTAGCAAATCGGGCTTGTGGGCCAGTCACAAGGGGCGCAGAAAAGGGGGGAGCTTTAAGTGACGTTTTGGGCAGGTGAGGAGGCCCAAGTGTGGCCGCATGGGGCCCAAGAAATTGGGCCAATTTTGGCACTTAAAAGGGAGCAAGGGAGGGGACGGCAACAAGGCTAAAATTTAGGGACTTTTAATGTTTTATTTAAGTGGATAATGAGCAGAAAAAAAGGGAAGGAGTGGTGTGATGTAGGACTCTTTTGGATGTGAGTTCTGATAAGGATAAGGGAAAAAGATGAGAGCTATCCTTTGGGTTGCAGAGTTGGCCGAAAATCAAACACAAGAGAGGGGGGGAGAATCAGTTTAGTATGGTAAGGGGTGTGCCGAAAGTTTGAAGGCCATCTCATTTGTTTTCTTTTCTCATCTTTTCTCTTCCAAAAGCCGAAAATCACCACCTCCCTCACCCTTTCTTTTCTTCTTTGAAATTCCCCCTAGCCGAATCTTCTGATCCCCATTGTTATTCTTCTTCCATTCACTAAAAGCCGAAACTATGCTCTTGTTTAGTTCTTGTAGCCGAAAACGCATCAGTATCTCTCTTGTTCATCTTTCTGGGATTTTCTTAAAAGTCGAAATCCCTAGATCTCATCTCCTGTGATTGCCGAATTTCCTCTGTGGTGTCTGCTTGTGCGAATCTTGAAGGAAATCAAGGTAAGTGTCGATTCGCGTGATTCAATCTTTTCCCGTTTTTAGAGACCCTAGCCGAATGGTCAGTATGGAGACCGATCTTGTGTTTTTTCTTTCTTTCGCGATATTCTCGAGATTTGAAGGAGATCCAATCGCCTAAGGTTTTAAATCAAGCTAGCACTCGAATCACCCTACTTGTGGGTCTAATCGGTATAGGGAAACCTCAACCTCGCGTTCTTCCGCTTTTGAGCAAAGTTGTAGACAAAGGGTAGTAGATCCGATTAGCGAGGGTATCGACATAGAGGGTAGTCCTACGTATTTATCGTGTGTGTAACATTCTCACATCATTTAGATTGCACGATTAGTATGCATATAAACTGTTTACATTCGTTAAATCTTTGAAATATTGGCATGGTCATTGAAAACCTGTGGTGGGTAAAGGCGAATCACCAGGTTAGTGATTTCTGTCATTCTTAATTGAATGTCTCCGTTAACATGATATGATATGTATGCCGATTTCTATGTTGCACGGGGTTGGGTGATTGATAAAAGGGGAAGTGTTCTGTTCTGGTGGCTCTGCCACGATCTGTTCTGGTGACTATGTCACAAATCTGACGATGAGCAGCTAACTGCAGCATGACTGCCATCGATGGTGTGTAGCGGCGTGGGTTGATTGTAGAAATCCCCAATGGTGTGATTGGCAGGTAAAGGGTGGTGTGTAGCGGATGGATCTAGGATTGGGATGGGCTTTGCATAATTCCTGTTGTATGATATTCTCATTATTACGCTGCGTGGGCTAAGGCCCAATCTGATGGTGCATGAGGGTTGCACACTGAGTCTCGTGACTCACCCCGTTGTTTAACATTTTTCAGGTAACACCTAGTGCATAGGACCGGGCTGGAGAGGAGCGCAAGGTGGCCATGCATGGATTCATTTTGATTCAATAAAAGATGTTGATTTTATTATTTTCCCTTAGTATTTTCAATTTATCTGGTTTTATATTTTATTGTAATAAGGCCACTGGCTACTGTTTATTGGTTTTATGCTTCGGTTTTCGGGTTTCCATACATTTAGATTTTATGATTAATTGAAATTAAGGCATGTGTTTAAATACTAGAAATCAGAGGCAAAATTTCGGTTTTATTCATTAAGGTATTAATTAAAATTTATTTCTTTTACTTAATTTTCAAATTATTAAGTTTTCCCGATAAACGTTTAAACTATGTTTTAAAAAAAATTAATAATAGGTGCGACAAGTTTTTCTAAAATCTTCTTAGTGACATGCCGGATCCGGTCGGGGTGTTTGGGCCGGGTTTGGGGTGTTACAGAGAGAGATGAATTAACATTGGAATTAAAATGAATATAAATATCGTGACTTTACTGCAAGTGTGATAGGTCTGTTGTAATATTTGTAGTGTTACAGTGGAACACTGAGTACTCCAAGGATCAAACCCAAGAGAATCGTGGATTGAACAATTTATAAATAACGTGCATGTGAAATAAATAGCATAACCAACTAATCACAAAAGATTATATTACGAAAAATCATAAAGTCAAGAGAAATTCAACTAATCTACGACCTAACTAACAAGGACTAAATTATAAAATGTGCAAAATTACAAAATTAACAATTAAATAACAAACGGTGGTTGGTTGATCTTGATGTGGTTCAATAATCTTTGAATTAGGGTCCAAATCACTTAAACTTCCAAAATGACTCCATTTTATCTCTCGGTAAAACTTGGTATTTAGGCGAAAAACTTAGGATTGATGACCCTAAGGGAATATCTAGGCAAGTGAGACCAAGAGGATATCTTGTTGGGCACTTAACCAATGGAATCAAGAGATAATCCCTTAGGGTCATCAATCCTAAGTTTTTAGGTTCATTCAAATTAGACGAATTTATACGATTTGGTCCTTTATCCAAAAATCAGCTCACCACATCTCCATCGACCAACCCCCTTAAAAGTTTAGTTACTCATGCTGAAAATAAAGCTAATAAACATGGGAATTAAAAGCATGAAAGTCCTTAAAGAAAAGCTTTAGAGAGATGTAAAAGTTGGGATTTTTATGCAAGAAAATTTAAAGGACATGTAAAGAGAATCATTCAACAAGAAAATCTAAAGTAAAAAACATAAAAGGAACAAACTTTAACAGATTTAAAGTAAAGGAAATTGAAATACATAACTAAAGCTAAAAATGTCTTACAACCAAGGTATAGAGACTGAAAGTGCAAATAAACCTAAGCTATAGTAATAACTACCTTAACTAACACTAAGAACAACTAAAACAAGAAGGAAAGTTGTAGAGAAATGTTAAATCTATAGATAAGGAAATGAAACTAAGAAACCCTAGAAGAAAAGAAAGAAAAACTAAGAGAAAACCTAAAGAAAAATAAACCTAAACTAAGCTAATGTGACCTCCCTTTCACTTAGCCAAATTTTGGCTGATATAAGCAGTTATTATGACCCTATTCTTGTGCCCAAAATACCCTTGAACGGGCCTTCAATGATTGGTGTTTCGGGTGGACAAAGACTACCCCTTTTTTTCAATTTTTGTCCCTTCATGATGTTGGTATCACGACACCAAGGAATAGGATATCGTGATACCTCGGGCAATCTTAAACTTGGGGTGCTTCTTGACAGGTGTATATCTTGATACCCAACATGGATATCGCGATACCACTAAAGGGTGGTGTCTATTCTTGGGTCGTTTGGAGGTATTGCGATTCCAAGGATTGAATACTGCAATACCTTCTCCTTTGGTGCCGTTCTTACCCAATTTCAACGTCCAACGTGTCTCTACATCACCTAACCATACGTTAGGGCCCCCAATGACACTATTGGCCAATTCAGGTATCAAAATAAGTAAAAATAAGACTTTTACACTTATTAACTTAAAACCTAAAAAATATGAAAAACTACGAAAAAGACACTACTTTACTTGAGAATAAGCTCTTGAAGTGTACCTGTAACGCCCCGAATTTTGGGCCTAGAAGAATTGGGCCTTCGGCTTGGGAGCGTCTAAAATTATTGAGAGCAAGAAAACGACACGAATGCATGTTAGTACTACTGGGTTAGCAATATTGGAGTGTTTAGGGTCTTGGAGAAGTCTTGGGTTCAAACCTGGGCTTTAGCAAAAAAATTGGTTTTAGGTGAATTAAACCCTGGATGTTGGTATGTAGGCCTTAAGAATAATTAAGATTAAAATGTGACACAAGATGGCCTTGTGGTCTAGTGGTTGTGGCGTCATTATGATGGCAAGGGATATTGGGTTCGAGTCACCCTGTGCACAAAGGAGTATTTATTTTACTCCTTTTCTGCGAGGTGGTAGAATTCGAGTGAAAGACTGCTGGGGAGAAAGTTTGAATTGGTCTTGAGTTGTTAGGAGAAGTTGTAGCCGAATGGGAGTGCTGGTATGTGCAAATTCTACTAGAAGGTTTTAGGTGCTTACGTTTTGCTTTGTTTAGTTTTCAACATTTTGTTTTGTGCTCTTCAAGTTCTTTTGAGGTGCCGAATTGTGTTTTTGGGGTAGCCTTTAGCACCGTTTTTCTCTCGTTTTCTTTTTTGGTGGCTGAATATTACATTGTGGGTATTTTATGAGTCGTCGATTTCTCCTTTCTTAATTTTGCCGAATCTTTCCTTTCTTTCGGCTTCTCATTTCTTTTTTTTCTTTCCACTGGGTTGGCCGAATCTCTATCTTTCTCCTCTCATTATTCTAAACCGATTATACCTTTCTTTTCCCTTTCTTTTTATTGCTGAATCAATTATTCTCCTTTTCTTCTCCTAAGCCGGATACTCTTTTCTTTCTTACACCTAAGTACCTTGAATCTATTGGCCAAATATCACATCTTGTAGCTTGGGTTTTGTGTTGATCGATTGTTGCTCTTCTTTTCATCTCTATTATTTACTTCAGTTCTGGCCATAAGTTTTTGATCCATTCTCTTTCTCTTCACCTATTCATCTCGTTTTGGCTTGACAACGATTCTCTGGTAATTGTAAGTATGCTCGACTCTTGCTCTGTTTCTTTAATTTCTTTTTTGTTTTTGTTTTAAGAGACCTTACTCTTTGGTTCTACTTAAAACCGAATGCCATTTCTCCCTATCTCTAGTTTTCAGACTTGGTTGGACAATGGGTTTTGTTTCAAGCCTTTGGGTATGCGAGTTTTGTTAATGGGTGGTGCGTTTCGTGTGTAGATACTAATCAAGAAGTGGGTAATCGCTTTTAATCAGCAGTTTAAGTTGCAAGTATCCATTGGTTCAAGCAAGGTAGGTGACTGTGGTTTGAGCGATGAGGTTTGGTTGATTAAGGCTGGTTATGTTTTGTCGATATGCATGTAATCATGTGTTGTGAATGATTATAGGTTGGCGCTCAAGGCGATCTTGCGAGTGTTCACAAGCAGGTGTGTAACTTTGTGCTCTGTTGATGATCGGCTGAAAAGCCGAAAGTGTGTATTCCACACTAATTGGACTATAGTTCAGCAAAAGCCGAAAAGCCGAAAAGCAAGCCGAAATACGATGTTTGATGCCACACGAGCGTGCGATCGCACGTGTGGTGATTCGAGCCTACAAATCTTAGGCGTAGGACTGTAGAGGCTGTTATGGGCCTCGATGGGCCGAAATGGGCCGGGTGGGCCCAATGGGCTCGTGGGCCCCACACGGATAAAATCTGTAATTTATGGTAAATATTAGACCGATCCGTGTAGTCCACATGGCTAGGGTCGTTTTGGCCAATGGGCCGTGTGGGCCCACTGGGCTAGTGGGCCCTACACGGATAAAATGCATGTTATATGGTTTCTAATGGTTTGAGCTGTGCTGTTTGTATAGCCGAGGCTATTTCTGGGCTAATTGGGCCACACGAGTGTGTAGGCCCACTTGGGCCGAGTAATGGGCCTTAGGCCCATTTACATCGTTGTGACTGTTTAGGTTACTTAAGTCGCACGAGGCGACGGTGGACCTTTTGTTGGGTCGCTGAGACCCCGATTTTCAAAAATTACCGAAATACCCCGGTTTGCAAAATTATCGAAATACCCCTAAAGGGTAAAATTACTATTTTGCCCTCGTGGGTAAATGATTGTTTTGTGCAATGGTTTGACTGACTTGAGCTATGATTTGTCTGTCTTTCTAGAGTATGCCATGTGATTTATATATATGTACTTTGCATACATGACATACTGTATGGGATTGGGATTTTGTAATTGGAGGAAGTGATTGATCTGTTAGGGTCGCATGGGTCGTCCGAGATGACTGTGGACCTACCGACGACTTTAAGCCGCTTATATTCTGGCAGCTCTACTGCGATATCGGTTAGTGCCGCAACCGGTGCTAACATTGGTGTGTTGGCTGGGTGGGTCGATTTTATCCCCACATGGTGTGTTGGTTGGTACGGGTGGTGTGCTGGCTGGATTGGGGTGGGGTGCATTCTTACACTATTGCATTTTTGTTTATGAGATCCGATACTGATATGGGCTAGGCCCAAACAATTCTGTTATGGGCCGAGACCCAAACGATATTGCAATGGGCTTAGGCCCACTGAAATCAGATCTTGTGTCGAATAGGGCATCGTGCCCGCATCGCTTCAATTCTATTTATCTCGATCGATCGTTTTTATATTAGGGGATTGCACATTGAGTTTTCGTAAACTCACCCCATTTTTTTTACTGTGCAGGCAATCCCCAGCCTTAGACGGATCGGAGCTGTGAGGGACTCAGAGATGGCCACACAACTGCTTCTGTTTTTCCATTAAGTTATTCATAAGTACTTTATTTTGGTATGGTTTATAATAAGGCCTCTTAAAGTTTTCAGATTTTAAATTTTAGGTTTGGTTTTAGTTTAATTTATATCTGTTAGAAGTAAATCGCGATTTTTCCAAAATGATTACTATTTTCAAAACACTACGTTACAACAACTGTTTTCGGTTATCACGGTTCCGCAACATTTTTAAAAAGCTTCCGCAGTTGAAGGAGATTTTGAAGGAAATCTATAACGTTTTAAAAGTGAACAACCCTTTTACAATGAACCCCATTTTGAAAATAAACGAACACAAGCTGAGGCTTTACACAAGTTTTAAATGGCAAGAAGTTTTAAATATTAAGAAGGGTTTTCAACGAAAACATGGTTTTCGAAAAACACTTCAATGTGACACGCCAGATTCGGGCCTAACTTCTAGGCCGGGTTTGGGGTGTTACATTTAGTGGTATCAAAGCCAAGTTACAAAACTCGGCTGTGGATTGGGCTTTAAAATGGAATTTCTGAAAGAACTGTTTCAGAAAAAAATTTGGAGTATTTGAACTATTTTACTGAATGTTTCTTGGAAGTGTGGTTCACCGAGTCTTCGGCGCCGAATCCATAAGTTTTTTTTCTATTATCTGCTCTTTACTGTTATACAATAGGAAATACTGTGATTACTCTAGAAATTAGACTATACTACTCTAGTTAGATTAAACTGGAAAATCGTAGGGAACTAAGACTGTAGTTAAGCTTGCGATTGCGAAAACAAACTCTAAACTTCTGTTTCTCATAAGACATCTGCTTAACTACTGAAACTGTAAGCTAATTTGCATAAAATTTTTAAATCAGATAATTCGCAAAGTGATAATGAGCACTAGGGGTACTCGTGGAAGGGGTACCAGAGGACGCGGCAGAGGCCGTGGGAGTGCAAGAGCTAAGTCTTCGTCATCGGGCAATGCGCCTAATGTCAAGGCTAGGGAGGCACCAGCATCACCGGTAATCGAGACAGGGTCGTTTGACCGAGCTGCTGGGAATGACGCACTGTCTCAGGCAATGCTTCGTATTTTAGAAAGAGTTGCTGGGTCTGTTGGGCCTAATACCGTTATTGGGGGCCGTGGGTCGGTTACGGAACGACTCCGGTCAAATAGAGCAGAGATCTTTAGGGGAGTTTCTGGGGTGGCCCCAAGTTTGACGGAGTACTGGTTGGAGGCCACCGGAAGAATTATGAACGACCTCGACTGCACGTCAGAACAAAAGTTGAAGGGTGCCGTGTCCTAGTTGAAGGATGAAGCCTACCAGTGGTGGCTTACGGTAAAAGAGGGTACCCCGTCTGATCGATTGACCTGGGAATTCTTCAAGTCCACAATTCAGAGAAAGTATGTGGGCGCTAGCTATGTCGACGCTCGTAGAAAAGAATTTCTGAATCTGGTTCAAGGTGACAAGTCTATGGCTGAGTACGAGGCAGAATTTTTGCGACTTAGTCGGTATGCTCGTAGGATAATATCTACAAAATATGAGCGCTGTGTTCATTTTGAGGACGGTTTCAGAGATAGCCTTTGGGTTCTGATAGCTCCATAGAGGGAGCGGAATTTTGTTGCACTGGTGGACAAAACAAAGGTTGCTGAGGAGGTGAAGCGTGTTGAGCGCCAAAATGGGGAAAAGGAAAGGGGTAGAAACAAGAGAGACATAGAGCCTTCCAGATCCGTTTAGAGGCCTAAGAAACAGGCCAGAGGAGATGGGCCAGTCAGAGCTGGGCCCCCTTTTGGCACTTTTGGGTTGCCACCTTGCGCTGGTTGTGGAAGACGCCATGTGGGCGAATGCTGGAGAAGGATGGGAGCCTGTTTGGGTTGCGGATCGATGGAGCACCGTATTAGAGAGTGTCCTCGAAGGCCGAATCGGATGCAAACTACGGGTAGAGGTATTGTGCAGCCGCTGAGGGGTGGTCAGCAACCATTGGGAGGCCGTGGCCATGCCAGAGGGGGAGACGGTTTGGGTCGTGGAGCACTGGGCAGAGGTGCTAGTTATGCTGAAGCGAGACAGCCAGCTTTGGTCTATACAGCACGCCGCCGAGAGGATAGAGACGCTCTAGATGCGAATACTGGTACGTACTTTACCCATAGTGTACTATTTACCTAATTTGCAATTAGAATCAGATTGCGCAGCAGAAGCGTAGTGGTGTAACCTGTGTTGTGCGATTATTAGATAGTTGGAAATTTTGAGGTCGAAATTTCTTTAAGGGGGTAGAGTTGTAACGCCCCGAATTTTGGGCCTAGAAGAATTGGGCCTTCGGCTTGAGAGTGCCTAAAATTCTTGAAAGCAAGAAAATGGCATGAATGCATGTTGGTACTGCTGGGTTAGCAATATTGGAGTGTTTGAGGTCTTGGAGAAGTCCTGGGTTCAAACCTGGGCTTTAGGAAAAATTTTGGTTTTAGGTGAATTAAACCCTGGATGTTTGTATGTAGGCCTTAAGAACAATTAAGATTAAAATGTGACACAAGATGGCCTTTTGGTCTAGTGGTTGTGGCGTCATTATGATGGCAAGGGATCTTGGGTTCGAGTCACCCTGTGCACAAAGGAGTATTTATTTTACTCCTTTGCTGCAAGGTGGTGGAATTCGAGTGAAAGACTGCTGGGGAGAAAGTTTGAATTGGTCTTGAGTTGTTGGGAGAAGATTATGTAGCAAATCAAGGAGGGATTTATGAAGATGTTTAAGGAATTTGAAAAGGGGGAGAAGTTGTAGCCGAATGGGAGTGCTGGTATGTGCAAATTCGGCTAGAAGGTTTTAGGTGCTTACGTTTTGCTTTGTTTAGTTTTCAGCATTTTGTTTTGTGCTCTTCAAGTTCTTTTGAGGTGCCGAATTGTGTTTTTGGGGTATCCTTTAGCACTGTTTTTCTCTCGTTTTCTTTTCTGGTGGCTGAATATTGCATTGTCGGTATTTTATGAGTGGTCGATTTCTCCTTTCTTAATTTTGCCGAATCTTTCTTTTCTTTCGGCTTCTCATTTCTTTCTTTTCTTTCCACTGGGTTGGCCGAATCTCTATCTTTCTCCTCTCATATTTCTAAACCGATTATACCTTTCTTTTCATTGCTGAATCAATTATTCTCTTTTTCTTCTCCTAAGCCGGATACTCTTTTCTTTCTTACACCTAAGTACCTTGAATCTGTTGGCCGAATATCACATCTTGTAGCTTGGGTTTTGTGTTGACCAATTGTTGCTATTCTTTTCATCTCTATTATTTACTTCAGTTCTGGCCATAGGTTTTTGATCGATTCTCTTTATCCTCACCTATTCATCTCGTTTTGGCTTGACAACGGTTCTCTGGTAATTGTAAGTATGATCGACTCTTGCTCTGTTTCTTTAATTTCTTTTTTTTTTGTTTTAAGAGACCTCACTCTTTGGTTCTGCTTAAAACCGAATGCCATTTCTCCCTATCTCTAGTTTTCAGACTTGGTTGGACAATGGGTTTTGTTTCAAGCCTTTGGGTATGCGAGTTTTGTTAATGGGTGGTGCGTTTCATGTGTAGATACTAATCAAGAAGTGGGTAATCGCTTTTAATCAGCAGTTTAAGTTGCAAGTATCCATTGGTTCAAGCAAGGTAGGTGACTATGGTTTGAGTGATGAGGTTTGGTTGATTAAGGCTGGTTATGTTTTGTCGATATGCATGTAATCATGTGTTGTGAATGATTATAGGTTGGCGCTCGAAGGTAGTGCGCGAGTGTTCACAAGCAGGTGTGTAACTTTGTGCTCTGTTGATGATCGGCTGAAAGTGTGTATTCCACACTGATTGGACTGTAGTTCAGCAAAAGCCGAAAAGTCGAAAAGCCGACAAGTTAAAAAGCCGAAATACGGCGTTTGATGCCACACGAGCGTGCGATCGCACGTGTGGTGATTCGAGCCTACAAATCTTAGGCGTAGGACTGTAGAGGCTGTTATGGGCCTCGATGGGCCGTGTGGGCCCAATGGGCTCGTGGGCCCTACACGGATAAAATCTGTAATTTGTGGTAAATATTAGACCGAGCCGTGTAGTACACATGGCTAGGGTCGTTTTGGCCAATGGGCCGTGTGGGCCTACTGGGCTGGTGGGCCCCATACGGATAAAATGCATGTTATATGGTTTGTAATGGTTTGAACTGTGCTGTTCATAGAGCTGAGGCTATTTCTGGGCTAATTGGGCCACACGAGTGTATGGGCCCACTTGGGCCGAGTAATGGGCCTTAGGCCCATTTACACCGTTGTGACTGTTTAGGTTACTTAAGTTACGCGAGGCGACGTTGGACCTTCTGTTGGGTCGTTGAGACCCTGATTTGCAAAATTACCGAAATACCCCTAAAGGGTAAAATGACTGTTTTGCCTTCGTGGGTAAATGATTGTTTTGTGCAATGGTTTGACTGACTTGAGGTATGATTTGTCTGTCTTTCTAGAGTATGCCATGTGATTTATATATATGTGCTTTGCATACATGACATACTGCATGGGATTGGGATTTTGTAATTGGAGTAAGTGATTGATCTGTTAGGGTTGCACGGGTCGCACGGGTCACCCGAGACGACTGTGGACCCACCAATTTGATTGTTAGGGTCGCACGGGTCACCCGAGACAACTGTGGACCTACCGACGACTTTAAGCTGCTTATATTTGTGCAGCTCTGCTGCGATATCGGTTAGTGCCGCAACTGGTGCTAACATTGGTGCATTGGCTGGGTGGGTCGATTTTATCCCCACATGGTGTGTTGGTTGGTATGGATGGTGTGCTGGCTGGATTGGGGTGGGGTGCATTCCTACACTATTGCATTTCTGTTTATGAGATCCGATACTGATATGGGCTAGGCCCAAACTATTCTGTTATGGGTCGAGACCCAAACGATATTGTAATGGGCTTAGTCCCACTGAAATTGTACTGTGACTGAATAGGGCATCAGGCCCAGACTGCTTTTGAATTCTATTTATCTGACTGACTGTTTTTATATTAGGGGATTACACACTGAGTTTTCGTAAACTCACCTCGTTTTTTTTACTGTGCAGGCAATCCCCAGCCTTAGACGGATCAGAGCTGTGAGGGACTCGGAGATGGCCACACAACTGCTTCTGTTTTTCTATCAAGTTATTCATAAGTACTTTATTTTGGTATGGTTTGTAATAAGGCCTCTTAAAGTTTTCGGATTTTAAATTTTAGGTTTGGTTTTAGTTTAATTTATATCTGTTAGAAGTAAATCGCAGTTTTTCCAAAATGATTACTGTTTTCAAAACACTACGTTACAACAACTGTTTTCGGTTATCACGGTTCTGCAACGTTTTTAAAAAGCTTCCACAGTTGAAGGAGATTTTGAAGGAAATCTATAACGTTTTAAAAGCGAACAACCCTTTTACAATGAACCCCGTTTTGAAAATAAACGAACGCAAGCTGAGGCTTTACACAAGTTTTAAATGGCAAGAAGTTTTAAATATTAAGAAGGGTTTTCAATGAAAACATGGTTTTTGAAAAACACTTCAATGTGACACGCCAGATTCAGGCCTAACTTCTAGGCCGGGTTTGGGTGTTACAGTACCGAGAAAGCCTAATTTGCCATATCAAATTATAGCAGATCAAACTCCCCCACACTTAACTCTTTGGGACAAGCAAACACACTAAGCATGCAAAAAGAAAGATGACCTTGTACTAGATCAGGCGATTATGTCACATAGCGGTAAAACATCTAACTTGTACGAGAACTACCTCACATGAAACTTAAGAGTGATATCTAGCTAACTTGGTTATTCCTAATGCAAACATAATTAGTTCACTTAAAATGTCAATAGATATAGAGGCAATGGAAATGAACGTATGAACAAGTGTTATCCATCAAAATAAATTATGCGGATCGCTCATAGATATTTAAAAAGAATTGGTCATATTCGTTCAAACAAATGCAAGCTATTCACAAATTATTGTGTTAGCGAATTATTCAGGTCCCAAAGGTCTTCTAGGCTCGTAGCGTTCTGAGGCTTAGGACGGTTCGGAATTGATACAATGGGAACCCAAAATGGGTTCAAGATCATAAATGGTTAAACACATGACATTGTTCCCTACTCGCCCCCAATTTATTTATAAGCTCACCTCCTTATTTCTCCTTCATTTGTCTACCTTATTTCTCCAAAATGTAATAAGGTATTACGTGATATTAGTACACACAAAATTGGTAATTATGAACTGAAAGATTTTCTTTTTCGAGCTTAAATTTGATTTAGCTCTCTTTTTCTTCATTTTGCACTCTTTCGTTCACTTTTTTTATTATTATTACGTACTAAATTGCGTAATCTCTTCATATTCTTTTTCACACACAAAGCCACCATCATGTCTTTACCTAACCCTCAATATCCATTGCCTGACGTCCATTACATAGTGTATTTTAAAGATCAAAACAGAGAAAGACTGAGTACAAGACTCGTTTAGGCTCAAGGCTTTGATATTAAGGTTACAAGGAAAGGATACTTGAGGCTCAAAGATGTGGTAAATAGGGGTACATAGCAAAAGGTAAGCTTTTAGGCTCTCGGTTAGTTCAAACAACACCTAAGGTCTTTCCCGAATTAATCACTCAACACGAATTCTATCAAGTATAAATCTATTTAAACGAACAATTAACAATTAACAATTAAAAATTCAAATTATTTATCTACAAGGATCTGTATACTTTATTCATCCTATGGTACACTTTATACATTTTCATTTAGGTTATTGCCTCTACTCTATTATACACATTAACTAAATGAACTAATTAGTTTACAATTAAGAACATCAAGTTGTCTAATATCATTCGAAATTTACAAGTTTGACAATTCAATGTACTTTCAATATTTACAACTAATGACTTATTACCTAATTATTTTCCAAGCACCATGCAATTACAAAAAAAAAAATAAAAAATTGCAAAATGAAAAATGAAAAATGAAAAATACTTTTGGATTTTTTTGAATTTTTTTTTGTAAAAGGCTTAAAAATGAAAATAAACACACAAAATAACATAAATGCAAGAAAAAATAAAACACATAAAATTATGTGCATCCCCCACACTTAGACTACACATTATCTTCAATATGTTCTCGAAAAGAGATAGAAGGTTACCGGACTTCCTTAGAATGGAGCATCAGACGAGATCAGAGGTCCACCTCCTTATCAAAGCTCGCAAATGTTGTGTAGTCTTTTAGGGTAATTTTTTGCACATAAAACAAACACACAAAATCAAAAAGCACCAAAAAGCATACAAAATATAAAAACAGAAAAATAAGTCTACAACTAATGAAGTTTAATACAGTTTACATGGCTCATAAATAAATAAAAATAAAAATAAAATAAAATTGAGAAACCATGTAACTATTCCGAGTCAGAGCTTGACTCCTCGATCAATGGTTGCTTCCTTTTTCTCTTGAAAGTGGACCTACTTTGATCTTGCGGTTGAATACCTGACTCTTCCTCGCTTAAGGTATGAATTTCTATTCCCTTCAGCTTCCCTTACCAACTTGGTTGCAGAAAAAATACTCTGTTGCTTCCCGATTAATGTGGGACTTTATTGCTTCGATCATTTAAGTATTGTATTGGATAATTTCTACCAACACTTCAAGATTTGTCTGCATCGCACCAATAATATTTTGCAAATGGAGCTCTTCTTTTTAACCTAAGGGTCGATCTTTTTTGTTCTTTTGGTTATGACTTCTTTTTTGGTTTTGTTACTCCCTCAGCTTTTGGAATTGTTGTAACATTGAGCCGCTGATTACAAATATAGGCAGGCGATGGTGTGGTTTAAGGGGATCTATGACTACCCTTGTAACACCCCTCACCCGTATTCAACGCCGAAATAGGGTTACGAAGCATTACCGGACTTACAACACATTTATACATACTTTTTCACATACATTTAAGCAATTCATACAATCATCATTCAATCTCAATCAGATTGTCCCTAAAACGAGCCTACGAGGCCCTAAACATACATTGAGAGTGGTTCGGGACTAAACCGATAACTTTTAAAGCATTTGGAACACTTAGAAAATTTTTCTCAAAACAAGGGACACACGCTCGTGTGGCTAGGTCGTATGTCTCACATGGCCACCAAACACGCCCGTGTCACAGGCCATGTGGACATTCGAAATGGAAGCACATGGCCGTGTCCCAGCCCGTGTCCGACCCCGTGTAACTCTCTGACTTGGGTCACACAGCCAACACACACACCCGTGTGGCTAGCCCGTGTGCCCTAAAAATTGACATACACACCCGTGTGCCAGGCCGTGCCAAACCTGTAGGGTATACTGACTTATGCCACACGGCCAAGTCACACGCCCGTGTGTGAGGCCGTGTGGGGCATACTGACTTGATTTCAATTTCAACACCAGGGGACACACGACCGTGCAACATGACTGTGTGTCACACACGGCTGAGACACACGCCCGTGTCTCTACTCGTGTGGACAAAAATAGGCTATTTACCAAGCCAATTTGCCACCCAAATTTGAATGTACCTACAACACATCAATTTGCACCATTCCATATCATAAATAGGCTTTTAAACCAACCAATTCAAACCTAACTCATGCATATTCATTACCACATTTCTCAATACACACAAGTTGCAAAATAGACCAATCCATTTATACCTAAAATCTCATAAACTTAGATCATCAATATAGCTACTCAAAACATGCATTATTTACCTTGATTCACAAACAAATAACATTCCAAATATCAACATTCATTTCTATAATACCAACTACTAATAAGCATCATCAAAACCAACCCCAATTTACATATTATGAACTATATGCACATACACATATACACAAGCAAATTTACTCAAAATAAGCCAACTCTCATGGCTATTATATACAAACCAAAACATGTGCATTTACAAGCCAACTCCATTGGCCAAAATTATTACCAAAAACATAACCAAAATGACCAAAGTTCCTATACATGCCATATACTTAAAATACCAAAGTTCATAGGTACCGAGTGATAGGTGGATAGTATGAAGCGATCTCCGACGATCCCCGGATCCGAGCTAGCTTGATAACACTATAAAACACGGGAAAAATAAACAAAGTAAGCTATAAAGCTTAGTAAGCTCGTATGAAATAAACCCGATATAAGCATAATCACATAATTCAACAATTGATTAAAGATACATGAATTCACATCAACTAACAAACCTTTCAATTACTCATTCACAAAACAATATATTTTCTTCACCATTTCTTCGAATTCAAAGCTAATATGGTTTATGCACATACCTGTACCATCTCGTACCAATCTCATTCTCAACCACATCATTCATTTACCCGTTGAACCATTCGGAATAGGAGTCGGATACTCAAGGATCTCACACGATAAGTACCTATACCATGGCCCGAAGCCAAATCAAGGTAACCTATGTCCAAAGTTCTGATATCATGGCCCGAAGCCAAATCAGTCGATATACATGGCTCGAAGCCAAATCGGTTTATATCGCACCCGAAGTGCTACTATCATGGCCCGAAGCCAATTCAAAGTATTCCCTAATGACATGTCACTAGTATCCTAAACTATTCCTAAGGTTCAACTGAGATTCCAATTGCCGAATTATCATCGAGTCAATATCGAACTTATTCGAAGTCTCGCATTCACAATTTATAATATATCAGAGCATTTAATACAATTATAATGAAATTTATCACATACGAACTTGCCTCAGTTGCTAAAACGGAGAAACGAGTCAACTATTCCGTAACTTTGTTCTTTCCCCGATCTAAGTCCGTATTTCTCCTTTCTTGATCTAATTATATTCAAAATTAACTTATTTAATCATCTATTTATTCAATTCAATCAAAAATATACATTTGAGCTAATTTACACATTATCCTCTAAACTTTCACATTTTTATAATTTAGTCATTATTACACAAAATCACAAATTCATGCAAATTTCAAAACACCCATGCTTAGTCGAATTACCATATGCCCCTAGCACCCCACATTTTTCATTTATTCACACATTTAACCACACATTTTCACAAATAAATCCCTATTTTGCATTTTTACTCAAAATCACTTTACAAAATATGTAAATCTAACAACAAGATTTCATATTTCATCATCAAACATCAAAGAACACATATTTTCATCAATGGCAACTTTCAAAGTCTTTAACAGTTTTGCAAAATAGTCCCTGGGCTAGCTAGTACTAGATGCAACGGTAACAAAAACATAGAAATCATTAAAAACAGAGCAAAAATGGACTTACAATTTAGCAATGAAATGGCCGAAACTTTAAACCCTAAGAATAGCTTTTTCTTCTCTTCAATTTCGGCAATAAGATGAAGATGATAACATTAAATTTGTTTGTTTTATTATTTAACTTATTAGTTCACTAAATTACCTTATTAACCTTTGTTATAAAACATTTAAATCACTTATTATAAGCCCATAAATGTCCATTACCAATAATAACGGTTTAATTACCATTTAAGGCCACCATATTTAAAAGCCAAAGCTATTTGACACTCTTAACTAATAGAACAATAATTTTGCATTTTATGCAATTAAGTCCTTTTTATCAAATTGAGCATTCAAATGATAAAATTTCTTAACGAAATTTTCACACAAACTTATTATCATGCTGTAGACATTAAAATAATAATAAAATAAATATTTTAAATTCAAATTTGTGGTCCCAAAACCACTATTCTGATTTGACTAAAAACAGGCTGTTACAACTCTCCCCCCTTAAGGATTTTCGTCCCCGAAAATCTTACCAGTCAAAAGGTTAGGATACTGTTTTCTCATAGCTTCCTCGGGTTCCCACGTAGCTTCTTCAATCCCGTGACATTGCCAAAGTACTTTTACTAAAGCTATGTTTTTGTTTCTCAACTGTTTAACTTCTCGAGCTAGAATTCTGATAAGTTCTTCGCTATACGTCATATCAAGCTGAATATCAATCTCTGACGGCGAAATTACATGTGATGGATCTGATCTATAACGTCGTAACATCGACACATGAAAAACATTATGGATCCTTTCTAACTCAGAAGGTAAAGCTAGTCGATATGCCATTGGCCCTATTCTTTTATTGATTTCATATGGTCCGATGAAACGCGGACTCAATTTGCCTTTGCGACCAAATCTAAGGATTTTCTTCCACGGAGATACTTTCAGAAAAACTTTGTCACCGATCTGGAATTCAATTTCTTTTCGTTTTAAATTCGCGTACGATTTCTATCGATCTGAAGCTACTTTCAAACAGTCGCGAATTACTTTCACTTTCTCTTCAATTTCTCTAACCAAATCAACCCCGTGAATCTGTTTATCGCTAAGGTCAGTTCAGTACAATGGTGTTCGGCATTTACGACCATACAATGCTTCATACTGTACCATCTTTATGCTCGATTGAAAGCTGTTATTATACGCAAATTCAACCAATGGCAAATATTTCTCCCAGTTACCTTCGAACTCTAGAACACAACAGCGAAGCATATCTTCGAGAATTTGAATTACTCTCTCAGACTGCCCGTCAGTTTGCGGATGAAAAGCTGTACCAAAATTCAACTTCGTACCCAGAGCTTCTTGCAATTTCTTCCAAAACCGCGATGTAAACCTCAGATCTCTATCCGAAATAATCGAAATTGGCACCCCGTTCAATCTAATGATCTCAGCAATGTACAATTCAACTAGTCTATCAAGCGAATAGTCAGTACGTACTGGGATGAAATATGCTGATTTCGTTAATCGATCAACGACAACCCAAATAACATCTTTCTTTTTTGGAGACAAAGGCAATCCCGATACAAAATCCATCGTAACTCTGTCCCATATCCACTCTGGTATCATCACAGGCTGAAGTAAACACGAAGGTACTTGATGTTCAGCTTTAACTTGCTGACACACTAAACATCTCACTACAAATTCAGAAATGTCTCGTTTCATACCCGGCCACCAATACAGTTGTTTCAAATCATTGTACATTTTAGTACTTCCAGGATGAATGGATAAACAACCACTATGTGCCTCGTGTAAAATTTTCTGAATCAAGTCTGAATTTTTCGGTTCGCAGATTCTATCACGGAACATCAAACAATCATCGGATCCGATTTGGTACTCTGAATCACTAATCGACTCGCATTGCACTCTTTTAGCTTACAATTCACTATCACATTTCTGAGCTTCGCAAATTTGCTGAAGAAATACCAGTTTAGCTTTTAACTCAGCTAAAATCGAATCTTCATCAGATAATGTCAATTGTGTATTCATGTCTCTCAAGGCAAACAACGATTTTCTACTCAAAGCATCTGTGACCACATTTGCTTTTCCCGGATGATAATCGATTACCAATTTATAGTCTTTTAGCAGCTTGAGCCATCTCCTTTGTGAAAAAATCAAATCTTTCCGAGTCATTAAATACTTCAAACTCTTGTAATCTGTAAAGATGTGGCATTTTTCACCATACAAATGATGACGCCAAATTTTCAATGCAAAAACTATAGCAGCCAACTCTAAATCGTGCGTAGGATAGTTCATTTCATGCGGCTTCAACTGTCTCGAGGCATAAGCTATAACTTTTCCCTCTTGCATCAATATGCAACCCAAACCGTTCAATGACCCGTCGCTGTAAATCACAAATTCTTTACCCGACTCAGGTTGAACCAACACTGGTGCCTCAGTTAACAATGCTTTCAATTGATCGAAACTTTGTTGATATTTCTCGGACCATTCAAACTTTACATCTTTCTGTAGAAGTTTGGTCATCGGTGTAGTAATCATCGAGAATCCTTTTACAAAACGTCGATAATAACCAGCCAACCTAGAAAGCTTCTGACCTCAGATACATTTCTAGGTGGTTTCCAGTCGATAACTGTAGAAATCTTGCTCGGATAAACTTTTATACCTTCCGCTGAAACAATGTGCCCCAAAAATCTGACTTCTCGGAGCCAAAACTCACATTTGCTGAATTTAGCATACAGTTGCTTATCTTTCAAGGTCTGCAACACAATCCTCAAATGCTCGGCATGCTCAGACTCATTTCGAGAATAGATTAGAATACATAGAAATCATTATTTTGCATACTCATTTCGGCATGCTCGGGGCATCCCTATTTTGCATTTTTACTCAAAATCACTTTACAAAATATGTAAATCTAATAACAAGATTTCATATTTCATCATCAAACATCAAAGAACACATATTTTCATCAATGGCAACTTTCAAAATCTTTAACAGTTTTGCAAAATAGTCCCTGGGCTAGCTAGTACTAGATGCAACGATCACAAAAACATAGAAATTATTAAAAACCGAGAAAAAAAGGACTTACAATTTAGCAATGAAATGGCTGAAACTTTAAAACCTAAGAATAGCTTTTTCTTCTCTTCAATTTCGGCAATAAGATGAAGATGATAACATTAAATTTGTTTGTTTTATTATTTAACTTATTAGTTCACTAAATTACCTTATTAACCTTTGTTATAAAACATTTAAATCACTTATTATAAGCCCATAAATGTCCATTACCAATAATCATGGTTTAATTACCATTTAAGGCCACCATATTTAAAAGCCAAAGCTATTTGACACTCTTAACTAATAGAACAATAATTTTGTACTTTATGCAATTAAGTCCTTTTTTATCAAATTGAGCATTCAAATGATAAAATTTCTTAACGAAATTTTCACACAAACTTATTATCATGTTGTAGACATTAAAATAATAAAATAAATATTTCAACTTCAGATTTGTGGTCCCGAAACCACTGTTCCGATTTGACTAAAAATAGGCTGTTACAACCCTAGATTTTCTCCATAAGTCCGTGATCAAATGGGGGAAATAGATGCCAGGCATGTCACTCTCCATGCAAAATAACATGCATTGGTAGATCTAGGTTCCTAGACAAACACACTTTTACTGCAAAATAGAAGTTAACAAGATAGCTCGAAAAGCGTTAACCGTTTGAGCATTAGGCGGGGGGAATAACTTGGGTAGAAATAAATTCCATTCAGAGTTTCACAATCGAAGACAATAATGCATGATCAAATGAAAGTGGTCATCTCGACTCTTTGTCTCGAACCCATTCTGCCATATTTTTCGTCAAGTATGATAGTATGGCATCCATATCTAAGCCACAATAGCTAGAGATATCCATCTATTCAGTATCATTGTTTTCATAAAATGGAATGTCATAATATACCTACGAGGGGGGAGACTTCCACCTCTCGGTTCCTAACATATACCTTACAACTTTAAGTATACCCTAAATTCACATAAAATTCCAAAACTATCGATCTAACCATAAGAGCCAAAGGTCGGAGGCAAAAGTCTTTCCACCCATGTAATTCAATTAGGTCCTAAAATTCATCTTCTAAATGTGAGTTATGATCAAAGCCACTTTCGTGGACAAATTGTCATCCCCAAAGCTTAAGAAAAAAATCTTCAGCTTGTTTCGAGACAAATTTTGCACTATTAAACTCAGTGACCGAATGGATGAATATTGGGATCTATTTTGATGGGGAGGCATTTAGGGTCTTTTTGATTTAGTTACTAAAACAAATCGAATCACAAACAATGACCAATGCAAATATGAAGTATAACACTATATTAAGCTAAGGAAGGCAAAACCTTATGATGAAGGTGAAGCCTTGTTTACTCTTCTTCTTGCTGCTTTAAGGAGTCCTAAGGAGGGGAAAATGAAAGACCTGCAAATATAAAGGGAGAAAAAAAATCTACAACAACAAGACGAAGTAGTGTGTTAATGGGAGCAAGCAACCGACACGAGAGGTACAATGGGGGTGGAAGAGGAAAGAGTAAGAAGAATTTAGGGATATTTGGAGTTTTTTTGAGCGTTTTAAAGTTAAAAAGGGAAAAAGTGGTTGAACATACAAGTCACGATTTTAGAAATGAGTATTTTTCCCGACCCGATGTGGGTATCGCGATACTAAGGGTTGGATATCGCGATATCCTCTGTTTTTGGACCTTCACCCATTTTGACACTTTCCGAAGTGCAATACCACTGTGTATGAACCAAAATTTTTTATTATTGAAATTCCAAGGGTATCACGATATCAGGGGTCCGATATCCAGATACCCAAAAAAATTTTGGTACCCCAATTGAATCTATTGAAGAAATCGTGATATCCTTCAGATGATATCGCGATTTCGCTATATCACACACCAAAGAGTCCCAAAATTATTGTCAAAACTTCCACTTATTCAAAAATTATCCTTTTAGGTTTTGATAATTAATCAGGCAACAAGCTATATCCAAATTAAAAAAGAAAACACTCACAAATTGAAATTCAAATTTGTTCAACTGCATATTTACTCATGTCATATGACAATCCACAATCACAAAGTATAGGATAGGGTTAAACCTCGATGAGAGCTTGAAGGACCTCTTCGGGTCCTCATCATTCTCAACTTCTTGTTCTTCTATGTTATCAATGTGAGTTTCATGCGCGAGATATTGAACTTCTTTAAATGTATTCGATATCCTGTAACAGCCCGATTTTGACCCTAATCAGAACAGTGGTTTTGGGACCACAAATCCAAGTCTGAAAAATATTTTAATATTATTTTCTATGTTAATTATGTGTGAATTTACATGTGTGAAAGTTTTGTGAATTAATTTTATTGTTTGTGTGCTTAATTTGATAAAAGAGCTTATTCGCGTAAAATGAAAATTTGATGGTTAAATAGGAAAGTGCTTAATTGTTGTTGTCTTTATAATTTGGAGGTTCTATGATGCAAATAGCCCATTATATAAATTAGTGGATGGCATTAAGGTTATTTTATATAGTTTTTATGTTATATATAAAAGTTAAAATAATAATTAATATATTATAGTGTTAATATAATAAACAAAACATTAAAAAGCCATTGTCATCTTTATTTTTACCAACCGAAATAATGAAAAGGAAAAAAAGAAAAAAGAAAGTTTAGGGTATTCGGCCATTTTCAAGCTTGATTAAGGTATGTAACTAGCTCAGTTTTTTATAATTTTTACGTTTTTGAGATCGTTGCTATGAAATGTACAAAACCCATGCTTCAATTTTTGATTTTGATGAATATTTTGAGTTAAGCCATTGATGAATACATGTGATTTTGGTTGTTAGATGAAAGAATATGGAATATATGTTTTGAATGAACATGTTTTGTCTTTGAATTTTTGATGAATTTGAGTAATTTGGACTAAATTGTGAAAATAAATTTTTAAGGGACTAAAATGTGAAAAAATAAAATATATGGACTTGAATGGAGCTTGTGAATATTTGTCTTAAGCATAGTATATGCAAATTTTGTGTATTTTGTGTTTTATGCAATAGGGACTAAATTGCAAAAAGTGTAAATTGTTAGGGGCAAATTGGTAATTTGCCCATTTATGTATTTTTGGATTAAATTGAATGAATTGGTGATTAAATTAGTTAAATTTGAATTTATTTAGATCAAGAACGAAAGAAAACAGAATTAGATCGGGGGAAGTCAAAAGTAGTCGAGTAGTTGATTTCGTCCGTCGATATCCGATGTAAGTCTATAAGCATATAAATGTCGTTAAATTTGATAGTATATATATGTTACATGATGAATGGAATTTTTGTGAATATATTTGTGTATGGCTAAATGTGTATTGAGCAAAGGAGCTACATATCGAGTTCGATCCGATCGAGATTCAATGTCCGAAAGCCCCGTACGAACCCTCGAAATAGTTAGGATACATATGTCCTGACATAGGATCTCCGATATGTGTTTTCGTGTAAGACCACGTCTGGGACGTTGGCATCGATTTGTGTTTACGTGTAAGACCATGTTTAGGACATTGACATCGTAATTGATTCGTGTAAGACCCTGTCTGGGACAGTGGCATCGATATGTGATTACATGTAAGACCATGTCTGGGACGTTGGCATTGTACGAGCTTCCGACTATCCGCATATCCTTTTTTAATTCCGAACTGTTCAACGAGCAATGTGAAGTAAAGACCGAATGTGAAATTAAATTTCAGGTTCAGGTATGTGTTAGTTATTTGTTCATATGGAAACAAGGTAAGTTAGTTACTTGAAATGAAAAAGGGTTATGTGAATATGAACTTTGTGTTAACCTATTTGAACATATATATGATTAGGCTTATTGATGTAATTGTAATAATGAAAGTGAAATTATGTATATGTATATGATAGATTATGTTTGGCCATATGATATATGTATGTGAGTTTCAAAGGTGATCTGGTAGTAAATGACAACTTATAAATGATATTGTACATATTCGACATTGTTAACAAAATGTTAATATGTAATTGTTGTTATATATGTTTTTGCTTAAGACTTACTAAGCTCAAATAGCTTACTCTGTGTGTGTTTTCGTTTATCTCTGTTTTATAGATTTTGAAGGCACGTTACGAGCTCGGGGATCGTCAGCAAAGCCTATCACACTATCGACTATTTTTTTCGGTATTTGACTAAGATAAATGTGGGCATATGGCATGTATAGCATAGATAGAATGTTTGGTTTTGGGACATGTATATATATATTTATAGCCATGCGAAAATGGCTAAGTATGATGTTTAATTTTAATGAGTTTTGGTTATGATATATATATATATATGTGTGATATGTTTAGTATGATTTGTTTTGGTGAGTTGCTATAATTTGATTCAAGAGAATTAGGTATGAATAAAGAATGAGCGTTATGTATATAGCTATTTAATAAGTCTAGATAAATGGTTGTGAAATGAATGAATAGTATGTTTTAGAATGCTTCGTTTTGGTATGTTTTGATGGCTAGTGAAATGGTCAAAATTATGGTAAGCTTATTGATGCAAAGTAAGTATATATATATTTAATGAATGGATGTCATAATGAAATGTTAAATTTGTGATGAATCATGTTTAGAAATACTTGTGAATAAGTTAAGCTAAATAGTATATAAGATGGTATGATTGAAATGTTCTTGAATGAGTTTAGAAGGATGACTATTTGGTATGTTTTTTGTTGCGAAATTGTGTTTGGTATGATGATTGTAGGTACTTGTATGGATGATCAAAGTTTGGGTGGCATTTTGGCCTTGCAAATGGCCTATATTTGCCCACACGGTTGAGCACACGGGCGTGTGGCTCGACCATTCCCTTCGTGGTTACATTTCAACACAAGTCAGACTTGACCACGGGCAAGACACACGGGCGTGTGACTGGCCGTGTGGTGCAAGTCAGTGTCGACCACGGGTAAGGCACACGGGCGTGTCTCAGGCCGTGTGGACAAGTCTGTATGTATGCCCTGTTTTGACACGGCTTAGACACACGGGCATGTCTAAGGCCGTGGGAGGCACACGGCCTGCCCACACGGGCGTGTGACCTCTGTAACTTTGAAAAAAAAATTCTTAAATTTTTGAGAACTTCCGTATATGTTCGATTTAGTCCCGGCCTATTTCTAAAGCATGTTTAAGGTCTCGTAGACCTATTTAAGGGACACTTTGATTTTTTTTATTGAATCATGATGTGAAATAACTGTGAATGTTTCTGTTTGTTCGGTAATACCTCTTAACCCTATTTCAGCGGCGGTTACGGGTTAGGGGTGTTACATTTGATTGGTATCAGAGCTACGATTTAGTCGATTCTAGGACTAACGTAGCGCGTGTGAGTCTAGCTATACATGTCATATTTTATATTACGATAGTGTGATGACTTCTGACATCTGAAAATGTGTTTTCGTATAGTGATGGATCCCGATCGAGCCGTAGTTGATGATACCGAGAGTATAGCGCTGCTGCTCAGCGCAAGGGACAAACACGGTTGATTCTCGACCGACACCGAGTAACCCGGGAGGAGAGGCTAGACAAGCCTTTTACCAAATGATGAGCAGTGGTTTACTCAATATATCGGACTAATCCACCGCACAACCACCTCCACCCCGACTAATCCATCTTCGATACTGTTATACCTCAAGTGAGTGATCCGTTGAGATTGCCTAAACCTCCGTTGATAAAATCGAAAAACAGCAGCCAAGAGTTCGTGAGCCACCGATGATGATGATGCTTTGGCGACCTAAATTCTGGCTCGATAATACTATTCGAGTGTTTGATGAGTTATCTTGCACCCCTGATGAGTGCTTAAAATGTGTCATATCTTTGCTACGAGACACTACATATCACTAGTGGAATACACTAGTATCGATGGTTCCGAGAGAACGAGTGACCTGGGAATTCTTTCAGACTGAGTTTCGTAAGAAATACATCAGTCAGAGATTTATTGATCAGAAATGTAAAAAATTTCTTGAATTGAAACAGGGTCGGATGACAGTGATAGAGTATGAGCGAAAATTTGTGAGACTCAGTCGGTATGCCCTAGAGTGTGTTTCGACTGAAGCTATAATGTGTAAAAGATTTGAAGATGGGCTGAACGAAGACATTAAACTGTTAGTTGGCATACTTGAGATAAAAGAGTTCGTGGTACTTACTGAGCGAGCTTGCAAAGCCGAAGAGCTCGGGAAAGAGAAAAGAAAAGCTGACTCTGAAGCTAGAGATTCACGTAAGAGACCATTCAGTAAGTCATTTCAGTCGACATCAAAGAAGTTCCGAGATGATGCTAGTCGTTCAAAGACTACTGCAGGTTATTCTAGACGTGATCGGGATAGACCACCTGTGAGCTCGAGAGCTACCTCAGTAGCTAGTGTGGGTAATGTCAGATCAAATCAACCAGAGTGTGAACATTGTGGTAAACGACATCCCGACAGTTGTAGATTGCATGATCGGGCCTTTTTAAATGTGGATCGATGGATCATTTCATTCGTAAGTGCCCAGAGTTAGCGGAGCAAAATCTGGTACAGAATATGAGAACTGGTAACACTGCAGCTCGAGGTAGACTACCTAGAAATACGAGTAATGTGAATGGCAGTCAGAGAGGGACCAAAGATACAGCTATTAGATCCGAGGCTCGTGCACCTGCCAGAGCCTATGCTATTCGCGCGTGTGAGGAGGCCTCATCCCCGAATCTTATTACTGGTATTTTCACTCTCTATGATACTAGTGTTGTTGCTTTGATTGATCCTGGTTCGACTCATTCTTATGTGTGTGAGGCTTTAGTATCCAGTAAGACTTTGCCTGTAGAGTCTACTGAGTTTGTGATTAAAGTATCGAACCCCTTAGGCCGGTGTGTTTTGGTTGATAAAGTGTGCAAGAATTGTCCGTTGATGATTCGAGATTCATATTTTCCAGCTAATTTGATGTTGTTTCCATTCGACGAGTTTGATATAATTTTGGGTATGGATTGGTTAACTCTGCATGATGCTATTGTGAACTGTAAAAGAAAGACTACTGATTTATGGTGCAAGAATGATGAGATTATTCGGATTGAGTCTAATAATCTGAACGGTTTACTGACAGTGATATATTCAATGTTAGCTCAGAAATATGTAAGAAAGGGTTGTGAAGCTTACTTTGCTTATGTGCTCGACTCTAAAGTGACCGAAAAGAAGATTGAATCAGTACCTGTTGTATGTGAGTATCCGGATGTGTTTCCTGAAGAGTTACCGGGTTTTCCACCTATTCGAGAAGTTGAATTTGGTATTGAATTAGTGCCGGGGACGACTCCGATATTGATAGCTCCGTACAAAATGGCACCTATGGAATTAAAAGAATTGAAAGCTCAGTTGCAAGAGTTGACAGATAGAGGTTTTATGCGACCGAGTTTCTCTCCCTGGGGCGCACCAGTTTTATTTTGTGAAAAAGAAAGACAGAACTATGAGAATGTGTATCGACTACAGACAGCTCAATAAAGTGACTATAAAGAATAAGTATCTGTTGCCACGGATTGACGATCTGTTCGATCAGTTGAAAGGGGCTCTGATGTTTTCAAAAATAGATTTGAGATCGAGCTACTATCGATTCTGAGTTAAAGACTCGATGTGCCAAAGACGCTTTCGAACGAGAATGCGGACACTATGAGTTTCTCGTTATGCCTTTCGGACTTACTAATGCACCTTCTGTTTTCATGGATTTGATGAATTGGATATTCAGACAGTATTTGGATCGGTTTGTGGTAGTATTCATAGATGACATTTTGATCTACTCCCGTGATGAAACCGAGCATGCCGAACATCTGAGACTTGTGTTACAGACTTTGCATGATAAACATTTGTATGCAAAGTTCAGTAAATGTGAGTTCGTTCGCCGAAGTCGATTTTACGCCCATGTTGTATCAGCATCGGGTATTCGGGTTGATCCGAGTAAAATTTCAGCTATACTTGATTGGAAACCTCCGAGAAATGTCTCTGAAGTTCGGAGTTTTCTGGGACTTGCTGGTTACTGTAGACGACTTGTGAAAGGTTTCTCTATGAACGCAACACCGATGACGAAGTTTTTATAGAAAGATGTTAAGTTCGAGTGGTCAGAAAAATGTCAGAAAAGTTTCGATCAGTTGAAAGCTCTTTTGACCAAAGCTCCAGTGTTAGTTCAGCCAGAATCGGGTAAAGAATTTGTCATTTACAGTGATGCATATTTAAGTGGTCTTGGTTGTGTTTTGATACAGGAAGACAAGGTTATAGCTTATGCCTCGAGACAGCTAAAGCCACACGAAAAGAACTATCCGACACACGATTTGGAATTGGCAGCTATTGTGTTTGCATTGAAGATATGGCGTCACTATCTGTTCGGTGAAAAATGTCATGTTTATTCTGATCATAAAAGCCTAAAGTATTTGATGACTCCGAAAGATTTGAATTTGAGACAACGTTGATGGTTAGAGTTGTTGAAAGACTACGAGCTTGTGATTGACTATCATCCGGGAAAAGCTAATGTTGTTGCTGATGCTTTAAGTCAAAAATAATTATTTGCTTTGCATGCAATGAATATGCATATGGTTATATCTGATGATGGTTCGATAATAGCCGAATTAAAAGCAAGACCGTTATTTGATCAACAGATTTGTGATGTTCAGAAAGTTGATAATGATTTGTTAGCAAAGCGAGCTCAGTGTGAATCGAATATTGAATCTGAGTTTCGAGTTGATACAAATGGTTGTTTGAGGTTCAAAAATTGAATATGTGTTCCGAGAAATTCAGAGTTGATTCAGATGATTTTGAACAAAGCTCATAGTAGTCGGTTATCTATTCACCCGGGTAGTACGAAAATGTATAATGATTTGAAACAGCTTTATTGGTGGCCTGGTATGAAACGAGACATATCTGACTTTGTTTTGAAATGTTTAGTCTGTCAACAAGTAAAAGCCAAGCATCCGGTACCTTCTGGGTTACTTTAGCCGATTATGATACCTGAGTGGAAATGGGACAGAGTCACGATGGATTTTGTATCTGGTTTACTGTTGACACCGAGCAAGAAAGATGCAATCTGGGTTATTGTGGATAGATTGACTAAATCGGCTCACTTTGTTCCGGTTCGCACAGATTATTCGCTTGATAAACTCGCTGAATTATATGTTTCTCAGATTGTCAGATTGCACAGAGTGCCTATTTCTATTGTTTCGGATCGAGATATGAGGTTCACATCGCGGTTTTGGAAGAAACTGTAAGATGCTTTAGGTACGAAACTACATTTTAGCACAGCTTTTCATCCGCAAACAGATAGTTAGTCTGAACGAATCATTCAGATACTTGAGGATATGTTGAGATGTTGCATTCTCGAGTCTGAAAGCACGTGGGAACGATACTTACCTTTGATTGAATTTGCTTATAATAATAGCTTTCAATCTAGTATCAAAATGGTACCTTACGAGGCTTTGTACGGTCATAAATGTCGTACACCATTGTATTGGACTGAGCTCAGTGAAAATAAGATACACGGGGTCGATTTGATCAAAGAGACTGAACAGAAAGTGAAAGTGATTCGCGATAGTTTGAAAACAGCATCGGATCGTCAAAAATCATATGCAAACTTGAAAAGAAAAGATATAGAATTTCAGATCGGAGATAAAGTGTTTTTTAAAGTCTCACCGTGGAAGAAAATACTCAGATTCGATCGTAAAGGCAAATTGAGTCCGAGATTTATTGGGCCGTATGAGATTATAGAGCGTACCAGGCCGGTTGCTTATAAACTGCTGTTACCACCTGAGTTAGAAAGGATTCACAATGTATTCCATGTTTCGATGCTCCGTAGATATCGATCTGATCCCTCACATGTGATTAGTCCGACAGAGGTTGAGATTAAGCCCGATATGACATATGAAGAAGAATCGATTCGTATTCTGACTCGCGAGATTAAAGAATTGCGAAATAAGAAAATTCCGTTAGTTAAGGTGCTGTGGCATAATATCGGAGTTGAGGAAGCAACTTGGGAGTCAGAGGATACAATGAAAGAGCGTTATCCGAACCTATTCACCGGTAAGATTTTCGGGGACGAAAATCCCTAAGGGGGGGAGAGTTGTAACAGCCCGATTTTGACCCTAACCGGAAAAGTGGTTTCAAGACCACAAATCCGAGTTTGAAAAATATTTTAATATTATTTTCTGTGTTAATTATGTGTGAATTTACATGTGTGAAAGTTTTGTGAATTAATTTTATTGTTTGTGTGCTTAATTTGATAAAAGGGCTTATTCGCGTAAAATGAAAATTTGATGGTTAAATAAGAAAGTGCTTAATTGTTGTTGTCTTTATAATTTGGAGGTTCTATGATGCAAATATCCCATTATATAAATTAGTGGACGGCATTAAGGTTATTTTATATAGTTTTTATGTTATATATAAAAGTTAAAATAATAATTAATATATTATAATGTTAATATAATAAACAAAACATTAAAAAGCCATTGTCATCTTTATTTTTACCAACTGAAACAAAGAAAAGAAAAAAAAGAAAAAAGAAAGTTTAGGGTATTCGGCCATTGTCAAGCTTGATTAAGGTATGTAACTAGCTCGGTTTTTGATAATTTTTACGTTTTTGAGATCGTTGCTATGAAATGTACAAAACCCATGCTTCAATTTTTGATTTTGATGAATATTTTGATTTAAGCCATTGATGAATACATGTGATTTTTGTTGTTAGATGATAGAATATGGAATATATGTTTTGAATTAACATGTTTTGTCTTTGATTTTTTTATGAATTTGAGTAATTTGGACTAAATTGTGAAAATAAATTTTTGAGGGACTAAAATGTGAAAAATAAAATATATGGACTTGAATGGAGCTTGTGAATATTCGGCTTAAGCATAGTATATGCAAATTTTGTGTATTTTGTGTTTTATGCAATAGGGACTAAATTGCAAAAAGTGTAAAATGTCAGGGGCAAATTGGTAATTTGCCCATTTATGTGTTTTTGGATTAAATTGAATGAATGCGTGATTAAATTAGTTAAATTTGAATTTATTTAGATCAAGAACGAAAGAAAATGGAATTAGATCGGGGGAAGTCAAAAGTAGTCGAGTAGTTGATTTCGTCCGTCAATATCCGAGGTAAGTCTATAAGCATATAAATGTCGTTAAATTTGATAGTATATATATGTTACATGATGAATGGAATTTTTGTGAATATATTTGTGTACGGCTGAATGTGTATTGAGCAAAGGAGCTATATATCGAGTTTGATCCGATCGAGATTCAATGTCCGAAAGCCCCGTACGAACCCTAGGAATAGTTAGGATACATATGTCATGACATAGGATCTCCGATATGTGTTTTCATGTAAGACCACGTCTGGGACGTTGGCATCGATTTGTGTTTACGTGTAAGACCATGTCTGGGACATTGGCATTGTAATTGATTCGTGTAAGACCCTGTCTGGGACAGTGGCATCGATATGTGATTACATGTAAGACCACGTCTGGGACATTGGCATTGTACGAGCTTCTGACTATCCGCGTATCCTTTTTAATTCCGAACGGTTCAACGGGCAATGTGAAGTAAAGACCGAATGTGAAATTGAATTTCAGGTTCAGGTATGTGTTAGTTATTTGTTCATATGGAAACAAGGTAAGTTAGTTACTTGAAATGACAAAGGGTTATGTGAATATTAACTTTGTGTTAACCTATTTGAACATATATATGATTCGGCTTATTGATGTAATTGTAATAATGAAAGTGAAATTATGTATATGTATATGATAGATTATGTTTGGCCATATGATATATGTATGTGAGTTTCAAAGGTGATCTGGTAGTAAATGACAACTTATAAATGATATTGTACATATTCGGCATTGTTAATAAAATGTTAATATGTAATTGTTGTTATATATGTTTTTGCTTAAGACTTACTAAGCTCAAATAGCTTACTTTGTGTGTGTTTTTGTTTATCTCTATTTTATAGATTTTGAAGGCACGTTACGAGCTCGGGGATCGTCAGTAAAGCCTATCACACTATCGACTGTTTCTTTCGGTATTTTACTAAGATAAATGTGGGCATATGGCATGTATAGTATAGATAGAATGTTTGGTTTTGGGACATGTATATATATATAGCCATGCGAAAATGGCTAAGTATGATGTTTAATTTTAATGAGTTTTGGTTATGATATATATATATATATATGTGTGATATGTTTAGTATGATTTGTTTTGGTGAGTTGCTATAATTTGATTCAAGAGAATTAGGTATGAATAATGAATGAGTGTTATGTATATAGCTATGTAATAAGTCTAGATAAATGGTTGTGAAATGAATGAATAGTATGTTTTAGAATGCTTCGTTTTGGTATGTTTTGATGGCTAGTGAAATGGTCAAAATTATGATAAGCTTATTGATGCAAAGTATGTATATATATATATTTGATGAATGGATGTCATAATGAAATGGTAAATTTGTGATGAATCATGTTTAGAAATACTTGTGAATAAGTTAAGCTAAATAGTATATAAGATGGTATGATTGAAATGTTCTTGAATGAGTTTAAAAGGATGACTATTTGGTATGTTTTTGGTTGCGAAATTGTGTTTGGTATGATGATTGTAGGTACTTGTATGGATGATTAAAGTGTGGGTGGCATTTTGGCCTTGCAAATGGCCTATATTTTCCCACACGGTTGAGCACACAAGCGTGTGGCTCGACCGTGTCCTTCGTGGTTGCATTTCAACACAAGTCAGACTTGACCACGAGCAAGACACACGGGCGTGTGACTGGCCGTGTGGTGCAAGTCAGTGTCGACCACGGGTGAGGCACACGGCCGTGTCTCAGGCCGTGTGGACAAGTCAGTATGTATGCCCTATTTTGACACGACTTAGACACACGGGCATGTCTAAGGCCGTGGGAGGCACACGGCCTGCCCACACGAGCGTGTGACCTCTGTAACTTTTAAAACAAAAAAATTCTTAAATTTCTGAGAACTCCCGTATGTGTTCGATTTAGTCCCGGCCTATTTTTAAAGCATGTTTAAGGTCTCGTAGACCTATTTAAGGGACACTTTGATTTGTTTTGTTGAATCATGATATGAAATAACTGTGAATGTTTCCGTTTGTTTGGTAATACCTCTTAACCCTATTTCGGCGACGGTTACGGGTTAGGGGTGTTACATATCCTGTAACACTCGATTATCTGTATTGACCCAAAATTTAAGGAAAGTTAGGTTTAACTTGAAATGATTAACAGATTTTCAAACTCCATCAGAAAATTCAGAGATTTTAGTTGCTGAATTATGTTTAGTTGGATTTCCCTTTTGGTTTAGTTAGATTAGAATCGACTAGTTCCATAGTGGGAGACAAAATGATTAAGGATAAATGGTTGAGATGGCAGGTCAGAACCATGCCTAAGGAGTGTATATATAGGTGTGTGTGAAGACAAAATTTTCTCAATTCTGTTTACCAATCTTTTTCTCTATATTGCATCATCGTCTTTAGTCGTTCTGAGGAAGAAAGGGATGTAGCTGTAGGAAGCCCTGCATGTCGCAACAACCCTGTGAATGGAAGTCAAGTAGTAGAGAAATTGAGGAACTGGTAAGCTTCTTTATCTCCCTGTACTTGTGGATTGAAGAAAGAAGTAGAGTAAAACTCTCAAAGCTTCTGTATGATTTAAGATTATGGGTTTCTAAGGGCTGACCACCATTAGCTTAACCTATAAATGGTTGTCATGCCTAGCTGCCAAAACAAAGGAGGCTCCGAGGTTGGGACAAGCTAAGCTGACAAGGATAGGGAAGCCAAGTGAGTCTTTGTACCTTGCTTTTTGGGTGTTAAATTTTTATTATGTTGCTTGCATGAACAACGTTGAACATGTATTGAGATGGCCTGAGTTCATGATGAATGTGAAATGATAAATTGCATGGCTGTGTTTGCATGTTGGTGAAATTTAAGTACGGACGAGAAAAGAATTGATAGGATAAATAAAGCTAAGATTTGGGAATGAGAACTCTGTTGGATACACCATACGAATTTTCTGAATGGAAATCGGGATGTGCGAAGCTCCGGGCCTTGCGGAGGGGACACTTCGGTGATAGAGCAATGACCACCTTCGAACGTACTAACATCCAGAATAAGAGTCATGCACAAAAGATATGGAATAAACGGTATCCATAAGTATACGGGTTAGGTTGTAATATAGTTACAACGAAGTAGGTGAGCACTACTTATCTCTCGACCTCACAATCCAGATTTATGCATTGGTGATTAGCTCACTTTGGTAATCACAACTAACCGTCGCTTTGGGGTTTTATTGAATCAAATAATTGTCACCCTAGTAGGATCTCTCAATCTTCTACTAAACTAACGAGTCGGCAAGAACTACTTATCTCTCGACCTCATAGTCTAGACCGGTTCAGGGCTAAGGTGTTCACTGATAGGCCATACCAATTTTGTGTTAATTCCCACCCAGATAACTTTCTAGGGTTGTTAAGCATAGGGTTTAAGTTCTTCATCTCCCAAATAGCTGATCAGCTAAGAAAACCCTATACAAAAATTAATTAGTCATACCTCCACTCGCTAATCCCCCATAAAAGGATTAGTTCCCCTTGGATTTCATAAACACAACAAACTTGATGCTAAAGATCAACATGAATAATGAATTAAGAGAAAAGGTTTAAGAGAATCCTGAATTATATTTGAATGAAGCGCAAAATCCACAAAGAGTTGATCGAGTCTACAAATCAGATATCCTGACAAATGCAAAGATAAAAACTAGAAATAACCTAAAACCTAAGAAAAGGGAAAAACTAAAAACTGAAATTACAAAGAAAATTCTCAAGTATCAATGTCATCCCCAACAAATGTTAAATGAGCCTATTTATAGATTTAGGGTTGTCGTTGTCCTTAGTCTTAGGTCAGCTGACGCTCTCATATTAAACATTTGATTGTGTAGACCAAAATACCCCTGGCTCGTAAGTGTTTCTCGTACAAGACCGATATCGTGACACCCTATTGCCTGTGTCGCGACATCGAAGGTAGTATACTCAGCTTCAGGGTGACTTCAGGGGTGTGTTGTGACATCCCTTGGCTGTGTCATGACACCGAAGGTAGTGTCGGAGTTCTTGTACTCTGCTCCCTATGTTGCAACATCAAACTCCTCGTGTTGTAACACAACAACCAATATTTGAGTAGGTACGCCCTTAAATGGTCTCCTACATACTCACTAAGTATATTAGCTCACCATTAGGCCTCATTCGACCTCTAAGGTCAATAAAAGACTCAAGTTACACTTTTTATTGAATGTAAATGAAACTATGAAAACTTAATTAAAACATAATAAAAGTGTTTGTATTCAAGCTCCCTAAGTGCGAAAACTAGTTTAATCTGCTACACCGAATTACAGTAGATCAAGCATCAAGGTATAGGAATGGTGAAAGGGAGGAATGGGCAGATGGATAGGGAAATGGAATTTTGTTTAGATATCGTCACACGGTGTTGCTGAGTACAAACCGTGATGTGTAGTGTTCCGGGCCTTACTGAGGGGGGACACTTCGATGTTCGAGCATCAAGGTAAAAATGTGAAAATGAATAATATCAAATGGTCCTTTAGGGCGACATCGTGACGACAGTATTTAGGTTCTATAGAGTACCACTGTGACGACAATCAGTAGGCTTTTTGAAGAAACTCTGTGATGACGGTAAGGTCCTTCGGGGCGACACCTTAAAGAGGTATAATGTGTAAGATTACAGCTTGACTATGGCATCCAAAGGAGTCTGCCAAGACACAAACACAGGAAATAATATGGAAGACCATGGCTTGCGCATGGCGACATAAGTAGTCCACTGGGACATAAAACACATAGTAGTCCGTCAGGACATGAAATACAGAGTAGTCAACTATGACAAAAAACATGGGGTTATACATGGGAAATTCGTAGGTCAGTATACTAGGGGAGACGCTAGGGTTTAAGGTAGAGTTTGAGGTGTGATTGGTGCGATAAGTCACAAGAATTAAGGAACGTGGTGCGTTTGAAAGACTCAGACCATTGGGTAATGAGAAAATTCACCAAAGGCGATGATGAGCAAGGTCAAGATGACTTTTCAACCCAGTTAAGGTGAAAGGGAAAGAGGCTCCTTAAAAAAGTAGGTAAAGGTAATGTGAAACAAATGAGCCCACCAGGGATATTGCGGTTGCAATTATAAAATTTTAAGTTAATAAAGAGGTAGTTGAGAGATTAGGTAGACCGACCAGGGTCTCCACGGAAGGGAAAACTAGCTTAATGCAGAATGATCACTTAAGTCCACTAGAGAAGGGTGGAAACCGAAGTTCCTCAAGGCTAGGAAACACATAAATTAACAGGTGGATCCACCAAAGGTGGAAACCTTTGCATAATACCTAAGTAAGAGATGATAGGTTGGGCACCACCTATCAAATGAAGCTTCCAAAAGGATGTGCTGAAAGAATGGGTATTATGGTGCTGTTATGTGGGCACTAGCTCATCGAAGAAGTGAAGGTATTATGTTCTGAAAATAACTGCAGTTACTGTCATTACTTGGGCAGACGCTATGCGCTGCCAGCCAAAGGTAATGAAAATGAATATCATAAGGTAGAATGATGAGAGATAGGAAGAGGAAATGAGACCCAAGATATGGACTCTATCAGGACCAGTCTGGAGTCTAAGTCTTCCAATGAATGGCTTAGAGCGACTAGGGCATGAGTCTTGCGAAGGGAGTTTGCAAATTCTCTTACGAAAATTAGGGAGTTGTACTTCTAATCCAGACACCCTAATTTCTTAAAAATTATGCGGCTTATATAAATTTATGTGCAGATCTCACTAAGTTCTTCGGAACTTATAAAACTGTTGCTTGAATGTAGGATTGATAAAGATTGAGACATCAAGAGGGACCAAGCTAGACTTATCCCAAGTTACGTGGAGTGCGGTAACTGTTCATGTATATAGAGGGGCACCCACTGAGGCCACGCCTCATGGTTTAATTTGATTAAGTGTTGCATTATAAACTTTTTTTAAAATTTGTACCTTGTTATTAGAAATTTGTTTTGTAAGCACTCACCTCTAGTCTGGCACGAGTTTTAAAAAAATGCTATAATTTAGATTTGAGCATTTAAACGTGTAATATAAACATAATTGGAAACCCTGCTAAGTGAATTGAATCATTGTATTTTTCGATATCCGGACCTGGTGATTGGGTCGGGTATAGGGTGTTAGAATTTTATTGGTATTAGAGCTTTGATTTAGCCAATCCTCTGGGTATAGAAAATTATGAAATAGCCCTACATACATGATACCTTAGATTTGACTTAATCCTTTGAGTTGATAAATGATAGTGAGTGTGTGGCAAGAGAAAGTGCGAGTTAGCGGGTCATTGTTAGATTGACGATGAATATATTGAAGGGTAATGAAAGCGAGAAAAAAGATGAGAGTTTTCATTACTATGGAGAATCGTTACAAATAGAAGAAAGGATTAACCATTATCCTCAATCGGCGGATTAGCCGTTCTCTCTATGTTTTCCTCCCTCTCAACATTAGCTTCCCCTTAGGCAGAAGAGATGGAGGCATCATTGAGGGTTCCATTTTTTAAGGAAGTACCATTCGAGGAGTCTGAACTAGACGTGTTTGAATCATGGTAATAGAAGAGTTCACTAGACTCCTTTCATTTCTTCTGGAATTTCCTCCATGCAACCCCCTTAGGATTTAGGATGTCGAAGCCAAGGTCGGCCTTGACGAGAGGCCGTAGGCATTTGAAATTCATGTAGTGTAGATCGAAGGGACCCATGGCTACCTGTAAGAGCAGTATCATACTGAACCTTAAAATTTGCAAATATGCCTCGTACCTTTGTTGGTATATGACACAAATTTTTCCAAGGCCTTATTGCTCTCTTTTCATATCTTCTCTTTATCGACAATGTGCTATTTCTCTAAGGTTCCAGATGGCAGACCTTTTCTTTTAAATCTTTTTATCACCCCACTGATGCTTTGTATTTAGCTTCCCATGCGCAGACGTATTGAGTAAGTTCGTGATTTTAGAGAATAAGGACATCATAGGATTGCCTTAGTTGAACGAGTGATGGTTATTTCAAATGGATGGTTTTCTCAGAATTAGCTTGACTGGCCTCAACCTCTCTGCAGACTTGTTGGAGAGCCCAACTCATAAGTTTCCACTTAGCGGTTATTATAGATAAAGAACTCGCTAGCTTAGCGAGAGTGGGCTTGTAAATACACTCGGAGGAAGAAGATAGGTAGGTGAATTCTTTCAGCTTCGGGGAAAGTGCCTATCTTGTTTTTGCTGGATTAAGGGTGGGAAAAAGGAGTATTGGTATTCACCGATGTGCCTTCTCCACGGGAAGAAGGTTTGTACCCGCCAATAGTCAAGGTATAATCGATGGTACAGAGCGGGGGAGTGGGTGTGGAGGAACTAGTAGTAACCTAGACGGAAGCTCCGGGTAGAGACACCGATGGGTGTGGGGAGGGGGCTGAAGTACAATCTGGTTTGGTGGGAAGAACAGAGATTGCTAGGGGAAGGATAAGAGATTCTCTCTCTCGGATCGATAGCTCTTTACTAGCTCTATGGAGGACCAAACTAGCTTCGCTCTTTTCCTTGACATTGGAGAACTCTCCTTCTAGCCTTTGCTTCTTGCGGTTACTAATAACTACCCGAGCCCGAATGTTAGCTACTACCGCAACCTCTTGCGCACTTTCCATAAATATCACCATGTCCATGAGAAGAGGGCGTTGGAAAGAGATAAGGGGAGCGAAAAAACTTGAGCAGACAAATCAAGATTCAGTAGCAGGACTGGTATGAGTCGGGTGAGAAATGACACCCTCAATTTCAAGTGTTGAGGGGGAGAAACGCTAAGGAGAAAGTTGAGGGATGGAAGGCTCCCCTCTTATCCTCACTAGAGATTGGGCTAACTCGTTAGAGGCCCCATAAGGTCATGTTTCGCTAGCAGGCTTGACTCTTTAAGGGTCCGCTCCCAATGTTAAATTTGTCGATCTAAAGCCATTAGGGCTTTGCTCTTCTAAACAGTAATGGAAAATGTTCCTTGCTGTTAGGAGTTTGTCCAGCTTTAAAGGACGCCACAACCTTAAGCTGTCATATGGTGACCTAGAGAGGTCAGAAACAATTGGTTGTCGTTGAAGACAAACAAATACATTAAGGATAGACCACCTCATAAGGAAGCCAAAGTTGCCCTCAAGCTTCTTTCTCACCTGAATGAACTTATGGCGGTCTGAGTGGAAAATTGAAGAGGAACTCTAAATTATAGACTCGTGGCCTTTGCGAGTATGGAAGTAGACTGTTCCAGTTGAGATCCCCTCGGTAATGGCCTCCAGTTGGTAAAAGTGTTGAAATACGCCAAGGAATGGAGGCTCACAGTGTTTACTACAATCAATGAAGTAAACTACCATAGTCCCCCAAGAAGGACCATTAAGCTACTCGGGTGAAATCCAATAAATGTTCAACACCCTAGAAAAGAAAGGATGTAAATGGATATGGAATCCTGCTTCCAATAAGTACAATGGGAGGATAAACCCATTGCGGGAGCCATTCAGCTAACAATCCCTTTCTATGATTTCAAAATCATAGGCAAAATTGGGCAGTTTGATCCATCAGGACAATAAATGCTTGAACATGTCCTAGCGAGTAGTCGTACACTTGTAAAACAGTGATTCAATGGGCGTTCTAGCCCTGTGGTCGAATGACCCAGGCATGTGCACTGAAGAAGGCCTATTGCCACGCTGGCCCTTCCAATTCCAATCATTGTAGTCTCTTCTTTTCCCTTCTAACGAAGGCCTAAACTAGGGCATGACGAGGTTGTAGTTGGTTGTGGAAGAAAAGAAGGAAAGGAAGAAAGACGGTCAAGGATTTTGAAGGAGAACTAAAGCAACAGGGGAAGTTGAAGAGAAACCTGGAATCCAGAAAAAGGAATAATTTTCCTCTATATATCTCAATTTTAAATGACCAAATGTCCGTGGGAAGTTAAATTTCAAAATTCTAGAAATGGTTCGGGTCGCCCAACCAGTGGTTGACACACGTTTGCTACCGGGAGGGTTTTCTTAAACCCTTCAGTAATAAGAAAAGCTGGAATGCTTGCTAGATAATAAATGTCAAATAAGGGAATCTGCTAAGGTAGCTGCGGAAAAATCCTTGAGCAATTATTTGCCCTATATATAGTAAGGATAAAAGCACTGTAATATCCCAAAAATCAAAGGTTAGTAGAATTAAGTTTGTGAATCGAGAGAGAATGGTCATTTCTTAATTTTTAAAATTTATTTATGCATTTTTAGGAAATAAATAATGTATTGGTTTGTTGGTTAAGTGTTATTAAAATGTTTCTTGAAACTCAAGTTCAAATCCCTTCCCTCTCACCATTTTTATTATTTTGTAAATTTTGCCTTAAACCCTAGTATGTGACATGCCTTATTTTTTAAAATAAATATTTTAAATTATATAAAGAATGAGTTATTGGTTTGATGGTTAAACATTAGTGAATTTATCCTTGAGGTGCTAACTTCAATTCCCTTTCCATGCAAATAATTTAATTTTTTGACAAAAACCCCTTGTTTTAATGTGTGGGCCATCCAAACCTAGTTAACCTAGGTATAAATATTAATTTTTCACTAATAATCAGCCTTAAATCCTCCCCCTCATTGCCCTAGCTATTCCTCTCCTCCTCTCCTTTTCTTTGATTTTAATTATTTTTCCTTTCCTCCATTGTTGTCGTCGCCTACACCTAATTTTAATTCTCCACCATATTGCTTTCATTTTTCCTCATTAAAATCAGCCCCAAATCTAAAATCTTGAACTCCAAGATCGATCCCGAACATTGCCAAGAAAGTGTCGTTGTCGTTTCTCTTGACTAGCTTGGGTAAGGTCTCTTTTTCTCTTCAAATTCTTGATTAATTTTGTCAATGAAAAACCAAAATTTCCAGATCTGGAATTTTGGGGATTTTAAATGATTTCAAAGGTATTTTTCCATATTTTAATGAGATCTCAAACCGTTTTAAAATCCAACCCCAATTTTGGCGACCATGGGTGGTGGTGCGTGTGCCTATGTGCAAGAAAGGGGGCTATTCTGTTACTTGGTTCTTGCCTATATTTTTCCAGCATTAATTTGAGTTCTTGAACCCTCCTAATCAGCTTTTAAATCCATTTAAATTGGGGAAAAACGTTCTTGATCGATTGGCCATTCGAAACCCACAAATCGTGAAGCGTAAGTGCAATTAAGGGTAACTAGTTTGTTATTTCGACATAGTTGTTGGGTAAAGGTTATGAATTGATTAAATGAAGTAATTTAATCATTAATTAGATACTGATTTTCCAGTATATTATTTAATTAGGTGCTGAGCCAAATGCCCTAAATCATCTGTAAAGGCGAAGAACGATTGTCCGTACGGTTCACATCCATATAGTGTAAGGAATCTAACTAGTTTGGATTCATAAAATAGTTATAATTTCAATGATTGGTTTGAACTCATAAGTGGGTGTTTGGGGGCTGGTTTAATGGTAAATTTATTGAATTTACACTGAATTTTGGTTTTGGTTCGTTTAAGGAATTATTAAGGAAAATTGGAAGATTTGCTAGTGTGCTGCGAGGAAACGAAAAATAAGGTGTGGGTCCTAAACTCATAAAATTGTTTGAAAATGTGAAATATCATGTTATATATGATAAATTAGATTGCTAATTGGATTGTCTTAATAGCCAAATTATTGATTTTGTGAGTGGCCGAACCAGGTATGTTTCGAGCCTTAAAAGATTGACATGTTGGAAAAATTGCTAGTTTGATAGTATGGATGTTTGATTGAGTTTGTAATTGCATATTTGAGTTATGAGATATGAGAATGTTTGACTGAATGATATAATGTGTTGAGATATTAAGCTTATGTATTATTTAAATGCATGAGATATTTTTTATATTGTGTATGAAAAGGGTGCTATTTATGCACAATGAAAATCCGTAAAGTATGTGAAATTGAACGATATTGATTGATACCAACATAATGGTAATTTGAAAGATTGGAACACTGTTTCCATTTACTGAAAGTATGTGATTATTGAGGACATGCTGAGCATGTTAAATGAATGTGAAAAGTATTGAGATATGATTATGTATGAGATTGTGTGACATATTGCAGATGCATTGGGTTGGGATTTTGTGGTTGACGGAGGAGTTCCGTGGAGTACCGATGGTATATTAAGTCTGCATTATTCGTAGTCAGTGCACTGCACCTGGAGTACTGAAGGGATTGGCGATTTTATCACATATTATATGTTATTAGTGATTGTATCACACTATTTGATATCCGACAGATTTTCTGCATTGTTGATTATTCGGTGGTTTTACCATATTGAGCTATGCTCATAATGTTTTGGAGTTTGGCAGACGAGTTCTGGGGAACTCGTGGTGTGTAGCGGATGGTATGGGTAGGAACCTTTTTGCATTGTATCATGTGCACAACATATTCGAATGTTATTGATTTATGCTACTATTGTATTTTGTTGTATTGAATGGTGTCAGAATTAATGATTGTTACTCAAATGAATGATGACCCATGCTCATACACCATTTGACATCGATATTGATAATAGCTATGTAATGATATGAAGCTCCAGTGATGGTTATGTATTCTTCTCTTAATGCTAATATGTTTCACTGTATTTGATGTTTTTGTCTGTTTAAATAATTATTTGACTCACAGTGAGCTTTTCATAAGCTCACCCCAATAGTGTTTAGCTTTTCAGGTAAACCTCAAAATTAGGACCGGACTCGGCATTCGGAGAATCTCCTTGGACCTCGGACTATTTTTAATAAGTATTAATAAATTTCTATTAGTTTTGGTTTGCATTTTTTTAAATTATTTTTGGTCTGTGGCTTGGTAACTTTTCATTTGAGGATTTTTTGCATGCATGGATTACTCAAGCATAATAACCGGATAATGCATGATATTGGGCTTAAGTAAAATTTTATATTGTTCCCCAGTTTCCGCTACATTGCAAAGGAATCATTTTTGAAAAACAAATCGATAAGGCAACTAAGTTTCCAAAATGACTTGAAAAATTGTTTTTCTGCTGCTTCAGTTTAACATTGAGTTTTTTTTAAAAAGAAGAGCGACAAGCAAACGATTTTCTAAAAAAATATCAATAATAAAATGAATCCTAAGTATACACGACCTAATGAATGAATGCTTTTAAGATAACTCAAAGTACAACTACGGTTTTCTCTAAAATGAGTTTATTTAAGGTCTTCAAAAGTAACGTAAGTTAGCTTAGCCATTTCGGTGGCTAATGTAGCCTTCTCAATCTAGCCATAACGTCTAGGCCGATTTTGGGAGGTTACAAGCCCCCATTTAAGCGGAATAAGCTTAGAGGGAGCCTATAAATGTTAGGTAAATTCATGGCAGGTTAGCACTGACACAATTGGGAATGGTAGAGGTGCCCACCTCTAGGCATACAAGGAATTTTAGAAAAACAAGAGTGAAAGGGGGAAATTAATTTGAAACTCATTGTGGAGATTTAGGCAAAAGATGATATTTCGAAGATGAAATTTTCTTTTAAGGGTGGGGGAGTTGTAACACCCGATTATCTGTATTGACCAAAAATTTAAGGAAAGTTGGGATTAACTTGAAAGGATTAACAAATTTTTGAACTCCACTGGGAAAATTCAGGGATTTTAGTGGCTGAATTATGATTAGTTGGATTCCCCTTCTGGTTTAATTAGATTAGAATCAGCTGGTTCCAAAGTGGGAGACAAAATGATTAAGAATAGATGGTTGAGATGGCCGGTGAGGGCCGTGTCTAAGGAGTGTTTATATAAGTGTGTGTGAAGACAATTTTCTCAATTTTCTTTACCAATCTTTTTCTCGCTGTTGCATCATCTTTTTTAGTCATTTTGAAGAAGAAGGGGATGGAGCTATAGGAAGCCCTGCATTTCGTAACATCGTGTGGATGGAAGTCTGGTAGTAGAAAAGTTGAGGAACTGGTAAGCTTCCTTATCTCTCTGTACTTGTGGATTGAATAAAGAAGTAGAGTAAGACTCTCAAAGCTTCTGTATGATTTAATATTTTGGGTTTCTAAGGACAAAACACCATTAGCTTAACCGATAAATGGTTGTCATGCCTAGTTGCTAGAACATGCTATGCTGACAAGGATAGGGAAGCCAAGTGAATCTCTGTACCTTGATTTTTGGGTGTTAAATTGTCGTTATGTTGCTTGCATGAACAACATTGAACATGTACTGAGAAGACCTGAGTTCATGATGAATGTGAAATGATAAATTGTATGACTGTGTCTGCAAGTTGGTGAAGTTTGGGTACTGACGGGAAAATAATTGATGGGATAGATGAAGCTAGGATTTGGGAATGGTAATCTCTGTTAGATACCATCCTACGGAGTTGCTGAGTGCAAACTGTGATGTGCGAAGCTCCGGGCCTTGAAGAGGGGGCACTTTGGTGATCGAGCATCAAGGTATAGGAATGGTGAAATGGAGAATGAGCGAATGGATAAGGAAATTGAATTCCATTAAAATATCGTCATACAGTGTTGCTGAGTGCAAACCATGATGTGCGATGCTCCGAGCCTTGTGCGGGGGAGGGGGGACACTTCGGTGTTCTAGCATCAATGTAAAAATGTGAAAAAGAAAGATTGTGGCTGGTCCTTTGGGGTGACATTATGGAAATGATATTTAGGTTCCATAGAGTACCACCGCGACAGTAGTCAGTAGGCTCTATGGGGCGACACTGCGACAACGATAAGGTCTTTCGGGGCGACACCTCAAAGAGATATAATGTGTAAAACCATAGCTCAACTATGACATCCAAAGCAGTCCACAAGGAAAAAAAACATGGGAAATAACATGTAAGCATATGGCTTGAGCTTCGCGACATAAGTAGTCCACTGGGACATAAAACACGGGGTAGTCCTCTAGGACATGAAATACAGAGTAGTCTGCCAGAACGAAAACATGGGGTTATACATGGGAAATCCACAGGTTAGTACACCAGGAGAGGCGTCAGGGTTTAAGGTAGAGTTCGCGGTGTGACTGGTGCAGTAAGTCACAAGAATGATGGAATGTGGTGCGTCTGAAGGACTCAGACCATCAGGTAGTGAGAAAATTAGCCAAAAGTGATGATAAGCAAGGTCAAGATGACTTTTCAACCCAGTTAGGGTGAAAGGGAAAGAAGCTCCTTAGATAAGGAGTTAAAGGTAATATGCAACAAATGTGTCCGCCAGGGATATGTTGGAAAAACGGGTTTGGAAAACGCAGTGGAAAATAAATTTAAGGAAAAACCAAAGTTTTAAAAGTTTTTCCAAAACAAGATCTTGGTTGTGATATCTAAAATAATAAACACTTAATCAAAATTGTACATTTTTGATTTGTCTAGGATGAGCGCTTCGACTGAATAGTCTTCTCCGCTATCCTCAAGCTCATGTCTGCCGAGTGTGGGCTCGCTTCGAATCAGAAAATTTTTCACAAAAAATTTGGGTCAAGATGTAAATCAGAAAAATATTTCTAGAAATTTTCTAGAATAATCTCTTTAGAGAAATTTCTCTCTACAACTTTTTCTTGAATTCAAGTGTGTTTAAATAATGACCCAAGACTCTCTTTATATAGGGAGTGTTTAGAGAGTTCAATTATGATTAAACTTAATCACTTTAATATTAAATTAATAAAATACTATTAAGATAAGTATTAAGTTAAATTTAATATTAAACTATTAAAATAATATTATTTTTGGAATACTTAATCTGAAATCAAATTCTCTGATAGAGTCCCAGTGTAACTCTCCCACTTCTCAACCCCTGAAAACCAACCACTGCTGGTCACTGGGACGCCGCCGTCGCAGCCATTGGCACCATCGTGTTCGGTGATGCAGGTGCATCACCCTTATAGCACCCCGAACCAGTTTGGCTGCTACCGTTTCGGTCCAGGTCAATGATGACCCAGCCGGTCTGGTCTAGCCACCGGTTGGACTGTCGGCTCAGTTTCACATATCGGGCCCAGTTCGACTAGTTTTTGGGTCTTGATCTCGGTTTTGGATTCCCAGACCCAATTTACTATCTCAGGTCCAATTTTCAAGTTCAATTACACATTGGGCCAATTGCCTGACTTGGAAACTAATTTCCAAAAATTTAATATTAATATTAATTAATTTGATTAATTTTAATTTTACTTGATCAAAATTAATTTTTCCAAAAATCACTCAGATTTTCCAATTTAATTTTTCAAGAAAATCCTTTAATCAAATTCTCTAGTTGAAAAATTCTTATGACCACCTAATTTAATTCCACATTGAATAAATCGACTCAATTAAATTATTCCCAAAGTCATAGAATTTTCTTCTAATTCAAATGCAGTCCAATTGAACTTTTGTTGAGCTAGCAGAGGGACCAATCAGACATATACAATTAGGCTCTAGTGATTGCAATTATGTCCAGAAGTATCGTTCCAATAATTCACAATTACTTAATCATGGAGTCAGTCCACAAGAAGTACCATAATTGAAAACTCCTTATTGTATACTCTTTACGAAAGTAATTCATCAAACTACTTTGTCCAATGACCTCGTCATGTGTGTGTTACCCTCATATGATATCCTTGATTCCTTTCAGTTAAATCCGTTCACTCAATACAATTCTATTTTATCTCATTGTCACCATTGTGTCTTCTTAATGATTAATATGATCACTGTCAACAAATGACTGTGATAAATTACTCGTTCGAGAACAAGCAACCCGTGGCTACGTTCCATATTTATCAATCCACACAATGCCAATGAGAGGATATCATTAGCTCTTTAATTGAGTTATGAATTCCACTATTACTAGTAAAGCCATGCCATACAGAAGTCATGTACCCAACATATCGGCTATGGGCTCGATCATCTTTAGAGCATAAGCCTCCACTTATATGAAAGCACATGAGTTGTATACGCATGGTTAGTGACTAACTCAAGGTTTAGGTAAATTGCACCATAAACGTCATAAGTGAATTAATTCACAAACGGATTTATAATTAATTCATCTTGGGTCCAGTCCAATGTATCATTCTACCAATGAATACATCTATGTATCTACTCGTGGAGTCAACTGCTCTGATAGCCAAGACTAGCCATCTCCCCAATTGGAAATGTAGAAGACATAATAATCCTTCTCAGTGTTTGAATCAAATGCTCACTTTGATTCTTTTACGGGATTACGGACTCATTTAGATTATCTACTGAAGTAAGTTATCTTTCTTGCAATGTAAACGTTCTTTACAATGCCACTTATCTTCAGTTTGAACTTTAGAAATCAATGAGCTAATATTTGCTTGTCACAATTTCGCTATGCATGCAAAATATAAAAGACGAAAAATACAAAAGACATAGTAGTGAAATGTGAAATTAACTTTACTTATTTATTCATCGTTCAAATAAATAGAAAATAGTTACATGTTTACTATAATATGGGCACATTCCCCAATAGGATTCTACGGTTGCAGTTTTAAAATTTTAAGTCAATAAAGAGTGAGCTAAGAGATTAGGTAGACCGACCAGGGTCTCCATGGAAGTGAAAACCAGCTTAATGGAGAGTGATTGTTTAAGTCTGCTAGAGAAGGGTGGAAATGGAAGTTTTTCAAGGCTAGGAAACACATAAATTATCAACTGGATTCGCCAAAGGTGGAAACCTTTACATAATACCTGAGTAAAAGATGATATGTTGTGCACCACTTGTCAAATGAAGTTTCCAAAGGGATGGGATTAAAGAATGGGTATTATGGTGTTTTTATGTGTGAAGTAGCTCACCAAAGAAGTGAGGGTATTATGTTCTAGAAAAGACCGCAGTTACTGTCGTTACTTAGGCAAATGCTAAACGCCGCTAACCAAAGGTAATGGAAACAAATATCATAAGGTAGAATGATGAGAGATAGGAAGAGGAAATGAGACCCAAGAGATGGACTCGATCAGGACCAGTTTAGAGTCTAAGTCCGCCAATGACTGGCTCAGAGAAACTAGGGCATAGCTCTTGCCAAGGGAGTTCGTTAATTCTCCTACGGATATCAGGGAGTTGTACTTTTAAAACAAACACCATAATTTCTTAAAAATTATGCGGCTTATATAAAGTTATGTGCAAGTCTCACTAAGTTCTTCAGAACTTATAAAACTATTGCTTGAATGCAGGATAAATAAAGATTAGGACATTAAGAGGGACCAAGATAGACTTCTCCCGAGTTACGTGGAGCGCGGTAACTGTTCATGCATATAGAGGGGCACCTACTAAGGCTACGCCTCAAGGTTTAAGCTAATTAAGTATTGCATTCGAAACTTGTTTAGAATTTGTAACTTGTTATTGGAAACAATTTCAAATGGGAATTTAATATTACATGGTGGACTATGTATGGCCTTTACCATCACGATATCAGTTTACCGAGAAATAATTTCAAACGGGAATTTAATAGCAAAACTTGTTGATTTTGTACGAAGCTCTTGTGTCTAATCATAGCATCGTGACAGATTTTTCTTTTTTCCTTATACAACTTAGCATTCTCATATGCCAAAAATTGAAACTCCTCTAACTCAGGAAATTGAAACACACGAGCTTCCTTTGCCAAGCCAGGATCCAGATTCCATTCTTTGATAGCCCAACATGCCTGTTTTTACAACTCGATAAGAAGATGACAATTTTTTCCATAGGCCAACCGGTAGGGAGACATCCCAAGTGGCGCCTTGTAAGCTATTCTATAAACCCATAATGCATAATCCAAGTGAGTTGGCCAATCCTTCCTGTTTGGGTTCACCATTTTTTCCAATATTTTTTTAATTTTGCTATTCAAAACTTCTGCTTGGCTGCTTGTTTGAGGATGGTAAGTAGTGGTGATGTGATACCTCACACTATATTTAGCCAGAGCACTCTCGAGTTGTCTACTAAAAATATGTGACCCTTCATCACTAATAAGAGCTCTGAGTGTCCCAAATTGTGAGAAGATGTTCTTTCGGAGGAACCTTTCAACAACTTTCATGTCATTAGTTAGAAGAGCAACAACTTCACCCACTTGGACAAATGATCCACTGCTAACAGAATATATTGGTTCCCAAAGGAGTTCGCGAATGTACCATGAAATGAATCCCCCATACATAAAAAACTTGCACTTCCAGGATTCCTTTCTAAGGCATTTCATTATGCTTGGAAATGTTTCTCGTTCTATGGTACCAATTACATCGTTTTGCAAACTCGTATGCATCTTAAATCATAGTGGGCTAATAGAAGCCATATTGAAGAATTTTTTGAGCAATTCTCTTTCCCCCGAAATGTACCCCACATAGAGAAGTATGACTACCACTAAGAATATCCCTCATTTCTTCTTCTGTAGCACACCGATGGATGATCTGGTCAGCACACTCCCAAAAGGCATTGGGTTCCTCCCAAATGTAATCCCTAGCATCATGATCAATCTTTTTCTTTTGCTAACTAGATGATCCTGTTGCGAAAACGCCTCGCACCAAATAATTAAAAATATCCGTACACCAAGGTATGGACTCAGTTTTGTCCTTCACATGATAACATTGGGTAAAGAACAATTTCTCATCTGTAAAAGTTTCGTTTATAGTGCCAGTCTCCCCTTGGTCATCTTCGACCTCTAACTGCGATAAATGATCAGCCACCTGGTTTTCTGTCCTTTTTCTATCCAAAGCCCATAGATCGAATTCCTACAAAAGTAAAACCCACCTCATCAGACGAGATTTGGTATCTTTCTTTTTCATTACGTATTGTAACACTAAAATATTTGTATATACATAAACCCTATTTTCCATCAGATACGGTTGGAACTTTTCACACGTGAACACCACTGCTAACATTTCCTTCTCAGTGATCATGTAATTACATTGAACTGAATTCAATGTTTTAATCGCGTAGTGGATGACATGAAAGATCTTGTCCCTTTTCTTGTCTTAACACTACCCCATCCATATAATCACTAGCATCACACATGACCACAAAAGGCTCATTCTAATTTGGACTTGTTATGATTGGATCTTTAACTAGTTTCTATTTCAACACCTCGAAGGCTTTATGGCATGCTGTGTCAAAGACAAAGGGAACATCCTTTTGGAGAAGATGATTCAAGGGTTTAGCTATTTGAGAGAAATCCTTAATGAGGCACTGATAAAATCTCACATTTCCAAGGAAATTCTGAATCCCACAAACCGTCTTCGGAGGAGGAAGTTTTTCAATGACCTTAATCTTAGCCGAGTCAACTTCTAACCCCTTCTTAGAAATACAGTGTCCCAAAAAAATCCCCTCAGTAACTATAAAATGATATTTTCCCAATTCAAAACTAGATTCGTGTCTTCATATCTTTCTAAAACCCATTCTAAATTAGCTAGACAATCAGTGAAGGAACCCCCATACATAGAAAAGTCATCCATGAACACATCCAACCCGTCTTCTATCATGTCAGCAAAGATTGCTCTCATATAACACATGAAGGTAGCTGAGGTGTTAAAGAAGCCGAAGAAATTCTTCAAAAAGCATAGGTCCCGAAGGGACTTGTGAATATGGTCTTCTCCTGATCATCGATGTGAATAAGGATTTGATGGTATCTAGAGTAGCCATCAAGAAAAGAATAGTACTTTTTCCCCGCTAGCCTATCCAATATTTGGTCAATTGATAGTAAAGGAAAGTGGTCCTTCCGGGCAGCATCAATGAGTTTTCTATAGTCGATGCAAACACGCCATCCAGTTACGATGCGGGTCGGGACTAACTCATTCCTTTCATTAGGGACCATAGTTGGGCCGCCTGTTTCATTAGTGGACTAACTCATCCACTATCAAAAATGTAACACCCCAAACCCGGCCCATACGTTACGACCAGATCTAACATGTCACATAAGGAAGATGTGTAAAAACCTTGTAATTCGTACTAAAATAGGTATTATTTGGTTATGGTTAAGAAAACGAGTTTGGTTAGAAATATTACTAATCCCGAGAGGTTTAATTGAAGAATCGATTTTCAAATTTGTGATATTAAAACTGTGACTTTTGAAAATGACTTTGGTAATTTGAAAGAGAATCCGAGTTAAATTATTTGTACAAGTGTGTTTATGAAATCCATTTGTTAATCAACTTTGGAAAACGTTATTTATGATTTTTTTTAAAAAAATCCCCTTTTTATACAATTTAAGTGAAATAATAAAAACATCCCAAACATATAGCAAAATAAAAATAGTCCAGAGGCCTTATTACAACATTAAAATCCAAAATAGTAAAAGCAATGAAATAAACGAAAAAGGAAATTTACTAAAGTTCGAAACACCATTTCTAAAGTATGGCCTCCACCGAGTCATCCATGGCCCAAGTCCACATTACTGAGCATTACATGCAAGGGTTAAGGAAAAAGGGGTGAGTTACTAGAACTCAGTGTATAATCCCCTTACCGTCATCCACTGGGCCTGAATTCATTTAGCAATAACTTGGGCTTAAGCCCATTTACATAAAAATAACAAAATGATATGAATGTAACTCAACCCATCCATCCATCACACCCCCGACCAGCCAATCACACATGTGGGGATCAAGTCAACCCACCCCTCCGCTCACACCAATTCGCAGGCAAGTTGCCATTTATAATATTTGTGACAGAGCCACCGGAGTATCGCTGCAGTCAAGCTGCTTTCATATAGTATTTTCGGGGTCAATCCACCGAAATCATAAGTAAACATTATAATGAACATTTTGTGGTAATGCCACCAGGCTACACTGCTCTTCATACATTTTTCCCAACCCATGCGATATGTAACATGCAACATACATAATAAAGCATAATATCCACATATATGTACAACAATCACTAACCCAATAATTTATTACGGTGAATCGGCACATCATAGAACTTTGTAATTAGGCCCAATAAGGCATTCTATTAAATCAGCCCATAGGGGCATTTTCATAAATCTACAAACTAACTTCGTTTTTGTCAAATCTTAGTATTAACGATGTTTAAGCAAATCACTCGATTTATACCATAATACCGTTACTAAGTTCATAAGCATCATTGATCAAATTTTCTAACATGATGATAAATCACAGATTTACGGGATTTCGGTGTGAGACTACACACCTGATTACGGTAAGGATTAATCTTTCTTGATCGTCGGCACCTAAATCACCATTACACTCGATTAATCCAACAAACGAGATTTTATTAATCTAAATCTAAATCAAACGATCTATTGAAACGCTTACCCTTAGTATCGTGAACGACCACGATTTGTCTATTTTCACCGAATGATGGTCCACAACCCGGTGGAAAATCCCGAACCGCTGATACCGCCCTTCGTTTGAACTTAGGAGTAGGAATTGCAAATCCAATTCTTTTTGTCTCCTACTAATGCCTTTCCTTTCAAATTGGTTCCACTTGCCTCCATAGGAAAAATCTCGATTAGAAAACTACTATGAGAGAAAGTAGTTGTTTTAGTGATAGGAGTAGGCTTACCACTATTTCCGAAGGATCCACGAGTGAATAAGAACGAACGATCTAGTCCCTATAATAATCGATTAGCCAAACTTTCAATCCGATTAACAAAATAACCGAATAGCGAAATAGATCAAAATGAACCATAACGAACTTCTCACCTTAACGTTGATAGATCCGATTTCCACCGTTTGAACTTATGACTACGGATGAATTATCAAGGATGTAAGATTCGACTTCCCACTATAATACTACAACAAGAAGATAACGATTAAGATATGAGGGAGTATGGAAAACACCATTTCGGTTTAGAAACGATATGAAACAACCAAATGATGAGGAACACTCATTCGGCTAGAGAGAAAAGAGAATGAAAAGATTAGAATAAAGTCATTTACCCAATTTAATCAAGGAAGAAATGTCCAACTTGCAAGATGAAGAAGAGAAGATGATCAAGATTCTAAGTAATGGAGAGAAAGGGACCAAAGAGTTTCGCCACAAAGAAATGTTGGTATAAGAGAAAAGGAGAAGATTGAAGAAAAGGTGAAAAAAAAAGAAAAGAGGTGATGGACAAAGAGGTATTAGGGTGTTTCGGCTATCACCAAAAGAAAAATGAACCAAATGGATTTAGTGATTCGCAAAACAACACAAAAAGAAGAAAATGCACAATTTGCTTGAGTGTTTCGGCCAAAACAAAGGAAAATGGTGCACAATATTGGCTTTAGGGTTTCGGCAAGTGAGGGAAAAATTGGAAGAGAAGACACTAAAATGCTAAGAAGAAAACAACCTCTCATGCACCAAAAACTTACCAAATGCCTAAAGAATTTTGGCTTCCCCTCTTTACCCCACAAAACCGTGTATCACTTTTGCTAAGAGGATGAATGTTGACCAAAATAATCTTTTCAAAACATCACCCACATAATAGGCCAACATGTTCCCTTCTCTTGCCTTTTTCTTTTGATTCTTTCCTTCATTTTCCCTTGCTTTCCTCCATACCATATTTCTTTAGCCATCTTTCCATAATTAAAAAGTCTCCCTTACCATAATTACCACCATGGCCGACACTTTGGGAAGAAGCACAAAAATTAGTCAAAATAATTTGCACTAGGTGGGATTCGAACCTCTTCCCTCCATGCTCTTCACTTAACGCCACAACCTCCTTGCCATATACTCACTTATGCTAGCAAATTTCTCACTTATTTCCATAAGCATTGCTGCCACTTACCTTCTCTCCTTAAAGTGCTTAAACATAAAAATTTTGCTAAGGCCCAATTCCCTCCCGAGCCTTCTTAGGTTCCCTAAACATACACAATTAACATTTTAAACTAACCTATCGCATGATATAACACAAAACATAAAATCCCGAATTTCAGGATGTTACAATTTTACCCCCTTAAAGAAATTTTGGCCTCGAAATTTACCTGGTTAAAAGAGATGAGGATATTGTTGCCGAATTGCGTCCTCTGGCTCCCATGTAGCTTCCTCTGTTCCCGTGATTACGCCATAAAACTTTGACTAACGAATTGACTTCTTTCTTAGCACCTTAACATCCCGATCTAAAATTTGTACTGGCTCCTCTTCAAAAGACAGTCGTCTTATCTCAACTTCTTCCACTCGGTACGATATGAGATGGATCCGAGCGATAACGCCTTAACATAGAGACATGGAATACACTATGTATCCGACTTAACTCCGAGGTAACTCAAGCCGATAAGCTACCGGGTCCAACACGCTTCAATACACGGTAAGGTCCGATGAACCTAGGGCTCAACTTGCCCTTCCGTCCAAATCTAAAGATCTTTTCCAAGGTGAGACCTTCGTAAAGACTTGTTCACCCACCGTAAATTTATATCCTTACGCTTCAGATCCGCAGCATTTACTTTCTCCTCCGTCCAAGCTTCCTTTAACTGAGCCCGAATTACCTTAAATTTTTCCTCCGTCTCCGAAATCAACTCAGGACCTAATAACTGTCGTTCTCCCAGCTCAGTCCAGCAAGTAGGTGTACGACACCTACGGACATACAATGCCTCGTAGGGTGCCATTTGGATACTGGATTGATAGCTGTTGTTGTATGCAAACTCTGCCAATGGTAGAAAATCTTCCCAACTATCCCTGAAGTCAATTACACAGCCTCTTAACATGTCTTCTAAAATCTGGACTACTCTCTCCGACTGACCATCTGATTGCGGATGAAACGCCGTGCTGAAATTTAGTCTTATACCCAAAGCTTCATGTAAAGCCTTCCAGAACCGTGATGTAAATCTAGGATCCCTGTCTGATATGATAAACACTGGTACCCCATGCAACCTCACGATCTCTGCTACATACAACTTGGCCAACTTCTACAACGAATAATCCGTACGAACAGGTAAGAAATGAGCAGTCTTCGTTAACCGATCCACTATCACCCATATGGAATCTTTCTTAGTAGGCGTTAAAGGTAACCCACTAACAAAGTCCATCGTTATCCTTTCCCATTTCCATAATGGGATTTTCACCGGCTAGAGTAACCCCGACGGCAGCTTGATGTTCTCGCTTCACTTGTCGACATGTCAAGCACTTGCTCACGGCCGGTAACCTCCCGCTTTCAACCCCGCCACCAATACGCTCACGAAGGTCTCGATACATTTTGTTTCTCCGGTGCATAGCATATGGGCTACTATGCGCCTCACTCACTAATCATTTGCCTCACCTCAATCCCTAGGCATACAAACTCTTCCGCTGAAACACAATACTCCATCACTATTCAACCCAAAATCCCTATCTCACCACCTTCCACTTGTTGAAGCCGAGAACTCAATCTTTCATCCGACAACCGCTTTTCTTAACTGATTTACCCATGCAGTTTCACTTGAAGTTCTGGCTAACAAGCTACCATCTTCATAAAGGCCGAGATGAGCAAACATTGCTCTCAAATCGATATCACCTTACGACTAACGATTCGCCACTACGTTAGCTTTTCCCGATGATACTCGATTGAGAAGTCATAATATTTCAACAGCTTCTATCCACCTCCATTGCCTTAAGTTCAACTCCTTCTCGGTAAGGAGGTACTTCGCACTCTTATGATCTCAGATAGATAATTGACTTCTCCTCGCATGCATAGTGTCTCCAAATCTTCGTGAGCAAACACCACCGCAGTAACTCCAAATCATGAGTAGGATAGTTCACCTCATGCGGCCTTAATTGACGAGATGCATAAGTCACCACTTTTCCTCCTTACATCAACACACATCCCAAGCCCGTGTGACGATCAAAATAAACAATAAACTCTTTTCCAAATCGAGTTGAATCAATACCGTGCTTTCAGAATCTTCTTCAATTTCTCAAGCTCTCTCTTGTCGCTTATCTGACCATACAAATGGTACTCCCTGACGCAACAACTTAGTTAGGGGTGCAGCAATCAACGAAAACCCCTCAACAAAACGCCTATAATACCCAGTCAAACCTAGAAAACTTCAGATTTCTGCCATCGACTTCGGTGGTTTCAAAATCCAATACAAACCTCTACCTTCCGGGATCAACTCTAATTCCTTCTACAGATATGTAACATGCCCCAAAAAGGTCACTTCCTTCGGCCAAAATTCACACTTACTGAATTTGGCATACAGTTGCTTCTCCCTCAAAATCTTCAATACTACCCGTAGATGCGAATCGTGCTCTTCTTCAGTCTTTGAGTACACCAAAATGTCATCTATGAACACCACCACAAACCGGTCTAGATAGGGTTGGAAGACTCGGTTCATCATGTCCATAAATGCAGCTGGTACATTAGTCAACCCAAACAGCATCACCAAAAACTCGTAATGCCCATATCAAGTTCGAAACGCAGTCTTATGAATATCTGCCTCCTTAACTTTAAGCTGGTGATATCCCGATCTCAAGTCTATCTTTGAGAAAACTGAAGCTCATCGCAGTTGATCGAACAGGTCATCGATCCTCAATAACGGATACTTGTTCTTGATCGTCAATTTATTCAATTGCCTATAATCATGCACATACGCATCGACCCATCCTTTTTCTTTACGAACAAAACCGGCGCTCCCCACGGTGACACACTTGGTCGAATAAATCCACGGTCCAACAACTCCTGAATTTGAGCCTTAAGCTCTGCTAACTCCTTCGGCGCCATTCGATAAGGAGCAATGGACATCGGAGCCGTCCCTGGCAACAGCTCAATGCCAAACTCCACCTTCCGATTCGGAGGTAATCCTGGAAGCTCATCGGGAAAAACATCTAAAAACTCTTTCACCGTTCTAACACTCTCTACCGACAATTCTTTGGCATCCAAAGCACTGATAAAGGCTAAGAACGCTCCACACCCTTTTCGTACCAACTTTTCTGCTTTTAAAGCAGATACCACATTAGACAGATAGTTTCTTCTTTCACCTATCATCATCACTTCCTTATCCTTCGAAGTTTTTAGTACCATCTGCTTTGCAGCACAGTTCAAGTTTGCACGGTGTTTAACCAAACCACCATGTCCAAAATAAGATCGAACTCCCGAATGGCGCTCCATCAAATCCGCCAAATACTTCCTTCCGAACTTCTAAGGGCACATCCCTAAACAACTTATTTACTACCACCGATCGTCCCTAAAGGGCTAATTACGCTTGTTTCCTAGCGTAATCTCGCATCTAATATTCAAAGTTCCGCATACGCAGACAAGCAACATACGAAAGGGGTGGATCCAATATCTATCAAAGCAAAGAATGTACATCACTATGAAAAACATACCGCTTATGACGTCCGGTGCATCACCGCCCTCGACGTCGACCGCATAGACCAACCCCGCTGCCTCGTCTTCGTGTTACCCCTATTACCACGGTACCTCTCCCGGCACGGTGCACCCGACCTCGCCCCACGCCATTACCACTCGACCGGCCCACGGCCTCTCTGCGCGCTCGCCGAGTGCCTCCTGCTGGTCGTGCAAATCTGCTACGAGCCACCGAAGTCCGAGCAGCTCTCGAGGGCAATCCTTGCCGATGATCTTTGGAACCACATCCAAACAACCACCGGTTCTCTTCCAAAGATTCGCCTCGAGTGAAGTTTCCCACAATCGACACAAGGTCAGAATCGATTAATAGTAGCTTGAACTCTTACTCGAGCCGGCTCCTCGCTCTCTCGGCCTTTTTCTCAAACCCTCTAGCAGACTCGAGTACCCCTGAGTCTCTCTTGTTCTTGCCCCGCCATTGTCTCGGCTTTTGCCGCCCGAGTGCTTAACCTCCTCAGCTATTTTAGCTTTTTCCACAAGTGTGGCAAAATTCCTCTCCTTCTGTGGGGCAATCAGTACCCGTAACTCATCCTGCAACCCGTCCCCAAAACAGACACAGCGTTCATAATCAGTCGGCACTATTCCCCGGGCATACCGACTCAGACATAGAAACTCCGCCTCATATGCTTCCACAGATTTACCTCCTTGGACGAGATTTAGAAATTCCTTCCTTCGGGCATCCACATAGCTAGCCTCGACATACTTTCCTTGAAATGCGGTCTTAAATAATTCCCAGGTAATACGATCAGCCTGAGTGCCTTCCCGAACAGTGAGCCACCACTGATACGCCTCGTCTCTCAACAACGACACCACCCCTTTCAGTTTCTGCTCAGCGGTGCAATCCAGGTCGTCCATAATTCGATCCACTGCCTCAAGCCAGTATTCCGCTACACTAGGGGCTACACCCGAAATACCCCTAAAGACTTCAGCCCCATTCGATCTGAGTCGCTCAGATACCGACCCACGAGCTGCCGACCCAGTTCTTACCTCAGCGACCCTTTCCTAAACTCGCAACATCGCTTGGGACAGAGCGTCGTCCTCTCTCATTCGATCATGTGACCCACTTTCACCACAGTGACGTAGGTGCGTCCATCTTCTGCATATGTCCCAATGCCTCGTGATACAACTCTAGCACTCTCGGCCTCTACCACGGCCACGCCTACTGGCCCACGCACGCCCTCTAGCGCTCATGTTTGCTAAATCGATTTAACTGATTACAAGTCTTATGAATCAGTATATTATTCAATGTTTATTAAACAATGTTTTATGAAGTATAGGAAGTAAAGTTGTTTTTGCAACACGTATCCTAAAGTCTCAATCTCTATAGTTTCAGCTCCTAAAGCTAAAAGTTCTAGAGTATTTCTACAGTCATACCACAATACTCATAAAATGAAAACAAAACTTACTTGACTTGGTGCCGGATTCCCCGTAGTGCCATACTTCCTCTAAAACATGTTTTTATAAATCAAATTTCAAGCAGATTTAGAAAACATTTTTGAACCCAAACCACAGTCGAGTTTTACAACCGGGCTCTGATACCATAAAATGTAACACCCCAAACCCGGCCCATACGTTACGACCAGATCTAACATGTCACATAAGGAAGATGTGTAAAAACCTTGTAATTCGTACTAAAATAGGTATTATTTGGTTATGGTTAAGAAAATGAGTTTGGTTAGAAATACTACAAATCCCGAGAGGTTTAATTGAAGAATCGATTTTCAAATTTGTGATATTAAAACTGTGACTTTTGAAAATGACTTTGGTAATTTGAAAGAGAATCCGAGTTAAATTATTTGTACAAGTGTGTTTATGAAATCCATTTGTTAATCAACTTTGGAAAACGTTATTTATGATTTTTTTTTTAAAAAATCCCCTTTTTAAACAATTTAAGTGAAATAATAAAAACATCCCAAACATATAGCAAAATAAAAATAGTCCAAAGGCCTTATTACAACATTAAAATCCAAAATAGTAAAAGCAACGAAATAAATGGAAAAGGAAATTTACTAAAGTTCGAAACACCATTTCTAAAGTATGGCCTCCACCGAGTCATCCATGGCCCAAGTCCACATTATCGAGCATTACCCGCAAGGGTTAAGGAAAAGGGTGAGTTACTAGAACTCGTGGTATAATCCTCTACCGTCATCCACTGGCCTGAATTCATTTAGCAATAACTTGGGCTTAAGACCATTTACATAACAATAACAAAATGATATGAACGTAACCCAACCCATCCATCCATCACACCCCCGACCAGCCAATCACACCTGTGGGGATCAAGTCAACCCAACCCGCCGCTCACACCACCCGCAGTGTTGCCATTTATAATATTTGTGGCAAAGCCACCGGAGTATCGCTGCAGTCAAGCAGCTTTCATATAGTATTTTCGGGGTCAAGCCACCGAAATCATAAGTAAACATTATAATGAATATTTTGTGGCAATGCCACCGTGCTACACTTACTTTCATACATTTTTCCCAACCCATGCGATATGTAACATGCAACATACATAATAAAGCATAATATCCACATATATGTACAACAATCATTAACCCAATAATTTATTATGGTGAATCGGCACATCATAGAACTTTGTAATTAGGCCCATTAAGGCATTCTATTAAATCGGCCCATAGGGGCTTTTTTGTAAATCTAAAAACTAACTCCGTTTTTGTCAAATCTTAGTATTAACGATGTTTAAGCAAATCACTTGATTTATACCATAATACCGTTATTAAGTTCATAAGCATCATCGATCGATTTTTCTAACATGATGATAAATCACAGATTTACGGGATTTCAGTGTGAGATTACACACCTGATTACGGTAAGGATTAATCCTTGTTGATCGTCGGCACCTAAATCACCATTACACTCGATTAATCCAACAAACGAGATTTTATTAATCTAAATCTAAATCGAACGATCTATTGAAACGCTTACCCTTAGTATCGTGAACGACCACGATTTGTCTATTTTCACCGGATGATGGTCCACAACCCGGTGGAAAATCCCGAACCGCCGATACCGCCCTTCGTTTGAACTTAGGAGTAGGAATTGCAAATCCACTCCTTTTGTCTCCTACTAACGCCTTTCCTTTCAAATTGGTTCCACTTGCCTCCATAGGAAAAATCTCGATTAGAAAACTACTATGAGAGAAAGTAGTTGTTTTAGTGATAGGAGTAGGCTTACCAATATTTTCGAAGGATCCACGAGTGAATATGTAACACCCCAAACCCGGCCCAAACAGTACAATCGGATCTGGTATGTCACTTGAGTGATTTTACAAAAAACATGTGGCACTTTTGAGAAAACAATTATCAGGTTTAGATAGTCATACCGAAAACTTAATAATTTATTAAGTTCATATAAGATATAAAGTTATAAAATGCCGTGGTGAATTTTAAATAGAAACCGAAATTTCATACATGTCTTAGCTTAGTTTAAACATAAAATTTAAATGCCCATAAATGAAAGCCCAACATGAAACCAAAACATAAATAATAGTCTAGTGGCCCAAGGCCTTATTACAACGAAATATAAAACCCACTTAAATAAATTTCTTAAGGATAGATAAATAGAGTAAAGTCTTTTGCTGAATCCTCAATACTCTATCGCATGGCCACCTTGCTCTCCTCTCCAGCCCGGTCCAATGCACTAAGTGCTACCTGAAATTATTAAAATAATAGAGTGAGTCGCGAAACTCGATGTGCAACCCTCGTGCACCATCGATTGGGCCTTAGCCCACGATCGAATATAGAACATAATATAGTACATAGCATACATAAAACCGAACCCAATCCTAGGTTTCCAACCGCTACACACCACCCTTACCTGCAAATCACACCATTGGGGATTTCTACAATCAACCCACACTACTACACACCATCGATGGCAGTCATGCTACGCTTAGTCGCTCATCGTCAAAGTCGTGACAAAGTCACTAGGTCAAATGGAAAGAGCCACCGAGAATGTGAGTTGTGACAGAGTCACCAGTCAAATGGCATAAGCCACTAGAATGATCACTTCCCTTCATCAATCACCCAACCCCAAGCATATATAGAAATCGACATACAAAACATATCGTTTTAACAGAAACATTCACTGATGAATGGCAGAAATCACTAACCTGATATTTAGCCTTTACCCTTCTCGAGTTTCCAAATGTTATACCGGGATTTCGGCATTTAACAGAGTATAGTAGATTTATCACATGTATATATATATTAGCAATCAATCTAATAGTGTGAGAAGTTACACACCTGATTTCATGAAGTACTAAACTCTTAGTCGGTATCCTTGCTATCCGGATTTATAACTTGGTTCAACAAAAGCCAGAAAATCACGAAGATTTGACCTCCCCTACATTCGGCCAAGGGTTAATAAGTACCCAAATTTACACGTTAAAAATCAATAGATCTCCTTACCTTGAAATCCCGAAAGTAACACTATTCGAGTGTTACTAAACTATGACTTAGAGATCTACGCGATTGACTCCACTAAAATTCCCTTCAGATTTCGACACAAGCAGACACCCCAGAGTGATTTCGGCAATCACAGGAGCTAAGATCTCACGATTTCGGCTTTTACGAAAATCCTGGAAAAGAGGAACTGATGAGGTTTCGGCTGAAAAGAAAAGTGAAAAGAGAGAAAAGAGAGGCTTGAAGATTCGGCTAAAGTGTCTGAAAGAGATGAGAAAGGAATCTATAAGAGGATTTGGCCAACTGAAGAAAGAAAAGAAACGAAGAATGGAGTAGGAATTTCTACAGAGAAAAAGAGAAAATGATGAGAACTTTGATGCAAAATTTCTACACATACTTAGCCTATACTAAACCGATTTCCCCTCTTTCACAGAGTTTGATTTTTGGCCAACTCAAGCCTCCTGGATGAGCTCTCATCTTTTCCCTTATCTTGATCCATTATTTCCTCAAAAATAGCCCTAATTAGCACCAACTCCTCTCTTCATTATCTGCTTATTATCCACATAATTTAAACATAATAAAATTCCCTAAAAATTAGCCTTGTGCCGTCCCCTCCTAGTCCCCTTTTAAGTGCCAAAATTTGGCCCTATAACTTGGGCTTCAAGCAACCAAAATTTGGGCCCTCCTCATGCACTAGTGACGCCACCCTCTCCCTTCCTTGTGGCGCCACCTACTCTTTGGGCCACAAGCCCATTTTGTCATTTAAAACACAGATAACTTCCTTTTAAAAATTCTAGAGTGCCTACGCAGAGATTTAGTCAAGGCCTCAGCCCATTCTTGAGCCCAATTAGTACCTAAATTCTCAATTTAACCTATTAAGCATACATTGCACAAAATGCACAGGCCCAATAATTCGGGATGTTACAGTTCTACCCCCCTTAAAAATAAATTTCGGCCTCGAAATTTACCTGATCAAAAGAGATGAGGATATTTTTGTCGGATAACATCCTCTGGTTCCCACGTCGCCTCTTTTGCGCCGTAATTTCGCCACAGAACTTTGACCAAAGGGACGGACTTCCTTCTCAACACTTTTACGTCTCGATCCAAGATTTGCACTGGTTCTTCCTCAAAGGATAAATCTAGCCTTACTTCAATCTCTTCCACCGGCACCACATGCGACGGATCAGAATGATAACGTCTTAGCATCGAGACATGAAACATATCATGTATCTGCTCCAACTCTGAAGGCAACTCCAACCGATAAGCCACTGGGCCCACACGCTCTAGTACCCAATACGGTCCAATAAACCGAGGACTTAACTTACCCTTCCGTCCAAACCTCATTACCTTCTTCCATGGAGATACTTTCAAAAAGACTTGGTCTCCTACTGCAAATTCCACCTCCTTCCGCTTTAGATCCGCATAAGATTTTTGCCGATCGAAGCCTCCTTCAATCGAGCCCGTATTAACTCAACTTTCTCCTCCGCTTTCCAAAACTAGTTCGACCCAACACCCGGCGCTCACCCAACTCGCCCCAACAAGTGGGGTACGACATCTCCTTCCATATAACGCTTCATAAGGTGCCATCCGAATACTAGCTTGATAATCAAGTATTGTATGCGACTTCGCCAAAGGTAAATACTCCTCCCAACTACCCCTAAAGTCGATGATGCAACCCCTTAGCATATCCTCCAAGATCTGAATTACCCACTCAGACTGACCATCAGTCTGTGGGTGAAAAGCAATACTAAAGTCTAACCTTGTTCCCATTGCTTGATGAAGAGCCTTCCAGAAACGTGACGTGAATCTAGGGTCCCTATCTGATATGATCGACACCGATACACCATGTAGTCTCACGACCTCAGCCACGTACAACTTAGCCAACCTCTGCAGAGAATAGTCAACACGAACCGGTATGAAGTGAGCAGACTTCGTGAGTCGATCCACAATCACCCAAATTGAATCCTTCTTAGTGGGTGTAAGGGGTAACCCACTAACAAAATCCATCGTGATTCTCTCCCATTTCCACTGCGGAATCTTCACCGGTTGTAACAACCCCAAAGGCAACTGGTGTTTCGCTTTCACCTGTTGGCACGTCAAGCACTTACCTATGAATTTTGTTACCTCTCGCTTCAGACCTGGCCACCAAAATTGTTCTCGCAAATCTCGGTACATCGTAACCCCTGCAGGATGCATAGCATAAGGGCTACTATGCGCCTCCTGAAGAATCATCTGCCTTAACTCCACCTCCTTTGGCATACAAACTCTTTTCCGAAAACACAGGACTCCATCACCATTTAAACTATAGTCCTCCACCTCACCATTCTGCACTTGACGGAGTCGAGCACTCAAAACATCATCCAACAGCTGCTTTTCCTTAATCTGATTTGTCCATGTTGGTTTCACTTGGAGTTCCATCAACTCTTTCGGCGCCATTCGATAAGGAGAAATAGACACCGGAGCCATACCCGGAAGTAGCTCTATTCCAAACTCCACTTCACGATCTGGGGGTAATCCGGGCAGTTCTTCAGGAAAGACATCAGTGAAATCTTTGACTGTTCGAACCTCATCGACAGTCACCTCCTTAACATCCAAAGTATTGATAAAGGCTAGAAACGCATTACATCCCTTCTGAATCATCTTAACAGCTTTTAATGCGGACACTACGTTGGACAAGTAATTCCTTCTTTCTCCTAATACAACCACCTCCCCGCCTTCCGGGGTATTCAACACCATGCACTTAGCCTCACAATCCAACTTAGCACGATGTTTCACAACCAATCCATTCCTAAGATAAGGTCAAACTCTCCAAATGGCAATTCCATTAAGTCTGCACTTAAACACTATCCCTTGAGTTTCTAAAGGTACATCCTTAAATAGTTTGTCCACTACCCTAGATTGTCCTAAAGGACTAACCACGATCATCTTCCTAAAAGTTATTTCGAGTCTATACTTAGGGTCTCGTGATACCGAACATGCAACATAGGAGTGGGTTGACCCAATATCAATCAAGGCAAGAAATGGTTTATCAACAATAAGAAACATACCGGTTATAACATCCGGTGCGTCACCATCCTCCCGTCAACGAGCTGCATAAACTAGACCCGGCTGCCTCGCATCTACATTACCTGTACCTCTACCAGGTGCTCCACGACCCCGACCAAATCCATTTCCACCTCTGGCTGCGCCACGACCTCTCGGTCCCTGCTGATCACCTCTCCTAGCCTGATCAGAACATCGTTCGGCTGGCTGCACCTGATCCTTCTATGGACAGTCCTTAATCATATACTCCATGGATCCACACCTGAAGCACCCACCGGTTCTTCTTCTACACTCCCCGGAATGTGCTTTCCCGCACCAATTACATGATCGATTCTGACCCGTCGGAGCACGAGCTAGCCCATCAGTCCTAGGCCTTTTCTGAAAATTCCCAGATGCTCCTGACTGCCCAAAACCTCTCTTATTCCTTCCCCGATCCTTATTTCTTTCCCTCTTTTTCACCCGCTTTACCTCCTCGCCTATCTTAACTTTCTCAACCAGACAAAGAAAGTCCTCTTTCACCGTGGAGCTATCAATACCCTTAACTCATTCCGCAGCCCATCCTCGAACCGCACACAACGTTCATATTCAGTTTCTACCATTCCTCGAGCGTAGCGGCTCAAGCGCAGGAACTCCGCCTCATATTCAACCACAGATTTACTTCCTGTACTCAAATTCGTAAATGCCTTCCTCTGTGCATCCACATAGCCGGCCCCTACTTTCCTTGGAATGAATCCTTAAAGAAATCCCAATCAATCCGGTCTGCGGCAGTAGCCCTCCTTTACCGTGAGCCACCACCGGTAAGCCTCGCCTCGAAGAAGAGACACGACCCCTTCAACTTCTCCTCCACCGTGAAGTCCAGTCATCCATTATGCGCCGCCGCTTCTAACCATACTCGGCTATGTTAAGGGCTACGCCGAAAACACCTAAACATCTCCGCTCCGTTGGCTCGAGTCGCTCGCATTACTGATTTTCGAGCTCCAACGCAACCCGCGCCGCCCGAAGAACTCTTTCTAGAACCTTTAACATAGCCTGAGATACCGCATCATCTCCGGCCATCTGATCCTAAAATTTCTCCTCCACAGCTAGTGGTTCCAGATCTCGCTTTGGATCCATGGCGGACACTCACTGGTTCTCGACACCGTCATCCTACCCCTACCACGACCATGCGCGGGACGTCCTCGACCCCTTGTATTCATTCTTCCGATTGACGTTTATCTGATTAAGAATTTTATGAATTAATAAGTTTCTTTCACTGTTTAACCACGAACAGTCTTATGAGCAGTAGTTTAAGAGTAGTTCTTTCAAATTTGGAATTACATCTACAAGTTTCAGTCTCAAGTTTGTCTCCTAGTTCCACATACACATACATGCAATCATCAATCATACAAATAGAACTTACATTCATCACCTAAGGGTATTTTCGTCATTGCACTACCCAGGGGTATTTTCGTAATTTATCCTACAGGGGTATTTTTGTAATTTTCTGAAATAGGGTTCCCTGGTGATTTTGTGAAAGAAGGGTATTTTGGTAATTTTACAATCCGGGGGTATTTTGGTAATTTTATAATCTGGGGGTATTTTGGTAATTTTATAAATCAGGGATATTTTGGGTCACTTATAAAGCAGGGGTAATTTGGTAATTTTATAAAATAGGATGGCTGGTCCCTTTCGGGTTTTAAATTATTAATTTTGGCCCGTCAACAAATCCTCGTGGCTAGGGTGAATAAATACTACGCACTGTAGGATTCCAAATAAGAGGAGGTGAGTCACTAGGACTGCTTAAGTACCAGGCTCTTCCGGATCCAATCCTAGACATGCGCATGCCTGTTGCCATACCCTAGTCTTGCGACTCGTTCACAGGTTTGTTTAGTGAAATTAAGTCATATGAGACTTAAGGAGTTATTTCAGCTAAGCCTAGAGTTCATCAAATTCTAATCTAAATAGTCTACGTCCCATACAGCCCATCAAGCCCACATATATATATATATATATCACACAATGGTTCAGAATACTTACCTGGCGAACTTGGGCCGGAGACGCAGGTGCCATGCCGAGTTAACAAACCTGTTATCATTTAAAAACATTCATGTTTTAAAAGCCCATCTTTAGAAAATGTTTTGAACCCATAAAACCCCAAAGCCGAGTTTTGAACCAGGCTCTGATACAAATTTGTAACACCCCAAACCCGGCCCAAACACTACAACCGAATCTGGTATGTCACTTGAGTAATTTTACAAAAAACATGTGGCACTTTTGAGAAAACAATTATCAGGTTTAGATAGTCATACCGAAAACTTAATAATTTATTAAGTTCATATAAGATATAAAGTTATAAAATACCGTGGTGAATTTTAAATAGAAACTGAAATTTCATACATGTCTTAGCTTAGTTTAAACATAAAATTTAAATGCCCATAAATGAAAGCCCAACATGAAACCAAAACATAAATAATAGTCTAGTGGCCCAAGGCCTTATTACAACGAAATATAAAACCCACTTAAATAAATTTCTTAAGGATAGAAAAATAGAGTAAAGTCTTTTGTCAAATCCTCAATACTCTATCGCATGGCCACCTTGCTCTCCTCTCCACCGGGTCCGATGCACTAAGTGCTACCAAATTGTTAAAATAATAGAGTGAGTCGCGAAACTCGGGCAGTGTAACCCTCGTGCACCATCGATTGGGCCTTAGCCCACAGATCAGAATATAGAACATAATATAGTACATAGCATACATAAAACCGAACCCAATCCTAAGTTTCCAACCGCTACACACCACCCTTACCTACGAATCACACCATTGGGGATTTCTACAATCAACCCACACCACTACACACCATCGATGGCAGTCATGCTACAGTTAGCTGCTCATCGTCAAAGTCGTGACAAAGTCACCAGGCTGAAATGGAAAGAGCCACCAGAAACAGAGTTGTGACAGAGTCACCAGGCTGAAATGGCATAAGCCACCAGAACAGATCACTTCCCCTTCATCAATCACCCAACCCCAAGCATATATAGAAATCGACATACAAAACATATCGTTTTAACAGAAACATTCACTGATGAATGGCAGAAATCACTAACCTGATATTTAGCCTTTACCCTTCTCGGGTTTCCAAACGTTATGCCGGGATTTCGGCATTTAACAGAGTATAGCAGATTTATCACATGTATATATATATTAGCAATCAATCTAATAGTGTGAGAAGTTACACACCTGATTTCACGAAGTACTAAACTCTTAGTCGGTATCCTTGCTATCCGGATTTATAACTTGGTTCAACAAAAGCCGAAAAATCACGAAGATTTGACCTCCCCTACATTCGGCCAAGGGTTAATAAATACCCAAATTTACACGTTAAAAATCAATAGATCTCCTTACCTTGAAATCCCGAAAGTAACACTATTCGAGTGTTACTGAACTATGACTTAGAGATCTACGCGATTGACTCCACTAAAATTCCCTTCAGATTTCGACACAAGCAGACACCCCAGAGTGATTTCGGCAATCACAGGAGACGAGATCTCACGATTTCGACTTTTACGAAAATCCTGGAAAAGAGGAACTGATGAGGTTTCGGCTGAAAAGAAAAGTGAAAAGAGAGCAAAGAGAGGCTTGAAGATTCGGCTAAAGTGTCTGAAAGAGATGAGAAAGGAATCTATCAGAGGATTTGGCCAACTGAAGAAAGAAAAGAAATGAAGAATGGAGTAGGAATTTCGACAGAGAAAAGAGAAAAATGATGAGAACTTTGACAGCAAAATTTCGGCACATACTTAGCCTATACTAAACCGATTTCCCCTCCTTCACAGAGTTTTATTTTCGGCCAACTCAAGCCTCCTGGATGAGCTCTCATCTTTTCCCTTATCTTGATCCATTATTTCCTCAAAAATAGCCCTAATTAGCACCAACTCCTCTCTTCATTATCTGCTTATTATCCACATAATTTAAACATAATAAAATTCCCTAAAAATTAGCCTTGTGCCGTCCCCTCTTAGTCCCCTTTTAAGTGCCAAAATTTGGCCCTATAACTTGGGCTTCAAGCAACCAAAATTTAGGCCCTCCTCATGCACTAGTGACGCCACCCTCTCCCTTCCTTGTGGCGCCACCTACTCTTTGGGCCACAAGCCCATTTTGTCATTTAAAACACAGATAACTTCCTTTTAAAAATGCTAGAGTGCCTACGCAGAGATTTAGTCAAGGCCTCAGCCCATTCTTGAGCCCAATTAGTACCTAAATTCTCAATTTAACCTATTAAGCATACATTGCACAAAATGCACAGGCCCAATAATTCGGGATGTTACAGAATAATAACGAACGATCTAGTCCCTATAATAATCGATTAGCCAAACTTTCAATTCGATTAACAAAATAACCGAATAGTGAAATAGATCAAAATGAACAATAACGAACTTCTCACCTTAACATTGATAGATCCGATTTCCACCGTTTGAACTTATGACTATGGATGAATTATCAAGGATGTAAGATTCGGCTTCCCACTATAATACTACAAGAAGATAACGATTAAGATATGAGGGAGTATGGAAAACACCATTTCGGTTTAGAAACAATATGAAACAACCAAATGATGAGGAACACTCATTCGGCTAGAGAGAAAAGAGAATGAAAAGATTAGAATAAAGTCATTTACCCAATTTAATCAAGGAAGAAATGTCCAACTTGCAAGATGAAGAAGAGAAGATGATCAAGATTCGGTTAATGGAGAGAAATGGACCAAAGAGTTTCGGCCACAAAGAAATATCGGTATAAGAGAAAAGGAGAAGATTGAAGAAAAGGTGAAAAAAAAGAAAAGAGGTGATGGACAAAGAGGTATTAGGGTGTTTCGGCTATCACTAAAAGAAAAATGAACCAAATGGATTTAATGATTCGGCAAAACAACACAAAAAGAAGAAAATGCACAATTTGCTTGAGTGTTTCGGCCAAAACAAAGGAAAATGGTGCACAATATTGGCTTTAGGGTTTCAGCAAGTGAGGGAAAAATTGGAAGAGAAGACACTAAAATGCTAAGAAGAAAACAACCTCTCATGCACCAAAAACTTACCAAATGCCTAAAGAATTTCGGCTCCCCCTCTTTACCCCACAAAACTGTGTATCACTTTTGCTAAGAGGATGAATGTTGACTAAAATAATCTTTCCAAAATATCACCCACATAATAGGCCAACATGTTCCCTTCTCTTGCCTTTTTCTTTTGATTCTTTCCTTCATTTTCCCTTGCTTTCCTCCATACCATATTTCTTTAGCCATCTTTCCATAATTAAAAAGTCTCCCTTACCATAATTACCACCATGGCCGACACTTTGTGAAGAAGAACAAAAATTAGTCAAAATAATTTGCACTAGGTAGGATTCGAACCTCTTCCCTCCATGCTCTTCACTTAACGCCACAACCTCCTTGCCATATGCTCACTTATGCTAGCAAATTTCTCACTTATTTCCATAAACATTGCTGCCACTTACCTTCTCTCCTTAAAGTGCTTAAACATAAAAATTTTGCTAAGGCCCAATTCCCTCTCGAGCCTTCTTAGGACCCCTAAACATACACAATTAACATTTTAAACTAACCTATCGCATGATATAACATAAAACATAAAATCCCGAATTTCAGGATGTTACAGAAAATCACATATACAATACCCGCATCTAGACATTTCGTTGATTCTTTTTTCACAACCTCCTTTATTGCGGGATTTAATCTTCTCTGGGCATCCACCCTTGGCTTTTTACCCTCCTCTAGTCGGATTTTATGTTGACACAACATTGGGCTTATACTCTTAATATCCACAATAGTCCATCCAATGGCCCCCTTATGTGCTTTTAACACTTGAAGTAAAGCCTCTTCATGTTTCAGAATCAACTAAGCAGAGATAATCAAAGGTAACGTGTTGCTCTCCCTTAAATACCCATACTTTAAAATTTTGGGAAGATGCTTCAATTCCAATTTCGACGGTTTAACTATAAAGGGTATAATTTTCTTAGAGGTGTTTTCCAAAGGACCCAACGGTTCCTTGCAATGTCTCCACCAATCTAGTTGGTTAACCCGTTCCTGCTCAATTTGATCCTCAATATCGTTGTGAGCATCCAAAGTGTCATCATCATCAGGATGACAATCATCCTCTTGTTAAGCTGCAGAAACTAGAGGTGAACCTTGCTATTCAGAATCCACAAAATCCAAGCTACTGGCATCAAAAAATTGTTTTACTCCGTACTCTTCTGGTTCCTCAGACTGCCTTTCTCCCTTAGGAGCGATTGCTACATCCATAGAAAATCCCTTCTCATTTCCTGTGTCATGCATTTATATGTCCTCTACCCCACAATTAGTTCACTAAGTTAAAATGTCAATAGATATAGAGGCAATGGAAATGAACGTATGTACAAGTGTTATCCATCAAAATAAATTATGCGGATAGCTTATAGATATTTAAAAAGAATTAGTCATATTCGCTCAAACAAATGCAAGCTATTCACAAATTATTGTATTGATGAATTATTTGGGTCCCAAAGGTCTTCTAGGCCTGTAGCGTTCTGAGGCTTAGAGCGATTCGGAATTGATACAATGGGCACTCAAAACGGGTTCAAGCACTATAAATGGTTAAACACATAACATTGTTCCATACTCGCCCCTAATTTATTTACAAGCTTACCTTCTTATTTCTCATTCCTTCGTTTACCTTATTTCTCCAAAATGTAATAAGGTATTATGCAATGTTAGTACACACAAAATTGGTAATTGTGAACCAAAATATTTTCTTTTTCGAGCTTAACTTTGATTTAGCTCTCTTTTTATTCATTTTGCACTCTTTCGTTCACTTTTTTTTATTATGTACTAAATCACGTAATCTCTTCATTTTCTTTTTCACATACAAAGCCACCATCATGCCTCTACCTAGCCCTCAATGTCCATGGCCTGACGTCTATTACATAGTGCATTTTAAAGATCGGGACAGAGAAGGATTGAGTACTAGACTCGTTTAGGCTCAAGGCTTTGTATTTATGGTTACAAGGAAAGGGTACTTGAGGCTCAAAGATGTAGGAAATAGGGGTACATAGTAAAATGTAAGCTTTTAGGCTCTCGACTAGTTCAAACAATGCCTAAGGTCTTTCCCAAATTAATCACACAACACAAATTCTATCAAGTATACATCTACTTGAACGAACAATTAACAATTAACAATTAACAATTCAAATTATTTATCTACAAGGATTTGTATACTTTATTCATCCTACAATACACTTTATACATTTTCATTTAGGTTATTACCTCTACTCTATTATACACATTAACTAAATGAACTAATTAGTCTACAATTAAGAGCATCAAGTTGTCTAGTTACATTTGAAATTTACACGTTTGACAATTCAATGTACTTTCAATATTTACAACTAATGACTTATTACTTAATTATTTTTCGAGCACCATGGAATTACAAAAAAAAAAATGAAAAAATTATTTTGAATTTTTTTTTGAATTTTTTTTGAAAAAGGTTTTATAACAGCCCATTTTCAGTGAAATCGGAACAGTGGTTTCAGGACCACAAGTCCGAGTCATAAATAAAATTTATTTTAAAATTATTGCATGGTCTGCATTATGATAGAAATATTATATGAAAACTTTGATAATAAAATTTTACCGATTTCATGATTAATTATAGAAAGGACCAAATTGCATAAAAATTCAAAACTTGAATTCTAGTAGCTAGAAGGATTAAATAGCTATGGAATTCAAAAATTGAGGTCCTCATATGGTAACTAGACCATTAAGAAAAATTTAGTGGATATTTATGATGAATCATCCATGGAAAATTAGAAAAAGAAAAGGACTAAATTGGAAAGTGGAAAAACTAATGGATGATAAACAATTAAATAGAAATATCATATTATTATTATTATTATCATCTTCTTCCCTAAAAATACATGGAAACCCTAGGAAAGAGAAAATAAGCTTTCTTGGCTTAATTGGATAAGTAATATTGTCTCGTTTTTAGTAATTTTTATATTTCTGAGATCGGAATAGCTTAATCTATCTATTTTGGGGATTAATTTGTAAAGATATCAAAGTATAGAAATTTTTCCATGGATTTAAATGCTAAAATTTTGAAATTTATGGTAGAAAATGAAAGGTTGTTGATAGATAAACAACTTTTGTAAAGTGAATTTTCATGAAATTGTGATTTAGGGACTAAATTGTAAAAATGGAAAATTAATGGAAAATTTCTGATTTTTATGAAATATATGTGCTTTAAATATTATATGTAAAAATTGGTTAGGCTTGGAATAAGGATTAAATTTCATGAATTTCATTTTCCGAGCCTAGGGACGAAATTGTCATTTATGAAAAGTATAAAGGCAAAATGGTAATTTTGCCTAGAATGTGAATTGAATTAAATTGGGTATGAAATGGATTAAATTGATGTTAAATTCATTTATATAGATCCGAAAAATTCAAATACGAAGTTAGATCGAGGAAAAGAAAAAGTGCCGGATAAGTAGATTTCGATATACGAACAAGTGTTGAAGTAAATTTGTGTAACTAAATTATGTTTATTTTTATGCTTGATTTGAATGTGGTATTTGATTACATGAAATATATAAATGTTATAAATATATGAAATAATCACATATCCGATTATGTCCGGAAGATGTTAAGTTCCGTTTGAATAATGAAATTCGATGGATACATAACTTCCCGTACTGATTGTAGTCCTGCATATGTTGCAGACATTATAGCTCGGATGAGCATCCTGTTAAAAGCCTTCTCGAGCATCCTATTATATAGTTCCTGCGAGCATCCTGATCGGTAGTGATTTTCTATGTGTTGCACACTACCGCAGCTCTTTGTGAGCGTCCTGTTACATGATTCGATCGGTTGTGATCCAGCATATAATGCAAACACAAACGCAACTCTACATGAGCGTCCTGATATAGGCTCTTATGAGCTTCCTGACATGGTTCGCTTGAACTCCCTGTTAAATGGCTATCCGATGCTCCCTGATAATAACTCTTCGGAGTTACCTGTTGTTAAATGGCTATCCGATGCTCCCTGATAATAACTCTTCGGAGTTACCTGTTAAGCTCTATGAGCTCCCTGATTAAAACTCTTATGAGTATCCTGTTTAGCCCGGATAAGTGTCCTGTTACATGGCTCATCTGAGCATCCTGATATATGTGGCTCGAGAATGTGCTCTCTGATTATGTGCCCTATCGGGTACCTCTGAACATGAATTGACAGATCACTGATTTGTATACATCGCGTATACTACTTGAGTATCCATATAAATTTCAATAATTCAACGGATAAATCCCTTGACATGAGAAATTAAGAGATTAGAAGTATTATGTCTCGAATGCTTCTAAAATACCTCAAAGTTTGTAGCACGATGAGCTCATCCATGTTTATTTGATGTACATGTGAAATATGTGACTAACTTGTTTAATTGAGTATATGTGATTAGGCAAACTTGTCAATTTGTTGGGAAGCATGTTATACTTATGCTTATTTAAATGAATATGATTGGTAAGTTTAATTCCTGTTATACGAACTTACTAAGCATTAAATGCTTACTAGGTTTTCTTTTCTCTGTTTTATAGTGTTCGGAAGCTCGCAAAGGTTGGAGATTGGTCGGAGCATCATCACACTATCCACCAGCTCATTTTGGTATAAATAGTAAACATATTTTGGTATAATGGCATGTATAGGTTAACATAGCCAATTGTTGGCTTGTAAATGGTTGTTTGAAATCTAGCCACTAGAATGGCTAGAGGTGGTTTGATTTGGTATATTTATAAGGTTAAATTATGGTAATTACATATGTGTTTAGTATGGTTTGATTGAGTTATGTTAAACAAGTATGTCTATAAAAGGTAAGATTATAAACATTAATGCATGTGATGATATATCATGTTAAATGTTAGTGTTAGCTTGATTATAATGCTTGAATTGGTTGGTATATGTTTTCAAGTATTAGTGTAGGTTGTTGGCAAATTTTGGGTGAGAAAGAAAGCTAAGAAATGGTTTTATTTTTTCCACACGAGTAGACACACGAGCGTGTGTCTTGACCGTGTGTGACACATGGCCTGACACATGGGCATGTGGTTTGGTCGTGTGTCCCCTGCATCTTAAAATTTAGAAACAGAATGCTCAGAATTAGGCACACAGGCAGAGACACAGGCGTGTATCTCATCCGTGTGTAACACACGGCCTAGAACACGGGCGTATGTCATGGCCGTGTGAATCTTGCACCTAATTTTCAAAAATTAAATTGACCACACGGCCTAGCACACGGACGTGTGGCTGGCCGTGTGATTCAAGTCAGAGAGTTACACGGGTAAGGACACGGGCTGGGACACGGCCGTGTGCCTCACATCGAATGCCCACATGGCCTGAGACATGGGCTCACACGGCCTACTCACACGGGCGTGTGACCCCTATATATAAGAAAAATTTTGAAATTTTGCGAAAAATTCTCTGAAATTCCAATTTAGTCCCTACTTGTTTCTAATGCTTAAATTGGGCCTCGAGAGTCCATTCAAGGGACGATATGATTATTTTCGGACATGAATAGTAAATGATATGAATTATCTATATTTGTTTTGTAAACTCCACTAATGCTCTGTAACCCTGTTTCGGTGACGGTTATGGGTTAGGGGTGTTACACTTTAAAATAAAATAAACACATAAAATAACATAAAAGCAAGAACAAATAGAACACATAAAATTATTTGCATCCCCCACACTTAGTGTAACAGCCCGATTTAGGGGCTAGTCGGAACAGTGATCTCGAAATCACTAATTTGAAGTTAGATAAAATTATTTTCATGTTATGTTATGTATTATAACATGTTTATAAGGATGCATGAAAATTTTGGTGCCTTAATTTTAGCGATTTCTAGCTAAATTGTGAAAAAGGACTAAATAGCATAAAGTGCGAAAGTTCTATTTTAATTGCTAGAGGTACCAAAAAGCTATGGTTTATAAATTGGAGGTCCCAAATGTGCAATTAGGCCATGGGAATTAGCTTGGCCGGTCAAAGAAGACAAATGGGACAAGGGCATTAAATGTTGTCATGTTAGGTAATTAAAAAGAAATGAAATAAGATGAAATAAGCAAAAAGCTATCATCTTTTTATTTCTTCTCTTCTTCAACCGAAAATATCAGACATGGGAGGGGTTTGAAAGCTTCAAATTTCAGCAAGCTTTACTCCATTCAAGTAAGTGATTTTGATGCTTATTTTTTATGAAAATTGCATTTTTGGAGTCCCCAAAGCTTAAGCTAGCTAATGGGAGGATTAATTTGCAACATGGTTAAAAGTCTAGGGACTTTTCATGAGAGAGTTTATGTTGTTTGATGAGTTTTTATGGAAGAAAATGAATGATAGGATGATGAGAAACAACTTTTGTGAAAGGTGTTGCCATGAAAACACCTAATTGGGACTAAAATGCAAAAGTTGTAATTTGTTCATTAAGGCATGAAATTGATGGAATTGTGAATATTTGTAAGAGGATTAAATGTTCATATAGGCTTGTTTAACGAGAAAATGTGATAAAAATTTATTTACGAGCCTGAGGCAAAATCGTAATTTTGCCAAAGTGTAGGGGCAAAATAGTCATTTTTGCCTAAAGTGTATATTATGGTGTAATATGATTTATAAGTGATTAAATCAGTAAATTTCATTGTTCTAGATCAAAGAAAATGAGTTTCGGACCTAGAACGGATGAAAAGAGAAATATGGGCAAAAAGTCCATTTTTAGGCCTTTCGGCATCGAGGTAAGTTCATGTGCAAACGTTGTAATTACGTACGAGTTAGTTTAACGTTCCAATGTGGTATGGAATGTATATTTACCATATGAATGCATGAAATATCTTTTGATGAAATGTCAATAGAATTGAAATCTGTATAGCATGATATGATGGTGGTAAAAGTCTCGAGTAAGACCATATTGGAATATGGCCTCGGTGTAAGAGTTTGTGTAAGACCATGTCAGGGACATGGCATCGACATGTTAATGTCTGTAGGACCTTATTGGGGTATAATTGCAATGAGAACTATGTGTATGAGACTCAAGAGAGTTAGTTAACAATTTGAATGATTCAATGGATATGTTGAATGTATGTGGTTGTACCACGAGAAGCACAAGTATGTGTTAGAATTGAATGGAGATAAATTCAATATATGATGAACCCCTAGTGGGATATGTGTAATTAATGCACCTTAGTTGCATGAGATAGATTTATGGATGCATTGTGTGAATGCGAACGAGTATCGTAGAAAGTTAAGTAAGAATAAAAGTATGTGAGGATGTTCTCGGATGAACATTTGAAATAGAGATATACTTGTGGATTACTATCCACAAATGTAAAATAATGGTGAGATATGTGCGGTATCACCTTATTGATGGTAGTGACGGGCTGAGTGGGATACCATCAACTATATTAATATCGGTGGCTATATGCATTACCACCTGATTAATTAGTAATCGATGGGCTGTGTGCGATACCATCGCTTATAAATGATTGGTGGGCTGTGTGTGATACCACACTATTAGAGATTTAATGGTGGGCTAAGTGCGAAACCACCGAGAGATTTGTAGTATGAGTAGCTTATTGAAATTGCTTGATGTGTTGTTCTATGTGATTACCTGACGATCGGTCAAAGCGGGAATGTGTGCTATTTAACACGAGCGGTTGGCTTGTGGCATGGGGTGAATGTGGTAAGAGATAGAATGAGTAAGCTTCAAGAGTGGTTAAGTTACTATGAGTTAATGAGAAAAACTCAGTATAATACCTTGTGGTTATATGTATTCAATAAATGTCGGTATTTGTCAGTTTATGCAGATGAACTTACTAAGCATTATTTCTTACTCCTTTTCTTTTCCCATCTCTTATAGGTTATTTTAACTAGCTCGGGTTGGAGGCCACCGGAGATGTTGTCACACTATCGAATAAACGCTTGGTATGGTGTTTCAAGTTCTTATGAGTCATGGCATGTATAGGGATTCTTTTAGAGTTGATTAAGTTCTAATTGATGTAGCCAAATTGTGTTGGCCTAAGAGAACTTAGAGATTGGTTGTGTATAGCCATAGATGATGGCTTAAGTTATAATTGTAATTGTATTCGGAATAGTTTTTCCTAGTGTATGGGATGAAGTCTTTGTCTCTTTAAATGATTAAATGTCTTTAATTCAAGAGTTAAATTGATTCTATGTGGAGTTATGTAATGATGTATGAATTTATGTAAATGAGTGTGGTAAAAAGGCTTGGTAGATAGCCTCTAAGTGCCCACACGGATAGACACACGGGCGTGTGTCTAGGCTGTGTGCATCTTGCACCTTTGTATCTTAAGTCAGGATAGACTACGGGATAATTCCACAGCCGTTTGTTTATGCCGTGTATGACACACGGTTAGGACACGGGCGTGTGCCCCAGGCCGTGTAAGGAAGTCAGTATATCAAGGTTTAGCACACGGTCTAAGTCCACGGGCGTGTCAAGGTCGTGTGTGATTAGTCAGTGTTGACCACGGGTGGAAGACACGGGCATGTCTTAGGGACACACGGGCGTGCGACCCCTGTTTCGAGGAAAAGTTCCTAATTGAACTCCGAAAGTTTCCGAACGTGAGTTTAAGACCTCGTAGGCCAATGAGATGTATGAGTTGTTTAAGAAAGAGAAGTTTTTAATTCGGAACGAAATTTTATTGCCCGTAAATACATGTTTAAGCAAGTTCAAGCATAGTAATGTCTCGTATCTGGTCTAAGCCTCTGACTCGGGTATGGGGTGTTACATTTAGTGGTATCAGAGCTATGGTTTAGTCGGTTCTAGAACTAACCTAACGTGAGTAAGAGTCTAGCTATACATGCCGTATGTGGACCGTGATAGTGTGATGTCTCCCGGCTCTAACGAAATTGTTTTGTTAAGACAGTGATAATTCCCAACCGAGCTAATTTCAGTAAGTTTGTAAGATTTTCAAGCTTCATGAATATTTCATTGAATTGCTTGTGATGTTGTTATATGCATATTATTTCCATGAAAATGTTTAATGATTTATTAAACAAAGAAGTTACTAAGAGCATGTATATGAAAGTCCCGATTGAAAATGAATTACTTAGGATACTCAATCTGCCACATGAGACAAGAAAGTCCGTATAAGACCATGTCAAGACATGGCATCGGCAATCAAGCAAGTTATCATGTAAGACCAAGACAAGTCTTGGCATTGAAGAGTTACTATGAGATGAAGACCCATATAAGCCCAAGCCAAGGCATGGCATTGGCGAGTCTCCAAGCAAAGATGTCATGTAAGTCCAAGATAAGTCTTGGTATTGAAAAGCTATCAAGAGATAGAGATCCCATGTAAGTCCAAGCCAAGGCATGGCATTGGTGAGTAACAAGGAAGATTTCATGTAAGTCCAAGCCAAGGCTCGGCATTGACCAGTTCATGAGTAAAGTTACCAATAAGACCATGTCAAGACATGGCAATGGTAAGTTCCCAAGGGAACCCACAAGCAAGACTTCGTGTAAGTCCATGTCAAGACATGGCACCGATACCAAGTAAGAGATCCCATGTAAGACTATATCAAGGATATAGAATTGGCATCAAGATACATGTGAAATGAGATTCAGTATCCTCAGTCATTCATAATAATTCATCGGGAAAAAGAGTAAAGCTTAAATGAGATAGCAAGAAAGTTAGTAGTAAAGTTGATATTATGTCATGCTAGTGAAGGCTGACTAACAAGTATAATTCATGTTATGAATGATGATGTTGAGATTATGCTTGTTATAGGAAAGTATACTGATCTATGTGATCAAGTGTTACAGGTACCTTGTTTACCTTACAAACATGAGACTAGTAAGTACCATGATGTATGTGAGAAGCAGTAAGAGTAAATAAGCATTTGAGATTTGTGATGCCATTGTTTATGATAAATATGTCCACATGGTTAAATCTCACGTGTGATCATAAAGTAGAAAAGATATAATGTTTCGTCTTATGACCCTGTTACAAAGTCACACATATTATAGTGTGAGAGTTAAAACTGAAAAGTTTGACTAAGTAGAATGCAGGAGATGAGAACGGTCGTTCAATGATAAAATGATGAATAAGACCATGGTAGGACCATGGCGGTACATGTGATTCCATATAAGACCATGTCTGGGACATGGCATTGGTGACGATATGTGATCCCATATAAGACCATGTCTGGGGCATGGCATTGGCATCGATACATGATCTCGTATAAGACCATATCTGGGATATGGCATCGGCATCAAATAGTAATTCCGTGTAAGACCATATCTGGGGTATGGCGTCAGCATCGAATAGTGATTTCGTGTAAGACCATGTCTGGGACATGGCTTCGGCACCAAAGAAAGATCTCGTATAAGACCATGTCCGGGACATGGCATCAACATCTAACTATGATCTCGTATATGACCATATCTGGGATATGGCATCGACATCGAGTTACAAGATCCCGTATAAGACCATATCTGGGATATGGCATCGGCATCGACATGAGTTTCCATGTAAGACTGTATCTAGGATATTGCATTGGTATTGATATGAGATTTCGTGTAAGACCATAGCGAGGCTATGGCATCGTAACGACATGTAAAGCAATAGCTGGACTATGATGTTGTGATACGAGTAAGACCATAGTTGGACTATGGCGATCAAGTAAACGACGTACTCAAACCATAAGACATTCTCTAGATTAATAAGCAATAGTAAGAGAAAGTAGAGTTAAATGTTAAGTACTCGAGTAGATATTAATGTGAAACTTGAGTTATTAAAGTCACAGCTCAAAAGTATGAGTGATAGAGATAATTGTAACGTGATAAACGTGATAACTCACTTGAGACGAGTTATGTGACTATGATGATATTTCATTGATAATGAATAGTAAATCATATGTATGTAGTCCCGAGAATCAACTTAGGGGCTCTACGACTTCACCTCATTACCACTGTTGAATCATGATGAGATGTTTATGAGAATCAAATTGAGTACGTTTACATGTGATTAATGCAATATTTATGTTAGCATAATTGAGAATGCTTTGTATCACATTGATACATGATACTCTACTATGTAGAGTAATTGTTGTTGAACATGAGGTTAAAGTCCTAGGGGACTATAATGAAAAGGCTATCATTGAGATATGAAATAGAGAAGGTCCCGTATAAGACCATGTTCGAGGCACGGCCTCGGCACCGAGTTGAGATTTCGTATAAGACCATATCCGGGATATGGCATCGGTAATAAATATGAGAATCGTATAAGACCATATTTGGAATATGGCACCGATACTTGATGTGGAAGTCCATATAAGACCTTATCCGGGATATGGCATTGGCATTTAGAGGTGACTCCATATAAGACCACCTCGAGAGTGTGGCATTAGTTTCGTGCCTACATGAATGACGATGAATATGCTTCTTTGATTATCCCTAGTGATCAATGGGACTGATAGATGAGTCTAGAGGTAGAAATAAAAATTGTACTAAAACCGTGTAAATAAGTGAACATAGGCACTCGTGAACGAGTCAAGAATAAACGAGTACGATGTGTGGCACGATATGTGCTAAATAAATGGCAAGTATGAGTAAGTTGGCTCGAAGCCTGTAGTTTGTGCATGGTTAATTGATGCCAAGGATGGATTATAATAATCTCCTTGAGTATTAAGTACAAATATATGTTGCCTTTCAGGGCTGATGTAGTTGTTCTCTTCATCAACCATGATTTTATGAGAATGTTAGCTGATTGTAAAAATCAAAAAAAACGGTTGTCGATTTAGTAAATTGAAATCGACATTCCTTTATCTCATCGTAACCCTATTCAGGTTCTTTGAGGGAGAAGTTGGAGATGATTCTAGTATAAGGAGTGAAATCATGAGTTTCACGTTGTGTGATGGGTTTTCGGACAAGCCGAATAGAGTTAATAAATTCGACCAAGATGTCCCTGCTATCGTGAGATATGGCGATAGTAAAAGTTTAGATTAGCATAGCAAGAGAAACTCAGATGAGAGTGTGCTTGAAATATGTTCTCGGTGTGGAGAAAAGAGTAGATTAATGTATTGAGATATGATTCGAATTCTATGTATATTCACGCATGAATCAATAAAGAGAATAAATTTCTGTGTGTTCGTGAGTGGGGAGCATGATACAAAGATATGCTCATAGAAATGTTCAAACCGTGATGGTTGAGTTGAAAATTATTGAAGGAACTATTAATTGAAAGTTCTAGTACTGAGTTCAATCTGAATCGAGAAAAGAATTGCTAGATTGATGATCCAGAGACAATCACCTTTGTGTCTGTGTAATGAGTTAGATATTATGAAAAGATCCACGTTAAGCAATGCGAGTTAGTTACTCGGTTGACCTTAGTTGGTAATATCCTAGTTTCAGCAAGGTTAATGACTAGAGCGAATCTCCTTTCGAGAACAAAGGAGTTCGATGAGTTAATAAATGGTATTTAAGGCGATAAAATCCAGTTGGATAAGATTTCCGTTGTCGATGTTTCCTTGAGGTAGAATTTGGATAATGATGAATCCAAAACTTATACAGAAGTTTTGATATGAGATTTAGTAGTAGCATATCTACTAATGTAAGAATAAGAAAGTGCAATTATGTGCATAAATGTTGTGACAATAGAGTATATTTCACGATATGATTGAGTCTATGGTCAGAAGTAGTTGATCACTAAAAGCTGAATTTTCAAAGCGTACAAGTCAAGACTATTACAGTTAGTGAACGCTTGAATAAGAAAATGAGATACAACCTTATAGATTTCAAATTTGATTTGACAAATTCCCAAGAAGGGGAATGTCATTCAAATTGTAGTGAATCAACCAGTAAAGATCCGAACGATTATTTGGACATATACAGAGTTCCAAATTGGTGGATTACTGACTATATGCCCCAGAGGAAGAATAACCTAGGTCTCAAGTTACGTTTCGACCTTATGTATCACAGCTAAAGAGTTATTGGTAAGAGAAACTTGAGGATAAGTGGATTGGCGATTTTGAAGAGTAGATGGAAGCGTTTTAAGCATGTTGGTAGCAACTCCTCCTGATAAGATTTTCTGGACGAAAATCCCTAAGGGAGAGAATTGTAACACCTGATAGGGGCTAGTCGAAATGATGATCTCGGAATCACTAATTTGAAGTTAGATAAAATTATTTTCATGTTATGTTATGTATTATAACATGTTTATAAGGATGCATGAAAATTTTGGTGCCTTAATTTTAGCAATTTCTAGCTAAATTGTGAAAAAGGACTAAATCGCATAAAGTGCGAAAGTTCTATTTTAATTGCTAGAGGTACCAAAAAGCTATGGTTTATAAATTGGAGGTCCCAAATGTGCAATTAGGCCATGGGAATTAGCTTGGCCGGTCAAAGAAGACAAAGGGGACAAGGGCATTAAATGTTGTCATGTTAGGTAATTAAAAAGAAATAAAATAAGATGAAATAAGAAAAAAGCTATCATCTTTTTATTTCTTCTCTTCTTCAACCAAAAATATCAGCCATGGGAGGGGTTTGAAAGCTTCAAATTTTAGCAAGCTTTACTCCATTCAAGTAAGTGATTTTGATGCTTATTTTTTTTATGAAAATTGCATTTTTGGAGTCCCCAAAGCTTAAGCTAGCTAATGGGAGGATTAATTTGCAACATGGTTGAAAGTATAGGGACTTTCCATGAGAGAGTTTATGTTGTTTGATGAGTTTTTATGGAAGAAAATGAATGATAGGATGATGAGAAACAACTTTTGTGAAAGGTGTTGCCATGAAAACACCTAATTGGGACTAAAATGCAAAAGTTGTAATTTGTTCATTAAGGCATGAAATTGATGGAATTGTGAATAGTTGTAAGAGGATTAAATATTCATATAGGCTTGTTTAACGAGAAAATGTGATAAAAATTTATTTACGAGCCTGAGGCAAAATCGTAATTTTGCCAAAGTGTAGGGGCAAAATAGTCATTTTTGCCTAAAGTGTATATTATGGTGTAATATGATTTATAAGTGATTAAATCAGTAAATTTCATTGTTCTAGATCAAAGAAAATGAGTTTCGGACCTAGAACGGATGAAAAGAGAAATATGGGCAAAAAGTCCCTTTTTAGGCCTTTCGGCATCGAGGTAAGTTCATGTGCAAACGTTGTAATTACGTACGAGTTAGTTTAACGTTCCAATGTGGTATGGAATGTATATTTACCATATGAATGCATGAAATATCTTTTGATGAAATGTCAATAGAATTGAAATCTGTATAGCATGATATGATGGTGGTAAAAGTCTCGAGTAAGACCATATTGGAATATGGCCTCGGTGTAAGAGTTTGTATAAGACCATGTCAGGGACATGGCATCGACATGTTAATGTATGTAGGACCTTATTGGGGTATAATGTCAATGAGAACTATGTGTATGAGACTCAAGAGAGTTAGTTAACAATTTGAATGATTCAATGGATATGTTGAATGTATGTGGTTGTACCACGAGAAGCACAAGTATGTGTTAGAATTGAATGGAGATAAATTCAATATATGATGAACCCCTAGTGGGATATGTGTAATTAATGCACCTTAGTTGCATGAGATAGATTTATGGATGCATTGTGTGAATGCGAACGAGTATCGTAGAAAGTTAAGTAAGAATAAAAGTATATGAGGATGTTCTCGGATGAACATTTGAAATAGAGATATACTTGTGGATTACTATCCACGAATGTAAAATAACGGTGAGCTATGTGCGGTATCACCTTATTGATGGTAGTGACGGGCTGAGTGCGATACCATCAACTATATTAATATCGGTGGCTATGTGCGTTACCACCTGATTAATTAGTAATCGATGGGCTGTGTGCGATACCACCCTATTAGAGATTTAATGGTGGGCTAAGTGCGAAACCACCGAGAGATTTGTAGTATGAGTAGCTTATTGAAATTGCTTGATGTGTTGTTCTATGTGATTACCTGACGATCAGTGCAGGAATGTGTGCTATTTAACACGAGCAGTTGGCTTGTGGCATGGGGTGAATGTGGTAAGAGATAAAATGAGTAAGGTTCAAGAGTGGTTAAGTTACCATGAGTTAATGAGAAAAACTCAGTATAATACCTTGTGGTTATATGTATTCAATAAATGTTGGTATTTGTCAGTTTATGCAGATGAACTTACTAAGCATTATTGCTTACTCCTTTTCTTTTCCCATCTCTTATAGGTTATTTTAACTAGCTCGGGTTGGAGGCCACCGGAGATGTTTTCACACTATCGAATAAACGCTTGGTATGGTGTTTCAAGTTCTTATGAGTCATGGCATGTATAGGGATTCTTTTAGAGTTGATTAAGTTCTAATTGATGTAGCCAAATTGTGTTGGCCTAAGAGAACTTAGAGATTGGTTGTGTATAGCCATAGATGATGGCTTAAGTTATAATTGTAATTGTATTCGGAATAGTTCTCCCTAGTGTATGGGATGAAGTCTTTGTCTCTTTAAATGATTAAATGTCTTTAATTCAAGAGTTAAATTGATGCTATGTGGAGTTATGTGGTGATGTATGAATTAATGTAAATGAGAGTGGTAAAAAGGCTTGGTAGATAGCCTCTAATTGCCCACACGGATAGACACACAGGGGTGTGTCTAGGCCGTGTGCATCCTGCACCTTTGTATCTTAAGTCAGGATAGACCACGGGATAATTCCACGGCCATTTTTTTATGCCGTGTGTGACACACGGTTAGGACACGGGCATGTGCCCCAGGCTGTGTAAAGAAGTCAGTATATCAAGGTTTAGCACACGGTCTAAGTCCACGAGCGTGTCAAGGCCGTGTGTGATTAGTCAGTGTCGACCACGGGTGGAAGACACGGGCATGTCTTAGGGAAACACAGGCGTGTCCCAAGTAACACGGGCATGCGACCCCTATTTTGAGGAAAAGTTCCTGATTGAACTCTGAAAGTTTCCGAACGTGAGTTTAAGGCCTCGTAGGCCAATGAGATGTATGAGTTGTCTAAGAAAGAGAAGTTTTTAATTCGGAACGAAATTTTATTGCCCGTAAATACATGTTTAAGCAAGTTCAAGCATAGTAATGTCTCGTATCCGGTCTAAGCCTCTGACTCAGGTATGGGGTGTTACACTTAGACTACACATTGTCCTCAATGTGTTCCTGAAAAGAGATAGAAGGTTACAACACTTCCCTAGAATGGAGCGTCAATGTAACACCCCAAACCCGGTCAACACGCTACGACCGAATCCAGCATGTCACAGGGAAAAACATTTTTAAAGAAGACAAGAGGTTGTTTTAATTTTGTAAAGAATCGTTATTGAAAACAAGTTGCCGTCTCTTATTTTAAGAAAACCTCTGATTTTCATGAAAAGCCGAATTAGTTTAAGTAATATCGCTAAAACCGTCCAAATTTGGTCTTAAAGAAAAACTCAGTTAACTTGTTGTTACTACTTGTTTGCCGTTACCCGATGGTAAAGTTTTAGAAAAACCCGACGAGTTGTGAAAGTTTGGAAAACATTCTTTTTATAGGTTATTTAGGCATGCCATTTCGTTTAACTTATACAAATTTCCGTGAGAAATAAAGCAAATAAATAAACCCCAAAATGAAATTTAGTGGCCTTATTACAACCCGAAAACCAAATTTAAAGTAAAGTAAACCAAAATAGTAATTTAAAACAAAACCCGAAAGAGAATGCGCATGGCCACCTCGAGTCTGCCCCGGCTCCGCATCCACGATCTACGAATCATCTGCAAAATGTGAAGGAAGGGGTGAGTCACCGAGACCCAGTGTATACTTCCCCAACCCGAAAATGTTAATGCCCTTACACAGTTTCATAAGCCAACATGCATGTCATGCAACCCTAAAACCTAACCATCCGAAACTCCTGAATCTACCCCTTGTGGTACCAAACCACTGGTGGTCAAAACCACTGGTGACCGTAGTCACAAATAATATACATATGTGGTCAAAACCACTGGTGACCGTAGTCACAAATAATGTACATATGTGGTCAAAACCACTGGTGATCGTAGTCACAAATAATGTGTGTGGGGCCAACCCACATTATGGTCACAACCACAGGTGACAATCCCGTATATCGTCATGTAGGGCCAACCCACTGTGGTACCAAACCACTGGGACGAGTCACAAAGATAAATATATGTGGTACCAAACCACTGGTGGTCAAAACCACTGAGATTTAGTCACAATAATATAGAAAGCGGGGCCAACCCACTGTGTGGTCAAAACCACTGGTGACAGTCTAGAATCATGCCTTCCCCCTCCTCTCATCATACCCATTTTTATGAACATGCTTTTAATGGCATAATAATCATGCTTAACATACAAAAATCACATGGCATGGCATATACAGATTTACATAGGCATTTAACGTTGGCCAATCAAGTGGACTTACCCGGAGTCCTCGCTTTTACCCACAAGGGTAACATACCCATTTCAACGGTTATTCCGGCTTTTGACAATATACATGATAAACATATTAACTAATGAAGTGTGTAAGAGTTACACACCGATTACCCGTAATACGATGCTTCTACGTTGGTACTCGCTGTGTCGACACTACCGCTATCCGCTCTTGCTTTGCTCGGATGCCGCCCACACCCCAGTGACCAATCGCGAACAACCGACACCGCCTCCTTTTGAACTTAGGGTCCGGGGTCTCGGATCTAACCCCACCTACCGCTTGGTGACATTAGGGTCCATAATACCTTTGGTCACTAAATCAGATTAACACAGAGAATAACTAAGAATGGAGATTTAACCCGAAGGAACAGATCCCTTACTTAGGTCGACAGATCTCAAGATCAAGATCCAAACTACGAACCGAGCAAGTTCCGAGAATCCAAACTTATGCGTCACCCCCTTCCTATATTCGGCCAAACACATCACTATTAAACAAATAGCCATTCGGCTTTGGTCATGAAATCTCGAAAGAGATAACATGAGAAAATGACCGCCCCCTTACCTCAACACCTTACCATCACCAAGCAAAAACCGAAGCAACGCGAAGACGAGCCCCCCCTTCAATCGGCCAAGAACCAACAATATAGGATTAATGCCTTCAGCATCAGCAATAAGAAAAGAAGATTTAAAACTAGAGGGAGACACTTACCACGATTGAACAGATATTCGATCAACAAGTTATGCCGCCAAATAAGAACGATCCGCAAGATGTGGGTTGAGATTCGGCTAGAGTAGATTCTTCGGGAAAGAGAAACACATAGAATGCTCTTGGGATCCAAGAGGTTTCGGCTATGGTTCCAAAAGAAGAGAAAGAAATCGAAAGAGAAGGAGGGTAATGGTTTCGGCTCTTGCTTACACAAATAAAGGAAGAAAAAGAAGAGTGATATGGCTTTGGAGAGATTCGGCTACAAAGGGTTTCAAGAAGAAAGATGAAAACAAAAGTGAAAAGGAGATAGATATGGTGTTTTCTTTTTTGAAGATGAGAAGGAAAGAATGCACCAAAGTGACCCTAATGGTCTTTTAATGTTTCGGCTAAGATGGAAAAAGAAGAAGAACCGAAATTGCCTAGACAACTTTCGGAAAAGAAGAAAATAGAGGGGTTTTTGAGAGAGAGTTCTAAGCACAACTCTACCTGCCGAAAAAAAAAGAACCGAAACCACTTGCACCTTAACCAAATTTGGCACACTCACTCCCTGCCAACACAAAACCGATTCCCCCTTCCCTATGCAGAGTTTAGAATTCGGCCAACTCTAGCTCCCATGTCCATCTCCTCAATTTTCTCCTGGCCACTCATTCAAACCGATTTGAATGAGTCAAACTCCTACAATTTCTCTTCTCCACCCATTTGAATCTGTTGACTCTTTCAACATCTATCCATCGAGTCCATCTTGAGCACATCTCCTCCAGTCCCGGCGTCAAAAGAATATGCAGAAAAGGATCTTCGCACTCAACCAAAGCTCTCCCACTTGCATGTGGCGTCACTCTCCTTGTGCTTAAGTGGTGCCTCCTTGCCACTTTACCACTTGGGATACTTGTGTCAAAACACTCCAATAATTTCCCTTAACACCTAACTCACCCAGCTCCCCCCTTCTTAGAAGCCCAAAATGAAAATTTTTGCTATGGCTCAGGCCTACCCCTGGCTCATGCCTGAACCCCAAAACACCCTAAACTAGCTCAACAACCATACCATCACATGCAAACACACATAAATGCAAAGACCCCGATTTAAGGATGTTACAGTCAAACGAGCTTGGAGGTCCACCTCATCGTCAGAGCTCACGAATGTTGCATAGTCTTTCAGGGTAATTCGCTACACATGAAACGAACACACAAAATAAAAAACAACCGAACAACATACGAAATAGAAAAATATAAAAATAAGTCCAAAAGTAATGAAGTTTAATACACTTTACATGCCGCATAAATAAATAAAAAATAAAAAAAATTTGAGAAAGCATGAAACTATTCTGAGTCAGAGCTTGACTTCTCGATCAATAGTTGCTTCCCTTTACTCTTGAAAGGAGAACTACTTTGATCTTGCGGTCGAATACCTAACTCTTCCTCGCTCAAGGTATGAATTTCTACTCCCTTCGACTTCTGCTTCTCCATTAATGTGGGATGTCATTGCTTCGATCATTTGAGTATTGTATTGGATAATTTCTACCATCACATCAAGCTTTGTCTGCATGGCATCTATAATATTTTGGAAAGGGAGCTCCTTTTTCTGACCTAAGGTGTAACACCCTATACCCGGTCCGATCATCCGACCGAGCTATAAGGTATTATAACTGTAAAACATCAATCTTAACTAGTATAATGACATAAATGATCAAACAATTCATGATATAATATAATTACAATCATTCAATGATAATCAAATGTAACTGAGCCTTAAATGAGCATACAAAGCTGTTAAAACAATCCGTGATCAATTCTAAATTAAATTGAAACTTCTACGAAATTTTGAGTAAAAAGTGTAAACAGGGGCCACACGGCTGTGTGGCCAGGCCGTGTGACAAGGCTAAGGCCGTGTGGTGCTACGCTACACGCCCGTGTCCTAAAACCGTGTACAATTCAATGTTGTGAAATATAGGATTACACGGTCGTGTAGCCAGGCTATGTAATAATCTGTGATAATGTGGAACATCCTGTACCTAAAATTAAACAGACCACACGACAGTGTCAAACAACCGTGTGGAAGACCATGTCACAGGCTGTGTGTGCCTAAATTCACCTTCAAACACAAGCCAATTCACATATCAAAGCAGAAGTTCCAAGCCATAAATTAATAAACATTCAAGCCTATTCAACATGTGCCAAAACATACCATTTCATAATCAACCTATGTTTCTAACCAATATGCCTTCATTGGCACCAAAATTCAAACATAAACATCAACCATTTAAACCTAAACAAATTAGCTTTCCATGCTTATACATTCACCAAACCAACATAAATCACCAAATTCCAAATCATTACTTGAATTTCATCAATTAACCTATCATATATGTGCCAATTCAACAAACCAACAATGCATTATATTTTAAAAAAAAAAATTATGCTATCAAATGCAAACCGACCCAAAATACCATTAAAGATTTACATCAAAATAAATATTACATATTTCAAATGGCACAAAACCTAACCAAAAGATCACAACATATATATATACCAAAAACTCTATTTACATGCCACTTATAACCAGACCAAAGTGATCAATTAGTTATCGATTAAGTTGTCGGATATTGTGATCTCCAAAAGCAATCCAACCAATAGCTCGTTTCTGACGATATATAAGGAAGAAAAACCAAAACGAGGTAAGCTTGTGTAAAGCTTAGTAAGTTCATATTGAACTTAAACTTTAACTTGCCGTAAAGGACTTAAACCTTTCACAAAAAAAAATCATAATCAAGGTCATGAGTTCATTTAATTGCCTATACACATCACAAGTCTCACAAGATTAGTAAATTCACATATATGAAAATGTGTAACTTCTTCATGTCATAAAACATATAACAATAAACACATTTGATATGACGTTCACCCATTATCTATTCATTTCACATTTCACATTTTCATTTCAAATGTCTATATCCAATGTTCCATTTCATATATCTATTTTCATATATCCGATTCATATAACCATTTCATATAACCAATTTGTATAACCTAACATAACATGTCAATAATCATATATCAAGATATAAATCATCATATCTTTCTACTCCATTTCCATTTCGATAGTTATCTGTTTTTCTCGGAGAACAATAGTAAATTGACCTGGGATACACGAGAGGGTAATGCTCATACGAGCTAACGTAAGGAAATTAATCAATACACGATGCTGCTCACACAAGCTTCAAAAAATCCGTAACACATGCAGGACCTCAAGCCATCGGTACGGTATATTTAACAGGTACATAGTACCTGCTAAATATACACCGGCACAAAGCCTATTACGCCCTAATGACATGTCATTTGTATCCTAGCTATTCACTACATGCACACGGGCTTATCTTGTATACCATAACCTTTACATGCTTATAGCTTTTGCCTTGATCAGATAAATTCCGTAATCTTTATAGCATAATACCATATTCCACAAGATTAACGCATAACATGTCATAATATTATTCGCTTTCAACTTGTAACATTTCTATACTTTACATTTCGATCCCTTTCTATTTTATTTCATAACTAGTCAATAGATTACATAATCTTTTACATTTCCATGGCATTGTACCATATCCAACATAAACATTTGTAATCCATATAATGTTATAATTCAATTCATACACATACCTTTGCCATATTTTACAAATTGGTTTTTTGTTTCCATTTTCAAAACTTTCCTTACTTAACCCAGTAAATCATAAGTACGTACATATACATATTTATATACCTATTCACATATATCCAATTTTAATTCAAAACATAAACATGCATAACCAAAATATAATATGAACTTACCTAAATGCAATAGCTACGAACACTTCAACAACGACTACTTGACAACATTTTCTTTCCCACGATTTTCAACCGTCTGATCTGTCTCTTGATCTAAATATAATATTTTCATTAAATAACCATTTCAATTACTTTAAAACACTTAATTTCACATATATAACCCTTTATCAATATTTTACACTTTTACCTTTTATTCAACTTAGTTCCTAAACCCGAAACTTCCAAATCTAAACACAATTAAGCTTAAACCAAGCTGGACAAATTTCTTATGGTCCTTTTACAACCCATATTTATCATAATTTTACAAGAATTTCATGAAGTTTTACTATTTTAACAATTTAATCCTTAAACATTAAAATCACTAAAAACTACTTTACAAAATAGTCCTATTTAACTATCAAGCTTATAAATCTACCACCAAACTTCAAAAATACTATAATTTCATCAATGGCATAACTCAAAATATTTAAAAGTTTTACGAATTACTCCATGGGTTAGCTAGGTTAAGCTACAACAATCTCAAAAATGTAAAATTTATAAAAAAAAGGGTATCGTTTACAGTTACATGCAAGGGGCTGATTATTGAAGAACTTAAAGCTTCCATTTTTTCTTCTCCAATGATGTTTTTATGGTGGAGGAAGATGAGAATGAATTTTCCTTCTCTTTCCTTCCACTTTAGTTACTTTATTTTACATATTTTATTCTTTATTTCATTTAATAATTAACAAAACAAAACCAATTACCCACTTCAACCATCCACTATAATACATTATGGACTAATTGCCAAGCCAGTCCTTGAATGTTTACCTTTTAAAGCTTTTAACAATTAAAAATCTATAACGATGGGCTTTTACAGTTTTTACGATTTAGTCCTTTTTCCTTAATTAACTATCCAAATATTGAAATTTCTGAACCAAATTTCAATAAACCTATATAACCAATCCGTAAATATTTAATAAAATATGTACAACCTCGGTTTACAGAAATGAGGTCCCGATACCTCATTTTCCAAAACCATTTGACCTTAGGGACAAACCACTTGAACTTAATTATTCATTCAAATATAAAAAATATCAAATTAAAATTTACTATAATACAATATTTGACTTGCAAATATTAAATAATAATATTTACGGAATCACTCGTCGGATTTGGGGTCGAAACCACGATTTTCGAAACCACTGAAAAGGGGACTCTCCCCCTTAGAAAATTTCGTCCTCAAAATTTCTCACCTAATACTAGTTTCGGTTACTGTGTTCTCAAATATTATTCAATTTTCCAAATTAAATTTGTCCCAACTAGCTTGTTCTCGCTCAAGTGAACTCAACGATACAACACGGTAATATGTCCTTCAGAATATGAATTACCTATTCCGACTGTCCGTCTATTTGTGCCATAGCTTCATGAAGTTCTGAGTAGAATAAAATGAGCCAATTTCATTAGTCTGACAATAATAACCTCTATCGAGTCTTTCTTTCTCAACGTCAAATGTAATCCAGTTACGAAATCCATCATGATTCGTCTTCATATCCAATCGAAAATCAAAACAAGCTGTAATAATCCAGATAGAATTTGATACTCAACTTTGAACTGCTAACATACTAGATGTCTCAGTACAAGCTGTAACACCCCAAACCCAGTCTATGCGTTAAGACCAAATTTGACATGTCACACAAAATGAACATACACCTAGTCCTTTAAAGATTTAAAGAAATCAGATTTAAAAAAAAAATATTTTGACTTGGAGTTTATTGAATACTAAAGTTGATTATTGAATCAACAATTTAAGTCGTAAGAGTTTATGAAACGAAACTTTGGAAAGTTTAATTTGAGAAAAAGAGTTTGAATGATAACTTTGGAAAAGTTTGAAGAATCAATGTTAAGAGAAAATTTTCCGAGTTAAAGTATTTAAGAATAAAATCTTTTACTTTATTATTATTATTATTATTTTTTCATGTCTATTTGAGAAAACGTTTATTTATGTTTTTAGAAAATATAATCCCTCTTGAAGTATTTAAAGCTATTTATAAAATCCATCAAACCTAAAGCAATATTAAAAATTTATCCGAAGGCCTTATTACAACTTAACTTAAAATAGTAAAATAATTAAAAGTACTTAAAAGAAATCCAAAATTCAAATAACCCATTATTCGTAGTATGGCCCCCACCGAGTTGTCCATGACTCAAGTCTCCGCCACCGATCATTACCGAGAAGAGTAAGGAAAAAGCGGGTGAGTTATTTTTAGAACTCGGTGTGTAAACCACTTACCATCGCCCATCACAAAAATCCAATTTAGCATTTATTGGGCCAAAGCCCAATACAAATATAACATAATAACATGTATTAAATGAATGTAATATGCAATTCCCAAACCAAACCTAATTTCCATCCGCTACACACCACCCGTACCAACCAAAGACACACTGTGGGGAGCTTTAGTCACCCACCCCGCCAACACACCAAAATAGGCATTAAGCCGTTTATCAATTTGTGGACAAGTCACCAGATTTACAGTTTACATGGCATTTGCCATTTTTCGATTTGTGGCAGAGCCACTGTAATTTTAGCAAAGCTACCGTAACTTCTCTTCGTCAATATCCCAACCCATGCAAATCATGTATATAATATGCATATTCATTTACAACAATCCATTCATATAATTATTACGAAGAATATGGCCCATTATAAAAATTTCCACAATCTGGCCCATATCACCTTTTTGGCCCATATACCAAATATCACATTTGGCCTATATATCAAATATCACATTTGGCCCATATATCAAATATCACATTTGGCCCATATATCAAATATCACATTTGGCCCATATATCAAATATCACATTTGGCCCATTAAGGGTAATCTCGTAATTTTTACAGTCTTAACACCGATTTCATAGTCTTTACCATTTTAGTAATAATTATGCAATTTTACCCGATGTCACTAACATGCGATTTAATCAAACAATTAACACGATATAATTATCTAACCCATGGAATACGGTGTGAGATTACACACTTGATTACGGTAAGCACTACACTTTCCTGATCGTTGACACCTAAAAATATTTTTAACGCTCGATTAGAACATTAACACTTATAGTAAATCTATTCTAAGATAAACGGTCTAGGATTTTTACCCTCGGAATCGCGAATAACTATGATTTACCAGTTTTCCCCGGTGACGGTCCACAACCCGTTGGAAAATCCCGAATAGCTAATGGCTCAGAACTGCGAACAACCTCGAATAGTTGATTCTCACCGGATGAGGGTCCACAACCCGGTGGAAAATTTCGGATTGCCGAAAAAATTTCTTCGCTTGAATCTAGAGGGGATCACGAATCCGCTCCTTTTCTGATCACTATTCACCACTCCTTTTGATTCGATCTTGTTTGCCTCCATTGACAATTAAATATTAGTCCAAACTAATATTTCGTAATTAAAAATGATTGGTCTTATGAGCGAAGGTCGGCTTAGCACAAAATCCTTACGTTCACGGATGAAAATCGAACGATAGAGTCCCTAAGATAAAAATCGGTTAATCACCCTATCTTTAATAAGTAATATGGAATCCTTGAAAGAAATCCTTACCTTAGATTTTTGGACCGAATCCTAATGATAACACGATGACTTCGGACACTCCAAGTTTCGGCCTTCCACTAAATTTCTAAGATAGAGAAAAAGAGATACGAATAAGATATGGTATGATGATGGTCTCGATCCAAAAAGGCCATCCCACAAAAAAGTATAGATCCGGCACAATGGATAAGGTGAAATAAAAATACCAAAATGTTGAAACTAGCCACTTACCGATTGATCAAAGTGAGAGTAGAAAAAAATGATTGAGAAGGAGATATGTGTGTGGTAGAAGATTCGGCTATGGTGGAAAAATTGAAGAGAGAATGATGTTTGAGAGATTTTTGCAAGAAGAAAAAGAAGAAGAAAGGTATAAGAAAATAAGGTGTTTAGGTTTTGGTTCTTTTCAAGAATGGAAGATGAACAAAGAAGAAACTTTGAGACTAGTGTGCATTCGGCAAAGAAGAAAAGAAGAGAAAAGAAAAATGGCCCTTCAAGGTTATGTGGTTTCGACACCAAGAGGAAAAGGTTTGGGAGAATAAGCAATTAAGACCGAAATGGTCAAAAATGAAATGGCCAAAAATAAAGCAAAAGTTTACCTATTGTTCAAGATACATTCGGCTAGGGAGAGGAAATTAGAGAGAAAAACTTTGAAGAGAAACACAAAAATGCCAAAATGCCAAAGTGACCAACTAGCACCTAAACCTTACCAAAAGCCATCAAAAATTCGGCCACCCCCCACCTAGCCCCTAAAACCGTCCAAGTACATGGCCAAAAGGTCAAAGTTTGGCCACCCCAAACTTTCCAAAACATCTCCCTTGTTTTAAGCCTTGTGTTCCCCCTACATACCTTTTCCATTTGATTCCCTTCCTTAAGTTAAAACTTGCCTTTTCTCTTAGCCACCTTACCATAAAAATAAAAGTCCAACTTACCATATGTACTAGGCTTGACCGACACTATAAGGAAGGAAAGCATAAAAATAAAATTCATGCACACCAAGGGATTCGAACTCCTTCCCTCAAGGAACACACATGGCGCCATCTCCTCTTCACTACTAGCTCACTTATGCTAACTTTTTACCACCTAATTACCTTAAGCTTTAAGGTCACTTATTCCATTTCCTTAAAGTACTAAATACCAAAAATTATTTCAAATCCAAAATAAATCCCGAGCCTTCTCAGGACTAAAAAAACACACACATTGGATAATTAAACTAGCTGAGTACCAAAATAATGTAACATATAAAAACTCAAATTTTAGGATGTTACACAAGCTTAGAAATTTCACGTTTTATTCCTGACCACTAGTAATTTTGTCTCAAGTCATTACAAATTTTGTTGCTGCTTGGTTTAACTCAAGTAGACACTGCTATGAACCTAGTGTAAGACGTCTCATATAATTTCAGAATTGTTCAAAACATATATTCAATTTCAAAAATAAAATCTATTATCACAATCAATACTAAAATTAGTGATTTGATCATTCTGAATCTGTTCTCGTTTAGCTAAAAAATTTGAATCTTTTCTTTGCATCTCACAAATTTTCTAAAGAATTAACAGTTTATAATAAACTTTGTAATAATCAAATCAATATGATTCAAGATCATCTGAGTGAAACATTACTGTAAATAATGAATTCCTTCCTGTATTTAGGTTGAATCAGTACTGGAGCTTCTACCAATAAAGTTTTCAACTGGTCAAAACACTCCTAGCATGACATTTTCATGTACTAGCTTCGTCATCGACATTACCATTATTGAGAAATTCTTAATGAATCGTCATTAATACACATTTTAAATGTTGAGCATGCTCTGAATTAGTTTTTATAAAACATCAGTATATCATCAATAAAAACAACAACGAACCAGTCGAAATGTGGTTGAAAAACCTGATTCATCAGATCCATATATGCTGTAGAAGCAGTACTCAATCTGAGAGGTATAACTAGAAACTCGTAATGCCCATAACTGGTTCTGAACAATGTTTTCGTTACATCCATGTCTTTATCTTATAACTGATAATAGTCAAATCAGAGATCTATCTTCAAAAACACTATAGCACTTTCCAACTGATCGAATAGATCTTCAATACCAAGAAACATATATTTATTCTTTTAATTCTGTTGGAGTCATTTTGTATGGAGCAACCGAGATCGGAATAATCCCTTACACTAACTCAATAGTGAACTCAACTTCTCGTTCTGATGATAATCCCGGTAATTTTTCAGGAAAAACATCTGTAAACTTGCAAACTTTCTATACTTGATTAAATTTCATTTCTAATTTTCTAGAATCCAGGATATAAGCTAAAAATGCATTATAGTCTTATCAGATGTTGTTCAGTATGCCCATAGTGCATTGTCTAATCGAAGTGCCCAATCTTTCCTGTTCAGGTTTACCATTTTTTCCGAAATTTGTTTAACTTCTCGATTGTACACTTCTACTTATCCATTTGCTTGAGGATGATATGCTGTTGTGATTCGATGTCTTCCACTATATTTAGCTACAATTGATTAAAACTGTTTACTACAAAAATGAGATCCTTCATCACTTACGAGAGCTTGTGGAGTTCTGAATCTTGAAAATATATTTTTCCTCAAGAATTTTACTACTGACCTTGTATCATTGGTGGGCAGATTCGTCGTTTCGACCCATTTGGAGACATAATATACGACCAATAGAATATACTGGTTTTTGAATGATCTTGGAAAAGTGTAACACCCCCAACCCGAATTTGTCGTCGGAACAGGGTTACGAAGCATTACCAAAATTTACAGATCAAATAACAGATATTCCACTTCATACAATATTCATATCAGAAATCAATCATAAAGTCCCTTATATGAACCCTCGAGGTCCAAAACATGCATTAGAAAGAGTCGTGACTAAACCGGGTACTCAGAGAATTTTTCGCGAAATCTCAAATTTTTTTTCCTAGGTTAGAGGTCACACGCCCGTGTGGTTAGGCCGTGTGGTTCACACGGCCAGGGATACGCCCGTGCCTCAGGCCGTGTAACTCTCTGACTTGGGTCACACGGTCAGGTCACACCCCCGTGTGCTAGACCGTGTATAGGTGCAGGGGTCACACGGCCAAGTCACACGCCCGTGTGCCAGGCCGTGTGATCAATTTTGGGAATTCTGTTTTGACATTTTAAAGATGCAGGGGACACACGGCCATGCCACACGCCCATGTGCTAGGCCATGTGCCACACACGGCTGAGACACACGCCCGTTTCTTTGCCCGTGTGGATAAAAATAGGCTATTTTCCAAGCCACATTTCTCACCCATCTTATCTTTCACCTACACCAACACTTAACCACATTAACAAACCATATCAAAGCATTCAAAACAAGTCCAAATCATGTCTTAAACATGACATAATACCACATACAACCAATGTACCCTTAGGTACCTCAGATGACAATTTATTATCATGTTAATCTATCATTCATACTTATCTAATTACCAAATGCATATATGCATGATTACATTCATTCTTCAAACATGATATATCCATTTATAAACTTATCAAAATATGTTAAACACAAGCCACTCCAATGACTAGTTTCAGTCAAAACATTTACATGCCATTATTGGTTAAATAACCTATACTTGACATTATAACCATAATTGATTTACCATATAAACTAAAATGGGTTGATGGATAGTGTGAGTGATCTCCGCCAAGCTTCCAATCCAACGAGCTTCTGAATTGCTATAGAACAAGGGAAAATAAAACAGAGTAAGCATGAAATGCTTAGTAAGTTTGTATAACATGGTAAATAACTTACCATATATTTATGTTCAAAATAAACAAGCAAGGCACTATCAACCAATTTGGTCACAAGCCCTAAACACATATCCTCATCATGTTAACCAAGTAATCACATATAATAGTCCTTAATCATGGATGAACAAAGTCATCAAGCATGTTCCACATTCATGTAACAACCAATTCATGCATCATTATATCAGGTAATGTCATTTCCATGTACTTCACGTACATACGAGTAATAGTTTGTTTCTAAGTCAAACTATCTCATATAAACATCAGGAAACATGTATGGGCTCAATAATAACCAAATTCCCATATACATATACTTTCCACATCATGAATTCAAATAATATATACAAATCATACCCATGTATTTCAAGTACATTTTCATAATATTTCGTCTCAAGTTCAGATTATTTCATGTCAGGATTTTCCTCATTAAATCAATTAAAATATCAATGGAAACCCCGGAAAATACACTCGAAGTGTACAAATCTATAATCTTGGATGAACATATTGATCAAACAAGTTCCATGTCCATATATCACCATCTCATTCTTTCATATATCATGTATCATCATTCTCATGTATTTTAGGCAGATACATGTAATAATTCATTTCGTGTTCATAGTTTCTCATGTCAGGATTTTGCCCGTTGAATTATTGAAAACATCGATGGATACACAGGTAGTACATTCGAAGTGTACAAATCAGAAACCGTCAATTTATATTCAGGGGTACCCAATTAGGGCACATAATCGGGAAGTACACTCTTGAACCTTGTAACGGGAAGCTCACACAGAGCCATTTCGGAAGCTCATAAAGAGCCTATCAGGAAGCTTATCTGGGCTATATAACGGGAAGTTCACAGAGAACCTTATCAGGAAGTTCATAAAGAACTATATCGGGAAGTTCACAAAGAACCATATCGGGAAGCTTCGGATAGCCAATATCGGGAAGTTCAAACGAGCACTATCGAGAAGCTCACAAAGAGCCAATTTAACGGAAATTTCACAAAGAACCTTTAATCGGGATGCTCATAAGAGCTAAGGTGTGTCCACAACAAACGTAGGAACACAACCTATCGGGACACTCCGAAGAGCTATAACAGGAAGCTCGCAAGAACCTTATAATGGGAAGCTCGAGAGGCTAATATGGGATGCTCTTTTTGAGCTATGGTGTGTCTGCAACATATGCAAGACTACAACAAATACGGGAAACTTGTATCCATCGATTTTCATTTGTTCAAACGGGACTTAACATTTATCAAGCATTTTAGGATATTCAATCTATTTCATATACATGACAATTATACAATTCACATATACAACATTTAATTCAAACATATAAATGTACACAATTTAGTTACATGAACTTACCTCGACAAATGTTCGTGTACGTAAAATAGATAAATTCAACATTTTCTCTTTTCCTCGTTCTAACTCCGAATTTGGTCTATCCGGATCTATATGAATGAATTTAACATCAATTCATGTTCATTTCAATTCAACTCACATTTTTGGCAAAATTTACCGTTTTGCCTTTAAACTTTTAATTAATGATGATTTTGTCCCTAGGCTCGGAAAATGAAATTCACGCAATTTAATCCTTATTCCAAGCCTAGCTGAATTTTACATGTAACATTTACAGCCCATGTATTTCATAAAAATTCAGAATTTTCCATGAATTTTACAACTGTACAATTTAGTCCTAAAATCATAATTTCATCAAAATTCACTTTACAAAAGTTGTTTATCTATCAACAACTTTTCATTTTCTACCATAAATTCCAAAATTTCAGCATTTACATCCATGGTAAAATTTCTATACTTTGATATCTTTACAAATTAATCCCCAAAATAGATAGATTAAACTATCTCGATCTCAAAAATATAAAAATTACTAAAAACAGGACTTGAATACTTACCTATTTTGGCCAAATAAGGTTTCTCTTTCTTCCATTCTCCATATCTAGGATTTCCATATTTTATTTGGGAAAGATGATGATAAAATGATGATATTTCTTTATTTTATTATTTTTCATCTTTATTTTTCATCTTTCCAATTTTGTCCTTTTCTTTAATTAAATTTCCATGGATGAATCATCATCCTTAACAACTAAGCATTTTTTAATGGTCTAATTACCATATAAGGACCTCAAATTTTGAATTCCATACCTATTTAATCCTTTTAGCTATTAGAACTCAACTTTTGCACTTTGTGCAATTTGGTCCTTTATCAAATTAGACATGTAATCGGTAAAAATTATTTACGAAATTTTATACGACATTACTATTGTACTTTAGACCATAAAATAATTTTAAAATAAATTTTATTTTCAGAATCAGATTTGTGGTCCCAAAACCACTGTTCTGATTTTTATTGAAAACAGGCTGTTACAAAAAGGCCCCATGAAGTCGATTCCCCAATAATCAAATATTTCTACCTCTAAGATTCCAGTTTACGACATTTCATCTCTCTTCGGTATAGTTTCAGTTCGTTGGCATCTGTCACACTTCAGCACAAAATCGTAGGTGTCTTTATTCATGGTGGGCCAATAGAATCCCGATTGCAATATCTTTTGAACGGTCCTTTTTTCCTATGAAATATCCACCACACGATGATGTGTGGCATCCTTTTAGGATGTCGTCTTTCATTTCTTTTGCTACGCATCTTCAAATCAATTGATCTGCACATTGTCAAAAAACATACGGTTCTTCCCAAATATATTTTTTTCGACTCGTGGATAATCCTCTATTTTTGTTTCCAAGAGAAATTTATTGGGAAGACACCTAGGGCTATATAATTAACACAATTAGCATACCATGGCATTTTATCATCCTTGTGCCCGTCTTGATACAAATCCACTTTAAATAATTGCTCATCAATGAAAGTTTCGTTTACCACATCAACATATTTTGTTTCTGTTCTAGTTTTCAATCTTGATAGACGACCAACTATTTTATTATTTGTTCCTTTCTGACCTATTATCCAAAGGTCAAACTCTTGAAGCAATAGGACCCACTTCATTAATCGAGCTTTAGTCTCTTTCTTTTTTATCACATATTTCAATGTGGAGTGATCTGTATAAACATATACTCCGTGTGCCATCAAATAAGGATGAAATTTCTCACATGTGAACACAATGGCTAGCATTTCTTTTTCTGTGGTAGTATAATTACATTATGTTGAGTTCAATGTCTTACTTGCGTAATGAATGGCGTAGAATATCTTGTCCCTCTTTTGTCCCAATACTGCTCTTACAGCATAGTCACTAGCATCGCACATAATAACAAAAGGTTTTGACTAGTCATGATTAATAATAATAGATGCAGAGGTGATATTTTCTTTTATTACCTAAAAAGCTTCAATACATTCCTTATTAAACATGAAGGGTACATCTTTCTATAAAAGTTGGTTCAGTGGCTTTGAGATTTGAGCGAAATATTTAATAAATTGCCTATAAAAACATGTGTCCCAAGAAATTTCTTACCCCACGAACCGTAGTGGGAATTGTCAAATTTTTTATGACTTCAATTTTCTCTTTATCTACTTCTAGGCCTTTCTTAGAGATTTGATGTGTAACAGCCCGGTTTTAGTCAAATCAAAATAATAGTTTTGAGACCACAAATATGAGGTCAAAATGATGATTTTATTATTATTTTAATATTTACAGCATGATAGAAAGGTTGTGTGAAAGTTTCATTTAAAAATTTTATCGTTTGAATGTTAATTTGATGAAAAGGACTAAATCGCGTAAAATGTAAAACTAATGTTCTATTAGCTAAAAGTATTAAATAGCTATGGAACATTAAAGTAAGAGTCCTTAAGTGGTAATTAGACCATTTCAATTGTGGGTGTACATTTTTAGGCATAAAATGGATGTTAAATATGGTTTAATAATAAGGTTAATTTAGTAAATGACAAATAAACTAAATTAAAGTATGAAAAACAAAATTATAATCTTGTCATCTTCATTTCTCCACCGAAAATAAGAAGGGAGAAACTCCATTGTTGTGTCTTAGGGTTCGACAATTGCAAGGTTAAATTGGTAAGTGATTTTGACTTGGTTTTTAATGATTTCTATGTTTTTGTGATCGTTGCAACTAGTACTAGCTAGCCCAGAGACTATTTTGCAAAATTGTTAAAGATTTTGAATGATGCCATTGATGAAAATATGTGTTCTTTGATGTTTGATGATGAAATATGAAATCTTGTTGTTAGATTTACATATTTTGTAAAGTGATTTTGAGTAAAAATGCAAAATAGGGAATTATTTGAGAAATGTTGAAACTTTGTGGTTAAAATGTGAAATAAATGAAAAATATGGGCTTCTAGGGGCATAATAGTAATTTGACTAGCATGGGTTTATTTGAAATTTCGTGAATTTGTGAAATAAGGACTAAATTGTGAAAAATGTGAAAGTTTAGGGGCTAATGTGTAAAATAGCTCAAATGTATATTTTGGATTGAATTGAATAAATAGATGATTAAATAATTTAATTTTGAATATATTTAGATCAAGAAAGGAGAAATACAGACTTAGATCGAGGAAAGAACAAAGTTACGGAATAGTTGACTCGTTTCGCCGTTTTAGCAACTGAGGTAAGTTCGTATGTGATAAATTTCATTATAATTGTATTTTAAATGCTTTGATATATTGTAAATTGTGAATACGAGACTTCAGATAAGTTCGATGTTGACTCGAAAATAATTCGACATTTGGAATCCCGGTTGAACCTTAGGAATAGTTTAGGATACTAGTGACATATCATTAGGGGATACTTTGAGTTGGCTTCGGGCCATGATAGTAGCACTTCGGGTGCGAGATAAACCGATTTGGCTTCGGGCCATGCATATCGGCTGATTTAGCTTTGGGCCATGATATCAGTACTTAGGAGATAAGTTACCTTGATTTGGCTTTGGGCCATGGTATAGGTACTTATCGTATGAGACCTTTGAGTATCCGACTTCTATTCCGAATGGTTTAACGGGTAAACGAAAGAGGTGGATGAGTTTGAGATTGATATTAAATGATACAGGTATGTACATGAATTATATAAGATTCAAATCGAAGAGATTTGTGAAGGTAGTGTATAATCTCTCAATTGAGTATTTGAAAGGTTTGTTAGCTAATGTAAGCTACATATTAGTGTATTCAAGTTATTGAATTATGTTTATGTGATTGCATTAAGTTTATTGTATACGAGCTTACTAAGCTTTATAGCTTACTTTGTTTATTTTTCCCGTGTTTTATAGTGTTATCAAGCTAGCTCGAATTCGGGGATCGTCGGAGATCGCCTCACACTATCCACCTATCACTCGGTACCTATGAACTTTGGTATTTTGAGTATATAGCATGTATAGGAACTTCAGTCATTTTGTTTATGTTTTTGGTAATGATTTTGGCCAATGGATTTGGCTTGTAAATGTACATGTTTTGGTTTGTATATAATAGCCATGAGAGTTGGCTTATTTTGAGTAAATTTTCTTGTGTATATGTGTATGTGCATATAGTTCATAATATGTAAATTGGGGTTGGTTTTGATGATGCTTATTAGTAGTTGGTATTATAGAAGTGAATTTTGATATTTGGAATGTTATTTATTTGTGAATCAAGGTAAAGAATGCATGTTTTGGAGTAGCTAGATTGATGATCTAAGTTTATGAGATTTTAGGTATAAATGGATTGGTCTATTTTGCAACTTGTGTGTATTGAGAAATGTGGTATTGAATATGCATGAGTTAGGTTTGAATTGGTTGGTTTAAATGCCTATTTATGCCATGGAATGGTGCAAATTGATGTGTTGTAGGTACATTCAAATTTGGGTGGCAAATTGGCTTGGTAAATAGCCTATTTTTGTCCACACCTTACAGAGACACGAAAGGCAGTGTCTCAGCCAGTGTGTGACACACTGGCCATGTTGCACACCGCAGTGTCCCCGGTGTTGAAATTGAAATCAAGTCAAGATGCTCCACACGGCCTCACACACGGGCGTGTGACTTGGCCGTGCAGCATAAGTCAGTATACCCTACAAGTTTGGAACGGCCTGGCACACGGGTGAATATGTCCATTTTTAGGGCACACGGGCGTGTGTGTTGGCCGTGTGACCCAAGTCAGAGAGTTACACGAGTTGGGACACGGCCATGTGCTTCCATTTTGAATGTCCACACGGCCTGTGATACGGGCGTGTTTGGTGGCCGTGTGAGACACACGGCCTGGCCACACGGGCGTGTGTCCCATGTTTTGAGAAAAATTTTCTAAGTGTTCCAAATGCTTTAAAAGTTATAGGTTTAGTCTCGAACCACTCCCAATGTATGTTTAGGGCCTTGTAGGCTCATTTTAGGGACAAATTGATTGAGATTGAATGATGATTGTATGAATTGATTAAATGTATGTGAAAAAGTATGTATAAATGTGTTGCAAGTCTGGTAATGCTCTGTAACCCTATTCCGGTGTAGAATACAGGTGAGGGGTGTTACATGATGTCCTAGAACCATTCATTCTTTTATCATAAAATGGTACTTCTCCCAATTAAGTATCAGGTTGGTTTTTTCAAATCTTCATAACATTCTCTCGAGATTATCTAGACATTCCCGGAATGAGTCTCCATATACCGAGAAATCTTCCATAAACATGTTAAGGCCATCTTTTAACATATATGCAAAGATAGCAATCATACATCTCATAAAAGTTGTTGAGGCATTACATAACCCGAATGTCATGCGCTTGAAAGCATATGTACCAAAGGGACATGTAAATATGGTTTTTTCTTAATTGTTGGGGTGTATAGGAATCTGATAGTATCCAGAGTATCCATCAAGGAAGCAATAATATTCTCTTCCTCCTAATCTATCAAGCATCTGATCAATAAATGGGAAAAGAAAATGATCATTTTTAGCCGTATCATTCAATTTCCTATCATCAATACCCGCCCTCCATCCATTTTTTTATTGAGTTGGGATGAATCCATTCTTCTCATTCTTTACTACTGTTAATCCTCCTTTTTTCGATACACACTATGTTGGGCTCACCTATTTACTATCAGAAATAGCATAGACTATTCTGGCATCCAGCCATTTAAGCAATTTTTTTACTACATCCTTCATGGTTGGATTTAAACGTCGTTGTGCATCTACGACTGGTTTCTTTCCCTCTTCTATTTTGAACTTATCCTGGCATAAGGCTGGATTGATTCCTTTAATGTCTGTGATAGTCCATCCAATCACTTTCTTGTACCTTTTTAAAACATCCAATACTACCCCTTCCTGCCCTGCCGATAGACCCGCTGCAATAATTATCGATAAGGTGTTCTGCTCTCCCAAATACGCATGTTTCAAATTATTAGGATGGGGTTTTAATTCTAAGACAGGTGGTTCTGAAATAGAAGGTTTCATTTTGTTTGAAGATGAGTTTACCAGTTCCTGATGTTCCATACTCTTATTCCACCAATCTAACTGAAATATTAGTTCATCATTTTTTTGTTCCAAGTTTTCAGTGATTTATTCTTCTTCCTTCAACACTTCTCTTGACTCTTCCTGATTACCGGTCATAACATCTTGTGGTATGATTTCCAATGCCTCCAAAGTTTTTAGTTTCATATTTATGCCCCAGGTATAATCGTTGTTGCTTAACTTTTCCAACAGTATGACTATTTCACGGCCTGTTTTCGCCCAAATACTTCCTTCAGCTATGATGTCAAACTATCGTTTATTATGCCCGTCCAACCCATCATAAAAAATTTGCAGTTGTATAGTGAGATCAATACCTCATCCCAATACCTTTCAGATAATCACCTTAAATGTTTCGGTAGCACCTTGCTTGAATTCGAATAACTCCTTGTAGGTGCTAATTACCATAGTCATTGGTACAACTCGACGCAAAAATAACTGTACAAATTCTGCCCACATAGTGATGGTGTCTGGAGGCAGCGCATCTAACCAGGCTTTTGCTTGTCCTTCCAGGGTAAAAGGAATAAATAGCAACTTAATGGCTTTTGGTGCAACATCTACGTACACAACTGTGCTACATAACTATTATCTCAAATGATCAAACTGAAATTGCCAAGAGGGGTGAATTGACTTTTTAAAATATTAAGAAATCTAGAGACAAAGGATAAAAAATTGAACATAAGAATTTAGAGTGGTTTGGCCCCAATTTCCTACTCCACTACGTTAGCTTTCCATAACTAAGGATTTTCCCAAATTTACTAATTTGTCAACCTTTGAGGACAAGATTTAACCTTATAACTCCCTTAAGATCATAAACCTTGTCCTCAAAATCAAGGGAGTATGATCAAATTAGTAAAGATTGATCAACCTTTGAGGACAAGGTTTAACCTGTGAGAACTTTTTGGCCTACCAAGTACATTTATCATTTTAATAATTTATTATTTGCTTAATGGTAGAAAAGACCCTCGGAGAATTAGAAAAAAAATCAATTAAGTCACTCCCAACTTTTTTCACCCAATTGAACCCTTAAATTGACAATTTTGACTAGTAAGACCCTTTGACCAATGTTTATCGCTAAAAACTAAAGGCAATGCTAATGTAGCCAATAATGGATGCCACATCAGCCAACAAGTGCTACGTGAGGATCCACATCAACAAGAGAAGTTCAAAAAAATAAAAAAATAATTTAATATTATTTTAAAAAATAAGTCCATAATGAATATGGATAAATGGGTGTCCGGATTCAAATGGACCTAGACACTTATTTGTCCAAGTTCATTCTTTTTTAAAAAATGTTTTAGAATTTTATTTTTTTTTTGAAAATTTTTGTTTTTTGGAAATGATGTTGACATGGTGCCCGTTAACGGTTAGTGTTGTCGTTAGTTTCTAACGATCAACGTTGGTTAAAGGGTCTCACTAGTCAAAATTATTAGTTTAGGAGCTCAATTTGGTAAAAAAAAATGGGAGAGACTTAATTTTTAAAAGAAAAATTCTTTTGAGGGCATTTTAATTTTTTTAAGATAATAATTTGTACAAGTGCATATGAAAATATTCAATTAATGATAGTGCTAAAACTATCTCTATCATTTTTTAAAAAAGATACACATAAATATTGATCATTAAATTTTGACTATATTTGTATCTAAATTATTCAATTTTAGTTTATTTGACTAATAAGTGTAAAGTGCAATGGTAAGACACATTACACTCTTAAGAAAAGAACATAAGTTTAAATTTTAAAGACAATATTATTAGGAGGGGCAACCCGAACATGGATCATAAAATGGACATGAAGAATATATATAAAAAAAAAACAAACTACATTTAATCTAACAAAAAATTAAAATGAAAATGATACGGCTATTATAGAAGGCAATATATGAGTGCCAGTGATTTTGGAATCAGACCAGATTATTCAAACAAACCGATTAGAATGAGAATTAGTCTATATACAAACCCAATTAAACGAATCAAACCAACCTTTAAGCGAACCGTTTGAAACCAATAAAAAAAATTGGAACAAAAAATAATTGGTTGAACCTATTTATAATTTTTTAATAATTTTTTTTATTTTTATAAAATTTTAATTAATTATTTAATTATTGTTGGACTGGTGATCAAATCAATAATCTAACTGGTTTAACCATAATCCGTTGTTTAAACATTGATGAGTGCCATTGCCACCTTCAAATATTGAAGGTAGCATATGAAATTGGTAAGGCTTAATGCATATTTTAGTCCTTAAAGTATATCGCTTTTTTCCACATTGATCCTTAAAGTTTCATTTTCTCACTTTAGTCCCTAGCATTATCAGACGTTTTTTATTCAATCCTTTGAATGTTAAAAAATGATTGGGATATACAAGCAAACTTAAATTACCACATGTCATACGACTAACGTTACAATGACATCATCATCCGAAAAAACTTAAAAATCTTTAAAGATTATAAAAATTTTACAAAAAGATTAAAAGATTTAAATGATTTTATAAGAAAATAAAAAAATGTTAGACTTTTTAAAAATTTTAATAAATAATAAAAATTATTAGAAATTGTAAAATATTATAAACCTTATTAAAAATTTTAGAAAATATTAAATTTATTGTATCTTTGTATAAAGTATACATTTGCTAAACATATTTAAAAATATTAAAGTTTTGATATAAAATTGCATTTAATAAAAAATACAATCAATTTTTGTAACGCCCCAAATTTTTAGATTTTTAAGTGAGTAAGTTTGTTAGATAATTTAGTTTGGTTCAGTAGTGGAGAGTTGTGATTATGTGTGTGAAGTTCTAGGTTTGAGTCTCCGTGTGTGTAATATAGGATTCTTTTTGTTTTGTGTCAAGTGATAGAATTTGGGTTTTATTCAACTGTTTGCTTTTCTTGCTCCCACGTCTCTTTTGGTGTTCTGTTTCTTTTTCTTTTCCTTGTCACGTTCTGCTTCTTTTCCCTTCTTGTTTTCCTTGGATTCTATTTTCTTTCTTTGTTTTGCTATTCTATTGGTTACCTTTAAGTGATTGTGGGTTGTGTTGATTGATTCGCCGGTGGTATTAGTAAATCTAATCAAGTGTAAGTGTTGTCGTTTATCAATTTTTCCTGCTATTGAAACTAATTTCATTTTTTGGGACAAGTTTGGTGTTGGATGGGTGTCATTGTGATTTTTGTTGTGATTAAACATTTCTGTGGTTCGTGGTTTGGCGAAGAAGACGATAATTGTGCCCCACCAACAGAGTAAATCTTGTGTTGGGCGCTTTTTTTTGAGTGGTATGTGCTCGAATTTCGCTTTAGGAATTGAATTGTTGCTTTAAGGAATGTGGTTCTTTGTGTGGTAATTGCATAATTAATCGGTTTGATTGAATGAACATTTTTAGGATTTTGGAGTTTCGGGTTGCGAGGCTAATCAGAATTACAATCAGGTGTGTAAAAACGACCCAAATGCTCAATTGAAGCTCGATAAAATCATAAAATAGGGGCTGTTTTTTAAACTGCCCAGTACCACACGGTCATGTGCCAGGCTGTGTGGTAGACCGTGTGTGCCAGATTGTTGTGTGTGTTTTTTAGCCCGTGTGGCTTGGTTGTGTGGAGCACACAGCTGTGTGAATCTTTGCAGACCGTGTGGACCATACGAGCTAAGTTTTTGGGCTGTGTGGGCCTTTTGGCCAATTTTTGGGCCCAATTAGGGGCCATTTGAGGGACTCGACATTTGGGTTCGTAGGCATCGTATGGGACTGAAAAAGCATAAGTTTTAGCACGTAATAGTATAAACTTAAGGGATATGTTAAGCAAAATATGTTACAATTAAATCATATGTTATGTTATGATCCATATGAAAGTATATGTGTGTATGTATGCCGTATGATATGTGATATATGATCATGAAATGTATGTGTTTTGGGTGGGTTATGATATGATGGAGGAAGTGTTATATGGCAATTTATACTGCAATTATGGCGATTAGATCACAAATTTATGTTTGGCAGCTCAACTGCAATTATATGAGTGACACACTATCACATATTGGTGTGATTGGATGGAAGGACTCTTGGAGTCCTATATGGTGTGTAGCGAATGGGGTAGGACATGATATGATATGATATGTTTTGATTCGTTATGATATGATAAGTTATACTTTGATTTGAGTTATTATGTGCTATAAGACAATATGATGATTATTTTTAAATGTACTGAAATTAAGGGTCAAATCATACACTGGGCTTTAAGCTCACGCCAAATGATTTGTTTATTATGGACATTTTGGACTTTCTTGGGTTTTTATTTGTTTTTGGACATTTTAATTTTTGTTTAGTTCGTTAGGACTATTTTGGTATTTATCACGCAAGAGCTTTTATGGTTTAAGGGCGTTTAACTTATGATAAATAAAAATGAACTGCGATTTGCAAACGATACACTATAGGATTTTCCGCTGCAAAACTAAGGTTTTTCCTTGCAAAACTAATTGGAATTCTCTAAAACGTTTTAGCACGTAAATGTTTCAAGTAAATTGGTTTCGATTTTAGTAATACAATTAAGCTGTGATTTCGAAAAAATACAATGTTTTCAAAGAGTTATTCTAATTGAATTTTCTTTCCATTGAAATCAATTTTCATCAAAACTAATCATTTGTTTCTTTTGCTTGTACGATGTAATCTCCATGATTCGGTCGTAATGTCTAGGCCAGGTATGAGAAGTTACAATTTTTATAAAATTGTATTTTAAAAATATTTTTATAAAATTTATATCAAAATCAATTATTTAATATTTTTAAATACATCAATTTTTAGTACTTTCCTAGTGCTACTGTCAATATGTTTATTTGACTCGGCTCCCTATTTAATGTTTAAAGTAAGCTTTTTTTTCATCCATCACTTAGCACATGTTCTATTTGTTTTATACCAAAGTTACGATCAAACACTCAACAATGGTGGACTTGGGAGAATGATGACATATTCGAATATTTACAAATATTAGATTTATCATTATGATAATAAATATTAAAGGAATGGATGCGTATGTTAATATTAAGATATCCACTTCACTTTTAAAAAAAAATATTATTTGTGAATTTATATTGATCCATAGTCAAATCAAAATAATAAAAATATTTGAAATAAATAAAAAATATTGTTTAAATTATTATTTGAATTGAAATAATATTATTTTAGATATCCATAAATACTATTTAAAATATTTTATATATTTTATACTTTTAAAGATTTTTAAAATTTTTAGATGATAGCAATACTATAATACCACTATATGCCATGTTATAATATATAATTATACGAATATCTCATTTTTTACCCATAAAGATAAAATTAATATATGTAACTCTGTAGTAGATTTTATTTGTAAAAAAATATGTGCGGATGTTTGCAATTGGTTATTTGATATGGATTATTCTATAGAAATTCATAATAGTGTAATTTATGATGCTATTTGAATAAATTCTAACTCGACTATTGGGGTCGCTTTTTCCTAAAATATATATATGAGTAAAAAATATCTAAGAATTAAAAGTGAAAAAAAAGTGATATACTTTCCAAAGTTTTATTTTATTTTTATCATATGTTTAATTTTTCTTTTTAAAAAATAATTTTATCATTTAGATTTATGGTTTTCATATAAAAACACACTTGTAAAATTGTGGTGAGGAGAAATAATAGTTATTTTATTCGAAATAAAAAATTAAAAATTAAAAAGAACACATGCATCAAAACGCCATCGAAGCAGAAATTCTATGAATCGCAATTACAGAACTGTCCCTCAATACTGACCTATTTTTCTGGTCTGAGTTCTTCTTCGACTCGGTTACGATTACGACTCTCCGCCCTCTCTTCTGGAAAAAATTGAATTTTCGTTTAAATTTTATTTACATTTTTAATTATTTTCCCTAGAAAAGAGACCATTTTTTTTCTCTAATTTCCCTTTTTTTTTTTTTGTGGATTCAATTGAGATTTCTAGGGTTTTATTTAATGTACGGCGAAGATTTAATGTCGTATGAATGGAGATTGCCTATAGCCTCTCCATCGCTCTTCAATCCCATCAGCCGTTGATCACTGCAATTATCATCACCCTCCTTTCCCTCCTTGCCGTCCGTTCATTCTTCAAGAGGCCCCACCACAAATCTAACGTAACCGGTACCGCCACGTCATCCGCTAAAAAGCAAGCCAGAGAAGCCAGACCATCTTCCTCCTGCAACCATACTTCCAATTCTGCGGCGCTCCTTAACGGAGGTGCTGCTGGTCCGGCGGAGGAGGATATGGTGATGGCGGATGTTTCGAAGGTTGTGGCAGAGATGCAGAGCGGGGCGTCAATGATGGAGCAGTTGGTCCCGGAGATTACAACCCACGCGCTTAGTTACTTGGATTATCCAAGCCTTTGTCGGCTTTCCATGACTAATTCGCTTATGAGAAAGGCAGCTAATGATGATAATGCCTGGAAAGCGCTTTATCACAAGGTACCCAATTTCCCCCTTTTTTTATTGCCTTGATTTAATTGAATATTTATTTCATGTATACTTACCTATTAGTGGGGTTCTTAGCATAAGTTTTACGGCTTAATCTTTTTGCTTGCTAGGATTTTACTTTGGAGCAAGATACAATAACACCTGTTAATGGGTGGAAGGCATACTATGCAGCTACAAGAGCCATTATGAATGTTAATACCGAATTCTTTAACATCATCAAAGATAGGTCTCTTTCAGCTATGAGTCGTTTTTGGCTGAATGCGGATTATGTAAAGTGCATTCATGCGTCAGGGGTTCTTTTTTCAGGGTATGAATATGTTGCTTACTTCAATATCAGGATATGCTGTTCACTTCTTTTTTGTTCTTATGTTGCCTGAAAGTTATAGTGTTTCAGTATATAAGTTTTTGCTCGTATCTTGTTGCTTGAACATGGCAGATCTTTTTCACCGGTTACATAGCATAGCCGATTGAGTGTTTGTGTAGTTAAGATGTTTCTCCGAAATGCTTTGATCATTCCAAGAATATTTGAAGATAGAGAAGAGCTTTTTTAATTTGTAGGGTGATTATAGGTTGTTTGTATGACCACAATGTTAATGGCTTGAGTCTTGGTTTTGGCATTGGAATGCTTTTACCAGCATTTTGCTATTCGAACATAGTGAATGCCGTGCTTGGCATAGAAATGCTTTTGTCTTGACATATTAGTGCAATTTAACTGTGAGAAGAAAAGAGAAAAGGCCCCATGTTTTTTTTTATGAGGCATATGTTAGAACAAAAGCATGTCACTTGTATGTAAATAGAATTTCAGAATAGACAAAAGATAATGTATTCAATCAATGCTGAGAGTCATTTTTGTTATCCATTGCAGGTATAATGCTGTAATACAGAGTTGGCAGCATGCATTTAATTGGGAGCAAGGGGTTGATTTTCAGGTTAGAGATGTTCGAGCTCGGGTATTAACGAACATGGCTTGGGTTACTATGAAAACCTATGTTGACATGGATAATGGGGCAGTTAACATGACTAACATCTTTGAGTTTCATCATGGACGGTGGTACCTTGTGGATCATCACAGCTCGGAGATGCTGGCCGACGGTGACATCGGACAACAAATTGTTCATTGATAACCAAAGATGAAAGAGTAATTAATACAAGGGATAATTTTAGTAGTAGTAATCTATTAGCAAAAGGCAAGTTGCCTGGAAGTTTCTCTGGGATTTATTTCAAAGATCATTCCTTTTTCTTTTTTTTTTTTTTTTTTTTTGGTAAATAGGTCCCTGTAACGTTTTAGTCTTTTTATTATTTGTTTTACTTTCTTAAGTATCATAATTTTGGCTGTATATATTTATATATTCTTTTCAATTATTTTTTCACATGAATGTATACATGTGAATTGAAGATGGGTTCACAAAGTTGCATGATAACGTTCTGGATAAAAAAAAAAAAACAAAAGAAGCTCAAGGAGCAACGGCTTTGAATGAATCAATATATTGATTTAATGTAAGGTCAGCGATGGGTCAAAAGTAATTAATATAAAGGATATAGTTGCGAAAACTATCATCTAAGGTTCCATGGTCTAGTGGTCAGGACATTGGACTCTGAATCCAGTAACCCGAGTTCAAATCTCGGTGGAACCTTATACTTTTAATTTTTTTCTACCAACCAACTAGTTCATGGCTTCACCTTATACTTTTAATTTTTTTCTACAACCAACTAGTTCATGGCTTCACCTTATACTTTTAATTTTTTTCTACCAACCAACTAGTTCATGGCTTCAAGCTTTATTTATGGCTTATGCAATGAAAATAAGGAACAGGTTAATCTCCATTGTTATGGCCCTCGTAGCAGGGTTTCATACTGAAAGCCATAATCAGCTTACTGCTGGTTAAAGCCTTTGTTTTTGGTAGTATAGGAGGGACAAATGCCCTAAACTACTTACTGAGCCACATCATATATATGTAGGAAAAGCCACCCCCACAACATCAGCCATAAACTGGTGAACAGGTGGGGGGCCTTTGAATGATGAATACCCCTTTTCCAAATCATCTATACAGGAATTCAATTTCAATTTGTCTAATTCCCTTTTTTTCCATGCACAGCTAAATCTATATCTCATTTGCTAAGGATGAAGCTAGAGATTTTGTTTAGAGACTGCATTAAGGAGTTGTTTGGTGATTTCTAATGTTAATTTTTTAATGGAATATGATTAATTGGAATATTATTGTTAGAAAAGTTACTTAACATGTTTGACACGTTAACACTTTCCTGAAAATATAAGGTTACTTGAAAGAATTACTCTTATTAAATAAAAATAAAAATATTAATATATTTTAACATTTATCAATAAATTTTATTATTAATAAATATTTGAATTAGACATTTAATAATAATATTTTTAATGCTTTTTATTATGAACAAATATTTGAATTAATCTGCAATGTATGATTTTCTCATGTTTTGATCAAATTTATTATACGAATATATTCATAAAAACAACTTGCATATTAACCCAAGATTTTGAAGATGTACAATTTGTAAATTTTTCCTTATTATATTGTAGGTATAAATTCAAATATATTCATAAATCATTTTAATACTAATTTTAAATTAGTAGTTTGATTTAGATGTATGACATTTTTTTCAATAGTGGCCAAATTTTTCATTTTTAACACGAAGGAATTTTTATGTAAGCTTTGTTAGGGTGACATGTCATATATCTTTCTTGATGAGAAAATTGGGCAATGAACTAGTTAAAAAATAAAATTTAAGAGTAGGTGATGCCAATGTTATTGTTGAGAGTAGAGGTGCTTATGGGCCGGGTTTGGATCAGGCCTAAGCATGATATTAACATACTTTATATTTGTCCAAGCTCGGCCTGGCCCTAAATATGAGCCTAAAATTTTGCCCAAACCCTCCCATATTTGCAAAAGACTAACCCAAATCCATTTTAGGCATACCCATATTATTTTTAATCTTTAAAAAGAATATTTATATTATATTATTTTAATATTTAATAATTTTATATATTTTTTATTTATTGAATTTTTTTATAGTCATCTTAACATTATTTTAATATTTATATTAGAGTAGTATTATATATTTAATATATGTTTAAATTTTTTAATGTGTTCTAAATTACATAATATATAAAAATAACATAATATAAAGTATTATAAACTTAAAAATAGGTCGGGCTGGGCCGAGCTTGGGCCTTAAATATTTAAACCCAATCCCGTCCCATATTTTAAACAGACCTAATTTTTTTTGCCCAGACCCATTTTTTGGGCCTAATATTTTTTCCTAAACCCTTCCAAATTTCGGGCAGACCTTCGGGCCTAGGCAGGTAACTTGACCCATGAACAGGTCTAGTTGGGAGTAATAGGATGTCATTTATAAATGGGTTTGTTTTGCATACAATTACTTAATTTTACAAGTTGTTTTAAGTTTTCTATGCTAGAAAGCAAGATTTACTTATACCAAAATAAAATATAGATATTTACCTAGTTTTTTTTTTAAATACTTTGAAGTAATGAACTGAAGTTGAAGAGACCAAATAACAACAGAACAAGCAAAAACTGTGGATTGTTTTGTGTGTGTTGAATACCATAAACGGGCATAGTACCTGTCGAAACCATTTTAAAGGTTTTAAAAAACGGGGTCGACTTTTAAAAACAAAAATGAAAGTCGCCACCAATCCCTTTTTACTTAGGTGTGATTGGATCACCTTGTAAAATGTTTTATTTTAAAACATTTGATTTTGGTCTACGAAAAACGAGAAAACGGATTCGGGAATCGATTACGTATGAGGAAGGGTTAGCACCCTCATAACGCCCAAAAATTGGTACCTAATCGATAGAATCATGTCCAAATGTTTGAAATTTAAAAGTATTTAAAAATATGATTTCTTAAAAACTTCGAGCAATTTGAGTTAAAATTTGAGATTTCTTTGTTCCGAAGGAATATAAACATCACATCCAGCACGATAGAACACGATATTTTAAAACCTTCGTAATAAAAATCATCTCATGATTTACAAAACTCGTTAAAAGGATATTTAGTTATTTAGACAAACAAAAAATCGCAACCCAGCACGATAGGGCACTATTTCCCGAATTTCTAAATACAAAACATTGCCTTATTTTAAAAACCTTTAGAAAAAATATAGTAATTTTGTAAAAAAATGTATTTCATTTTAAACAATAATCCTTGTGACAATATTGTATTTATAATGTAACAGCCCGATTTAGGGGCTAGTCGGAACAGTGATCTCGGAATCACTAAATCGGGGATAGAGGGAATTATTTTCATGTTATTTTATGTGTTATAACATGTTTATAAGGGTGCATGAAAATTTTGGTGCCTTAATTTTAGTAATTTCTAGCTAAATCGTGAAAAAGGACTAAATCGCATAAAGTGCAAAAATTCTATTTTAGTTGCTAGAGGTGTCAAATAGATATGGATTATTAATTGGAGGTCCCTAATATGCAATTTGGCATTGTTTTAAGTGAGTTGGCCGGCCATGTGACAAGGGGGACAAAGACATTAAATTTTGGTCAAAAGTTGGTGGTATTAGTTGGTCAAATGAATAAAATAAGATGATATAAGCAAAAGTTGTCATCTTTTCCTTATTTCTTCTTCCCCAACCAAAAATATCAGCCATGAGAGGGCTTTGAAGGCTTGAAAATTTCAGCAACTCAATTCCTCTTCAAGTAAGTGATTTTGATGGCTTTGGTTGATAATTTTTGTACTTTTGAGTCCCCGGCTTAAGCTAGCTAATGAGGGGACTATTTTGCAAAACGGTTGAGATTCTAGGGATTTACCATGATAGGTCTCATGTTGGTTGATGAGTTTTATGGAAGAAAATGAATGGTAGGATGATGATAAACAACTTTTGTGAAAGGTGTTGTTATGAAAACACCTAATTTGGGCTAAAATGCAAAAGTTATAAATTGTTCATTAGGGCATGAAATAGTTGGAATTATGGATAGTTGTAAGAGGATTAAATGTTCATCTAGGCTTGTTTATCGAGAAAATATGATAAAAATTTATTTACGAGCCTAGGGGAAAAATCGTAATTTTGCCAAAGTGTAGGGGCAAAATAGTCATTTTTTCCTAGAGTGTAGATTATGATATATTATGATTTATAAGTGATTAAATTGGTAAATTCTGTTGTTCTAGATTAAAGAAATCGAGTTTCGGACCTAGAACGGGTGAAAAGAGAAATGTGGGCAAAAGTTCATTTTCGGACCTTTCGACATCGAGGTAAGTTCATGTGCTAAATTATACAATTCTAAGTGAAGTATTTAATGTTCCAATGTCGTGTGGAATGCATAATCACACTATGACTGTATTGAATGTATTTTAACGAGATGTCAAGAGAATTGTTCTTAGGAATAGAGGGAAAGCAAATAGTAAGATATGTTGATAATTAAGGTCCCGTATAAGACCATATTTGGAATATGGCCTCGGTATGAGATATTGAATAAGACCATGTCAGGGACATGGCACCGATATGATATTCCATGTGAGGCCCTATCAAGGGCATGATGTCGAGGTGAGATTGTAAGTATGAGATTCAAAAGTGTTATTTAATAATTTGAGTGATTCCACAGATATGTTGAAAACGAGAATGTATGTGGTTGTATCATGAGAGGTACAGGTATATGTTAGAACTAAATTAAGGTGAATTGGGTATGTGATTAGCCCATAGTGGGTCATGTGTGTATGATGCATCTTAATTGTATGTGCTGTTTTTATAATTGCATTGCGTAAAAGTAAATGATTATTGTAGAAATCTATGTAAGGATGTCAGTGTGTGAGAAAGATGAACATTTGAAATAGAGAAATGCAGGTGATTATATATATGTATATCCGTAAATGTATAATAATGGTGGGCTGTATGCGATACCACCTTCCTAATTATTAGTGATGGGCTGTGTGCGATACCATCAATAATGTTATTAATGGTGGGCTGAGTGCGTTACCACCTTATTATTCATTACCGATGGGCTGTGTGGGATACCAGCGAGTTTAGTTTCAAATGGTGGGCTAAGTGCGATACCACCCTATTAAAGAACGATGGTGGGCTAAGTGCGATACCACCCTATTAAAGAATGATGGTGGGCTAAGTTCGATACCACCTTATTAAAGAACGATGGTGGGCTAAGTGCGATACCACCCTATAAGAGATTCGATGGTGGGCTAAGTGCGTAACCACCGAGAGATTGGTAGCATGATGTGTTGTTTTATATGATCTTGTGATGATCAGTGCAGGATGTATGCTAATTAAACAAGCGAATTGGCTTGTGGCATGGTAAGTTAATGAATGCGAGCATTAAGCCAAAATATGGTTAGAATGTGGTAAGAGACGAAATGAGTAAGCATATGAATATTGATAGTTGATTTTTAATTGCATATGAACTTACTAAGCATTATTGCTTACCCTTCTTTCTTTCTCATCTCTTATAGGTTAATTTAGCTAGCTCGGGTTGGAGACCGCCGAATATGTTTTCACACTATCGAGGAGACACTTGGTATGAGGTATCAAGTCATTATGAGTCATGGCATGTATAGGGCTAGTACATGTGGTTGATTAAGTCATTTTTATTGTGTCAAATGTGTTGGCCTAAATGAGTTATGGGATAATTGTATAATGCCATAGTTGTTGGCTATTATGTTATATGAAAAGATATATTTATCTATATGGGATGGCAATTCAATTTGAGTGGTTATGAATGTGATGGATGAGTATAAGTTGTGTAAGCTCTAGGGATGCAAAGAGCTTGGCAAATAGCCTTGTTCTGGTCCACATGGGTAGGCACACGGGCGTGTGTCTAGGCCGTGTTAAGTCTGCACTTTAAAATTAGAATTGGAATGGTCACACGGTTAAAGCACACGGGCGTGCTGAGGCCGTGTCGAATAAGTCAGAATACTAAAGTATGGTACACGGTTTAGGCCCACGGGCGTGTCAAAATCGTGTGTGATTAGTCAGTGTCGACCACGGGTGAAAGGCACGGACGTGTGATAGGGTACACGGGCGTGCTCCCAAAATGCATGGGCGTGTGCCTTAACCGTGGGTAAATTGGCAGAATACTAGGTTTTTAGGCACGGTCTGGGGACATGGGCGTGTGTGCCTATGCACGGGTGTGTCTCGTTCTACACGGGCGTGTGAGCTCTGTAATTGAAGAGAAAGATTTTAAGAATCGTAAAAGTTTTAGATTAGTCTCGAGAGCCCTCGTGTGTATGAGTGAAGCCTCGTAAGTCGAGAATGAGGTGATTGAGGTGAATGAAGAGAGTAGTCACGATTATCCTAAGTAGCGACCGTGAGGTTTAAGTCCGGTAATGCCTCGTACCCCGTTCCGGTATTGGATACGGGTAAGGGGTGTTACATTTAGTGGTATCAGAGCTATGGTTTAGTCGGTTCTAGGACTAACCTAGCGTGAGTAAGAGTCTAGCTATACATGCCATATGTGGACCGTGATAGTGTGATGTCTCTCGCTTCTAACGAAATTGTTTGGTTAAACAGTTGATGGTTCCCAACCGAGCTAAATCCAATAATGTTGTAAGTGATAATGGGGAAATTGAAATGCTCTTATGCAATGATGAGATTCAAAGAGGTATGAGTAGAAAGTATATGACATGTGTGTGATAATGCATGAAATGAGAAGTTTATCTGCATTGGCTGGATGTTCATAAGGCGTTATATACTCAACCTATTGGGTTAGGTGCATATAGTGAGTAAATTTACCCAGAGAATGGGGTATATGTGTATGTGTAATTGTTTGAACGATGCATGATCAATATGTCCACATAGTTGAATCTCATGTGCGACTATTAAAATGGATGATGTATAATGTATTATTTCGTGACTCTGTATAAAACTGCAAGTATTATGGTGTGAGAGTTAAACTGGGAAGTTTGACTAAGTAGAATGAAGGGATGGGTACGGTCGTTCAATGATAAAATGATGAATAAGACCATGGTTGGACCATGGCGATACATGTGATCCCATGTAAGACCATGTCTGGGACATGGCATTGGTGACAAATAGTGATCCCGTGTAAAACCACGTCTGGGGCCTGGCTTCAGTATAGAATCATGTAAGACCATATCTGGGATATGGCATCGACAATGACATGAGTTCCATGTAAGTCCGTATCAGGGGTATGGCATTGGTATTGATATGAGATTTCGTGTAAGACCGTAGCGGGGCTATGATGTTGTGATACGAGTAAGACTATAGTTGGACTATGACAATCAAGTAAACGACGTACCCAAAACCCATAAGACATTCTCTAGAGTAATGAGTCATAGTAACAGAAAGTAGAGTTAAATGTTGAGTATTTGAGTAGATATTAATGTGGAACTTGAGTAAGTGAAATCAGACTTTGAAAGGTATAAGTGATAGGGACAATTGTAGCTTGATAAACGTGAAAACTCACTTGTGACGAGTTGTGTGACCATGATGATATTTCATTGATGATGAATAGTAAATCATATGTATGTGGTCACGAGAGTCAAGTTGTGAGATGCTACGACCTCACCCCTTACCACTGTTGAATTATGACGAGATGTTATGAGAGTTAAGTTGAGCAAGTTTGCATTCGATTAGTGCAATGATTATGTTAGCATTTTGAGAATGCCTTGTATCATATTGATACATGATACACTACTATATAGAGTAATTGTTGTTGAGCACGAGGTTGAAGTCCTAGGGGACTACAATGAACACGAGAATTGTATAAGTCCATATCCGGAATATAGCATCGGTACTTGAGGTGGCAGTCCATATAAGACCATATTTTGAATATGGCATTGGCATTGGCATTTAGAAGTGCTTCCATATAAGGTCACCTCTAGAATGCAGCTTTGGCTTTGAAATTGTGTTAATGATTATATTATGCGTTTTTGAGTATTCCTAGTGATCTTTGGGACAGATAGACGAGTCTAGAAGTAGAAAGGAAAATTGTACTAAAGTCATGTGAATGAGTGAATACAGACACTCGTGAGCGAGTCGCAAGGAAATGAGTATGAGTATAGAGTGTGGCGCGGTATGTGCTTAATAAAGGCAATTGTAAGAAAGTATATCTGAATGCTTTAACGATTGTATTGATTATACAATGTTAAGAGCAAAGAAAAAGTTAGCCTAGGCTATTTGACTCAAGTGAGTAGGAAGCCTAAGGTTTATGATTACCGATATTTTCTTAAATTGATGTTCATTAATGAAAGGAATTGTTAAGGAGTTTTGAGGATGGAAATGGTTAAAGAAACAATGTTTGAACTGTGAGAGTATTCGATTATGATAACCATAGTTGTATGGATCATAATGACCTCTTTAAGCATTACGTGTTAATATCTTTTGCCTTTCAGGGGCGATGAGGTTGTTTATATCATGAATTAAGTTCGTGTGAGAATGTTAGCCGATTGTGAAATTAGATTAAACGGTTTTCGGTTTAGTAACTGGAATTGACGTTCTTTATTCTCCTCGTAACCCTATTTGGGTGTTTTGAGGGGGAAGCTGGAGATGATTCTAGTATAAGGAGTGAAATCCTGAGTTTCACATCGTGTGATGGGTTTTCAGACAGGTCGAATAGAATTATTGATTTGATCAAGATTGTACCTGCTATTGTGAAATGTGACGACGGTAAAGGTTTTAGATTAGTATAGCAAGAGAAACTCAGATGAGGGTGTGCTTGAAATATGTTTTCAGTGTGGAGAAAAGAGTAGATTAATGCATTGAGATACGATTTGAGTTCTGTGTATATCCACGCATGAATCAACAAAGAGAGTAAATTTCTGTGTGTTCGTGAGTAGAGAACATGATACGATGATATTCTCATTGAAATGTTAAAATCGCGATGGTTGAGTTGAAAGCTATAAAAGGAACTATTAATTGAAAGTTCTAGTATTGAGTTCAGTCTGAATCGAGAAAAAGAGTTAACAGGTTGGTGATCCAAAGACAATCACTTTTGTATCTGTGTTGTGAGCTAGATGTTTTGTAATGATCCATGGGAAAAATCGATGTGTATTTTCTGAATTTTAATGAGTGAGGATATCATATGCTGCAGAAGATTTTGAAGATGAAATAGTGAAACGACTTGAACTATTACAATGGCGAATATAGTTATTGCAATACTTCCCAGATAGTAGACAAAGAAGTTCAGAAGGGGGATAGTGAATGGTATTTTAAATGAGCTTAGAATGAGTTTGTCTGAGATGTTAAAATTCAGGTTGGATAAGGTTTCTGTTGTTGATGTTACTTTGAGATAGATATTATATGTGGAAGAATTCAGAACTTATGCAGAAGTTTTGGTATGAGATTTAGTAGTAGCATGTCTACTAATGCAAGAATAAGGAAGTACTGTTATTAGGTGCATAATTGTTTTGTGATGAGAGTACATTTCACGATATGACCGAGTTTAGGGTCGTGAAGTAGTTGACCACTAAAAGTGAGTTTTCAAAGCATACAAGTCAAGATTATTACAGTCGGTAAATGCTTTAATGAGAAAGTGAGATAAAACCTCATAGATTTCGAATTTGGTTTGAAAAAATTCCCAAGAAAGGGAAATGTCATTCGAATTATAGCAAATCAACCGGTAAAGATCCGAATGATCATTTGGATGTGTGCAGAGTTCTAGATTAGTGGATTACAGGATTACTGAGTATACGCTCTAGAGGAAGAAATACCTGGGTCGCAAGTGATGCTTTAACCTTGCGTGTGATAGCTTAAAGGTTGATGACAAGAGAAACTTGAGGATAAGTGGATTTGTGATTTTGAAGAGTTTATGGAAACGTTTTAAGAATGTTGGTAGCAACTCCTTCTGATAAGATTTTCGGGGACGAAAATCCCTAAGGGGGGAGTTGTAACAGCCCGATTTATGGGCTAGTCGAAACAGTGATCTCAGAATCACTAAACCGGGGATAGAGGGAATTATTTTCATGTTATTTTATGTGTTATAACATGTTTATAAGGGTGCATGAAAATTTTGGTGCCTTAATTTTAGCAATTTCTAGCTAAATCGTGAAAAAGGACTAAATCGCATAAAGTGCGAAAATTCTATTTTAGTTGCTAGAGGTGCCAAATAGCTATGGATTATTAATTGGAGGTCCCTAATGTGTAATTTGGCCTTGTTTTAAGTGAGTTGGCCGGCCATGTGACAAGGGGGACAAAGACATTAAATTTTGGTCAAAAGTTGGTGGTATTAGTTGGTCAAATGAATAAAATAAGATGATATAAGCAAAAGTTGTCATCTTTTCCTTATTTCTTCTTCCCCAACCGAAAATATCAGCCATGGGAGGGCTTTGAAGGCTTGAAAATTTCAGCAACTCAATTCCTCTTCAAGTAAGTGATTTTGATGGCTTTGGTTGATAATTTTTGTACTTTTGGAGTCCCCAAAGCTTAAGCTAGCTAATGAGGGGACTGTTTTGCAAAACGGTTGAGATTCTAGGGATTTACCATGATAGGTCTCATGTTGGTTGATGAGTTTTATGGAAGAAAATGAATGGTAGGATGATGATAAACAACTTTTGTGAAAGGTGTTGTTATGAAAACACCTAATTTGGGCTAAAATGCAAAAGTTATAAATTGTTCATTAGGGCATGAAATAGTTGGAATTGTGGATAGTTGTAAGAGGATTAAATGTTCAGCTAGGCTTGTTTATCGAGAAAATGTGATAAAAATTTATTTACGAGCCTAGGGGCAAAATCATAATTTTGCCAAAGTGTAGGGGCAAAATAGTCATTTTTTCCTAGAGTGTATATTATGATATATTATGATTTATAAGTGATTAAATTGGTAAATTTCGTTGTTCTAGATTAAAGAAATCGAGTTTCGAACCTAGAACGGGTGAAAAGAGAAAGGTGGGCAAAAGTCCATTTTCGGACCTTTCGACATCGAGGTAAGTTCATGTGCTAAATTATACAATTCTAAGTGAAGTATTTAATGTTCCAATGTTGTGTGGAATGCATAATCACACTATGACTGTATTGAATGTATTTTAACGAGATGTCAAGAGAATTGTTCTTAGGAATAGAGGGAAAGCAAATAGTAAGTTATGTTGATAATTAAGGTCCCGTATAAGACCATATTTGGAATGTGGCCTCGGTATGAGATAATGAATAAGACCATGTCAGGGACATGGCACAGATATGATATTCCATGTGAGGCCCTATCAAGGGCATGATGTCGAGGTGAGATTGTAAGTATGAGATTCAAAAGTGTTATTTAATAATTTGAGTGATTCCACAGATATGTTGAAAATTAGAATGTATGTGGTTGTATCATGAGAGGTACAGGTATATGTTAGAACTAAATTAAGGTGAATTGGGTATGTGATTAGCCCATAGTGGGTCATGTGTGTATAATGCATCTTAATTGTATGTGCTGTTTTTATAATTGCATTGCATAAAAGTAAATGATTATTGTAGAAATCTATGTAAGGATGTCAGTGTGTGAGAATGTTCTCAGATGAACATTTGAAATAGAGAAATGCAGGTGATTATATATATGTATATCCGTAAATGTATAATAATGGTGGGCTGTATGCGATACCACCTTCTTAATTATTAGTGATGGGCTGTGTGCGATACCATCAATAATGTTATTAATGGTGGGCTGAGTGCGTTACCACCTTATTATTCTTTACCGATGGACTGTGTGCGATACCATCGAGTTTAGTTTCAAATGGTGGGCTAAGTGCGATACCACCCTATTAAAGAACGATGGTGGGCTAAGTGCGATACCACCATATTAAAGAACGATGGTGGGCTAAGTACGATACCACCTTATTAAAGAATGATGGTGGGCTAAGTGCGATACCACCCTATAAGAGATTCGATGGTGGGCTAAGTGCGTAACCACCGAGAGATTGGTAGCATGATGTGTTGTTTTATATGATCTTGTGATGATCAGTGCAGGATGTATGCTAATTAAACAAGCGAATTGGCTTGTGGCATGGTAAGTTAATGAATGCGAGCATTAAGCCAAAATATGGTCAGAATATGGTAAGAGACGAAATGAGTAAGCATATGAATATTGATAGTTGATTTTTAATTGCATATGAACTTACTAAGCATTATTGCTTACCCTTCTTTCTTTCTCATCTCTTATAGGTTAATTTAGCTAGCTCGGGTTGGAGACCGCCGGAGATGTTTTCACACTATCGAGGAGACACTTGGTATGAGGTATCAAGTCATTATGAGTCATGGCATGTATAGGGCTAGTACATGAGGTTGATTATGTCATTTTTATTGTGCCAAATGTGTTGGCCTAAATGAGTTATGGGATAATTATATAATGCCATAGTTGTTGGCTATTATGTTATATGAAAAGATGTATTTATCTATATGGGATGGCAATTCAATTTGAATGGTTATGAATGTGATGGATGAGTATAAGTTGTGTAAGCTCTAGGGATGCAAAGAGCTTGGCAAATAGCCTTGTTCTGGTCCACATGGGTAGGCACACGGGCGTGTGTCTAGGCCGTGTTAAGTCTGCACTTTAAAATTAGAATTGGAATGGTCACACGGTTAAAGCACACTGCAGGCGTGCGGGCCGTGTCGAATAAGTCGAAATACTAAGGTATGGCACACGGTTTAGGCCCACGGCGTGTCAAAACCGTGTGTGATTAGTCGATGTCGACCACGGGTGAAAGGCACGGACGTATGATAGGTAGTACAGGCGTGCTCCCAAAATGCATAGGCGTGTGCCTTAACAGTGGGTAAATTGGCGAATCTGGGGTTTTTAGGCACGGTCTGGGGACATAGGCGTGTGTGCCTATGCACGGGCGTGACTCGTTCTACACGGGCGTGTGAGCTCTATAATTGAAGAGAAAGATTTTAAGAATCGTTAAAGTTTCGGATTAGTCTCGAGAGCCCTCGTGTGTATGAGTGAAGCCTCGTAAGTCGAGAATGAGGTGATTGAGGTGAATGAAGAGAGTAGTCACGATTAGCCTAAGTAGCGACCGTGAGGCTTAAGTCCGGTAACGCCTCGTACCCCATTCCGGTATTGGATACGGGTAAGGGGTGTTACATATAAACTATCTAACATAAATATTAAAAGCAAGTATAATACATTAACATTTAATATAGACAATATAAAATACATCTAAAATAACTACACTAAAGTAATCATAAAATAATGAAAGGGCATTGCATGGACAAATAAAATATATAAAGCAATATATATAAAACAATAATAAATAAATACTAAATAAATATGAACTTTTCATGCAAGATTAAATAATAAATAAATAAAAAAAATTACATATATAATGTGAATAATTAAACAATGTATAAAATGTATAAATAAAAAATATAATGATTTTAAATAAGGATATAAAAAAATTACATGTATAATATAAATAAGGTAAAAAGAATATGTTATACAATATAAATAAATTTTAGTTAAAAAAATAATATATGATATAATATAATATTATATAATATACAAAATTTTTAAAAATATAAAATATGATAATTAATATATAAGTTAAAAATAATATGAAATAAAATAATTAAATCAAATAATAAATAATAATTTAAAATATATATAGATAATATATAATAAAAATATACAAGTTTAATAAATTAATACATGAATAATAAGGGTAATATAATATTTTAACATGATAAAATAATTAAAAACAGTATTAGAATAAAATAAAATAAAAATAAAGGAAAAAGAAAGAAGGGTTAAATAGCAAATAAAATAAGCATAAAGGATTAAATCTAATCGCGCGTTAAACTCCGGGGACCTGTTAGGTAATTATGCCCTTTTTCAAAACAGTGCCGTAATGATTTTGTCCTTTAAAGCAGTCCGAGGGACTAAATCGAAACAGAGAGGAAATTTCAAGGCCAAATTAAAAATAAAAAAATAAAATTAAACGGAATTAAAAAATATAAAAGGCGGAGGGACTAAAATGGCAATTAGACCATTCATAAAAAAACACGCGGATCCTCCCCGGGTTTTCGGGTCAATACGCGGATCCCCTCTTGAAACGACGTTGTTTTATGCTTATTGAATTAAGCCAAAACGGCGTTATTTTTATATTGTTATATAAGTTAAAAATCAGTTAAAAAATCATTTTTGTCATTCATTTAAAAAAAAAACAGAGACCCCCTTTTCGAATTCTCTCTGGCCTTTGGCCTGAGACCAGAACGTCGGTCGAGAGCCGTCGTACGTGCTACCGTACGCACCGCCGTATTGGGCGGTCAGAGGCCCTGACTTCGTTTTTTTAAACGCGAATCCATAGGTAAACTTTTCCTCTTTTTATTTTTTAAAAAAAAAACAATATTTGCATGCGTGAATATAAATAAAAAAAGAATGAAATATAAAAAAAAATCACCTCTGAAATGACTTTTTATTTCTCTGTATTCGAATATTTTTTAGTGTATTCTGTTTTTTTTCTCTGCCTATCTCTGTGTATGTCCCCTTTTACAGGTTTTTTATAAGGCTTTTATAGCCTTCAAAATAAAAACATAAAAAGGAAGAAAAAAAACTGTTGACATGTTTGCTGCAATTTCTTTCCTTTTGCTGTTGTATTTCTCTCCTTTTTTGCAGGTTGATGTCAAGAAATCCGGCGATGAAGGCGTTACCCGTGCGCGAATCGTGGTGCGATCGAAGGCTTGGCGCTGGTGCGAGGAGTCGATCGCGCGCGCGATTGTTAACTGGCGCGAGGCGCGCGCGCGCGATCGTTGGGATCTCTTTGGGACATTTACGGCGCCTAGGGTTTCCAGAAACCCTAGGCTTCTAAGTCTGCTTAATATCTTGGGCCTCTTGGGCTGCGTTTGGCTTGGGTCTGATTAGGGTCTGGGTAATTCGGGTTTGTTTGGTGTAATTGGGCTAATCGGGTAATGGGTCATCTGTTTTGGTCTAGGAATTTGGGTTTGTTTAGGTAGTGGGTCTTTAGGGTGTAATTGGGATTTGGCTTTGTAAAATGGACTGTAAATGGACTGTTTATTTGGTTTATTATTTTTTATTTATTTTGGAATGGGCCCGGGCAAAAATGGGTTATTACAGCTGCCCCTCTTTGCTCATTGTCGTGTAACGAGAATAGAGCAAAGACAATAAAAGGACCAATTTTGCCCGGTCTTGGCCGAGCCCCGACTTCTTGGTCCTCGTTTTCTTTAAATGGCTTCCAACTCCACTGCAATTTCGATGGTATTGGAACTTCATCTTGATTTTAGTAAGTTTGATAGCTTCAATCTGCTTCACTGCGACTTCCGGAAGGCAATATTCACTATCTTTTAATCTGCTCCACTCCTGCTTAGTGGAGACCTAAACTTTGATCGGCTTCCTGCAACTTCAGGAAGATGAGATCTGCTATCTTCGATCTTCTTCTTGCAACTTCAAGAAGACAAGATCTGCTGTCTTCAGTATACTGCAACGTCGGGGAGACAAGGCTGAAAATATCCTCGATCTGCTTCCTGCAACTTTAGGAAGATGAGATATGTTGTCTTCAATCTACTCCACTACAATTTCAGGTAGATAAAACTAAAAGTATCTTTTGATCTGCTTCCTACAACTTCAGGAAGATGAGATCTTCTGTCTTCAGTCTACTCCACTGCAACTTCGAGGAGATAAAACTAAAAGTGCTTTTGATCTCGCTTCCTACAACTTCGGAAGATAAGATCTTGATCTTGATCTACTCCACTTTGCAACTTCGGGAGATAAAACTAAAAGTGCTTTTGATCTGCTTCCTACAACTTCAGGAAGATAAGATCTTCAGTCTTCAGTCTACTCCACTGCAACTTCAGGGAGATAAAACTAAAAGTGCTTTTGATCTGCTTCCTACAACTTCAGGAAGATGAGATCTTCTGTCTTCAGTCTACTTCGCTGCAACTTCAGGGAGATAAAACTAAATGTGCTTTTGATCTGCTTCCTACAACTTCAGGAAGATGAGATCTTCTGTCTTCAGTCTACTCCGCTGCAACTTCAGGGAGATAAAACTAAAAGTGCTTTTGATCCGCTTCCTACAACTTCAGGAAGATGAGATCTGCTGTCTTCAGTCTACTCCACTGCAACTTCAGGGAGATAAGACTAAAAGTGTCTTTTGATCTGCTTCCTACAACTTCAGGAAGATAAGATCTTCTTTCTTCAGTCTAATCCACTGCAACTTCAGGGAAATAAGACTGATGTCTTTTGATCTGCTTCCTACAACTTCAGGAAGATAAGATCTTCTGTCTTCAGTCTACTCCACTGCAACCTCAGGGATGCCAGACTGATGTCTTCGATCTGACTACATTGTCCTCTAGAGGACATAACCTGTAGAATGGGTATATGCTTATGTCTAATAACTAGGATGCTTTGATCGAAATGCATCAAATACTCTTAATTAGACATGCTATGATATATGAATGCGAAAATGTTATGAAAATGATTCCTATTTCAAGTGTCATCACTCATTTATCCTTCAAGGTTTCATCTCCATTCCTCAATCATATTCTGCTTAAATAATTTGCCCCACGGTAATTCTGAGTCCTCTCCACTTGAACCTTGGGACATGAAGTTGGTACCTCCCACTGCAACTTTAGGGAAATAACATTTGGTTTCTTCCATCCTTTCTGTTACCACTCAGAGGTACATAACTTTTATCACTTTCAATCAATTTGATCTGTTACACCATTCCCTGGGTGTAATGACCAGATGTATGTGTCTGAAATTTACATGAATGCAGGGTATCCTGACAATGATCCCTTTTTACACATGAATTGGCCTTGTTCGTCACTTGCCGATATAGTGTCACCAACGAAATTATCCTATCCAATAAGAATCCAAAGAAATAATCATTTTTCAATGTTTCCAACCCTTAGGCTTGGTGAGTTCTGAACAATAATCATGTTTCAGATTCCTCATATTATTTAGAAGTTTTCAGAGTAATATGCGAAACTCCTTTTATGAAAGTGTTATTAGTCCATTAATCGTCATTTCAATATAAAATGCTTGAAAAAGGTCACAAAAATGGACGAGAAAGAAATTAATCAGAAGCATGACTCAGAAAAAATAATTTAATCAAAGATAACCTAGTCAATAAAAGAAAATTGATTTGGGTGTATCTCAAAAAGAATAAAGCAATCAAAGATAACAAATTCAAAAATGGGTAAGATAGAAGCTAGGTGCCCCAGATATCGCAGCCTGAGCTTTTCTGTTCAAACTTCTTGAGGAACATTTTAAACTCAATATGCGTTTAGGGGATCCAGAGTACTTTGTCAATGCCCCAAGACGTAACATACTTTCTCATTGTTAATTCAGACGTAGCAAGACTACTGTATGCCCTACTTTTTGGTCAAAATTTGAGCCGTCCTTTTCGGGTTTTTAACTCAAATCCCCTATGGTCTCAAAGCGCCCTTTGCGGGTTTTCGCTTTGGCCTCTCATTTTTCTTTCTTTCTTTTTTTCTTCTTTTTTTTTTCGAGGCAAAAATTTGAACTCAAGGCGCCCTTTGCGGGTTTTCACCTTAGTCTTTCCTCTTTCAGGTAAAATCCTTCTTGATTGACCCTGAATTCACTGGATTGGGCGAGTCTTTAGCATCCATCTCAGTCAATATCAATGCTCCTCCAGAAAAGGTCTTCTTTACAACATAAAGTCCTTCTCAATTTGGGATCTGCTTTCTTCTGAAATTTTCAATATCAGGTGCCAATCATGAAATTTCTTTGGGTGGACCATTTCCGTCATAAATCATCAATTTTAGTACATTTGACCATGATGAATACTTTCAAACCCTTTTCTTCATCCAAGTTCACTGGAGACATTCTTCTTCATCCAATTCCTGACTTAATCGAAGCTTGGAGCAAAGGAATCTCGATTTTCATGGGCAAAACCACTTCATAAACCAATGGGAAAAGTGTTGCCCGAGCAAAAGTCCTGGTCGATGTTTGATAAGCATAGAGAGTAAATGATAGCTTCTTATGCCAATCTTTACAAGTCTTAGTCACATTTCCTATTTTTTTGTTGTCTTTTCTTTTTTTATTTGGCAACCTTTGCTGCACTGTGATATGCTGCCTGATCTTTGGACAAACTGTAAACTTTGACTTTGTATAGTTATGCATTATTAAACGTGATCCTTTATGGCATTCTTTGCTGGCGTTTGATCCCCTTTTTTTTTTTGTTTTTTTTTGATGAATTTGATGACTTCGACCTTGTAACATTGGCATATGAAGCTGCTTCCACCCTCTTAGTGAAGTAAACGACGACTATGCCGATGAATCAATAAAAGCTTTTGACGAGATTGGCCCCATCACATCCATGCCCCACATATGGAAAATTTGTGAAGAACTGGAGTAGGCACATGACTTGTCTCCTTAAATACGGCATAGCTGATACCATCCCTTTCTATGTAGAAAGGCAGTGTCTGATCCTCATGTTTAGCCCGCATCTTAGTAGCCCAGGAATGTCCTGATATGATCGTGCAAAAACATATTTGAATTCTTGAAAATAACTCAAGGATGTCTCGCATTATTTCTATGGTGAGCTGGGCTTCGATCTTCACCCCTTTTCTAGGCTCATAATATCTGCTAACCCTTTATTAAGTAAGGTCTGTTTTTTATCTTGTTGAACCATTCTTAACAAATCAGAAGGTATATTACATTCTCTGTCATCTTCAAAGTCCTTAGGTCCCCTAGACCCATATCTCATTCAAAAAGGGAGTCAATAATAACGTCGCTCATGTCGTTGATATCTGAGGACCTAGTGTAGGGTCGAAAGAAGGTTTCAAAAGAATAAATGATTCAAAGAATGATTATTTGTATGGTATGGTTGTAATGAAAGAATATTGTAAAACAAAAGAATGTACAATATGAAATGGAAAGAATAAAAGAATATTTGCTTAAAAAATGCATTTTATTGAAATAAGAATTTAGGACACAAGCCTATTTCACAAAAGAGTTCTTATTGCCTTTAGGCTTAAGGCAACAAGCATGTTTCGAATATTACTCTAGATCAGTTCTAAAAATATAGGGATCTCTTCCACAGTCCCATTATTCAAAACACTCCCAAATATCCAAGGGTTTGGAAACATTGTTCCTCAATTCCCTTTTCGCTTTCGATTTCTTCAAGGGATCGCCACTTTCTTGTCTCCTCCTTCAATTATCGCATTTACTGCCTCGTCAAAGTGATCAGGTTTTGATGAATCGTTGACCTTTACAACTCCCATTTTGATGAGCCTCTCAACTACCTTTTTGAAGGCAGTGCAGTTTTCTATGGAATACCCCGATATTCCCACATGGTAATCACATTGGGCATTCTCGTTATACCATTTTGGGAACGGAGGTTGCAACGGTTCCAAATAAAATGGAGACACCACGTGTGTGTCAAACAAACTTTGATATAGCTCCTTATATGTCATTGGGATTGGCGTAAATTGGAGCCTTTCAGAGTTTTGCCTGGTGCCTGATTCTTGTCTTGTCGACCCTTGTTGCCCAAAGATGATTACCTTTGGTGGGTTAATGATGATTACTTTTGAGTACCCTTTGTTGTATGTACTGTATTATTCACCTCGTCAACCCTTTTCCTAGGAGTAGACCTTCTAGTGGTTTCCCCTGCTTCAATCTTGCTACCCTTATGGCATTTTCAATCATTTCACCTGCCATCACTATATCCGCAAAGCTCTTAGTAGTACTTCCTATCATATGAGTGATGAATGGAGCCTTCAAGGTATTGATGAAGAGCATTGTAGTCTCCTTTTCTAGGAGTGGTGACTGAACTTGCATGGCGACCTCTCTCCATCTTTGCGCATACTGCCTGAAGCTTTCATTTGATTTCTTCTCCATGTTTTGCAAAGTGATTCTGTCAGGCGTCATGTCCGTGACATGATTGTATTGCTTCATGAAGGCTTGAGCTAAGTCTCTCCAGGAGCTAATGTTAGCGCGGCTGAGTTGATTGTACCACCTAGACGCTGTCCTCACCAAACTGTCTTAAAAAAATGAATCAAGAGTTGATCATTGTTAACATAGCCGGTCATGCGTCTATAAAACATGGTAATGTGGGCTTCAGGGCAGCTAGTCCCGTTGTACTTCTCAAACTCTGGCATCTTGAATTTATGAGGAAGCACCAAATCTGGGACCAAACTCAAGTCTTTTGCGTTAATACCATGGTGATGATCAGCATTTTCCAAAGCTTGGAACTTTTCTTCCAACCATCTACAACGATCCTCCAACTTCCTTGAAGATTCAATTCTTATTCCCTCCCTCTCTGCTATGTCCAAATCAGGGATAACGGGATTGGCAGGGTTATCTCCTAGGTTAGATCCTGAGCCGACCTGGAAGTTCATAGGTGGTCTAGTATCAGCTTGCCCCTGTTGAGACCTAATTGTGACAGGTGGCCTTTGGGGATACTCTTCAGGTTGTACATGCGGTGGGGTGAAACCCCTAGGAAAGTCCTCATTGTTTTCAGCATTAACTAGGGGACCCTTTCCTTTGTCCATTATCCCACTCATCATCTGGGCCATTTGAGCCATCATGCTCTTTTGAGCTTCCAATATCTGGTCCCTCATCTCTTGTTGGAGTTTTTCCATTTGCTCTTGCATCTGGTCTTGTATGTCTCTTTGGAATTGTTCCAATCTCTGATCCATTTTCTTTGACTTGGCACGTGTACCGTAAGGGTGATCAGCTTCCAGATTTCCATTCTCTTTCTCTCTCTCTCTCTCTCTGTTAATTTCAACTAATTAGACTCTCTCTATAAACTTAAATGCATATGATATGATGTAATGCAAATGCATGAATGCAAAGAGGCATCGATTCTGATTCAACTTCATTTTAGAAAACTTTATTAGAAAACAAAATCCTTTACATAAAACAGACTACAAATATGCTTTCGCCCTAAGTCCTAAAGTTTTGATTTTCCTAAGCAATGAAGCTAGCTCTTGACTACGATCAGACTGTAGTTCATATTTCATGCTCAACGTATCAGCCTGCACTTCCAAAGTCTGTAGATGATTAGCTACCTCTCGAATCTGAACTATTGCTTCACCCATGAGGTAATCCCGACTTCTAACTTGGTCATGGGAATGGTGAAACTCTTCCTTCCAACGCCCTTCTCTTGTTTCAAGAAGCTCGATCTGAAGTTCATAACTGTGCAATGCTGTTTTTAACTCTTCAATTTGACCTTTCATTTCCTCGATCTTGTTCAGGCTTAACTTTAACTCGATCGCAGAATTATGGCTTCGATGGCGATGAAGAGACCGTCCAGCTTAGCATTGATCTTCAGAAAAGTATTGATTATTCACCCTAGCTAGTGCCATACTCAGAGAGATTCTTCTGCTTCTATGGCCTTTTTTCAATTCTAACCACATGTGAAAGACGTCTATTCTGGTTCATCTCATTGAATATATCAAATGGGGGATTAATACGAATTCCTTTTATTTCTCCACAACGAATCAAATCCCTTGCAATGTTGTTTGGATCACAACGAGGAGCCGAGAAGTCATTATAGGAAAAATTCTTTCCATCCAAATGATTTTTGTAGGTCTCATGCACTCTGCCAATCACTTTCCTTCCAACACCCTTACCATCCACAAGGCGACTGTTTTCCATATGAAAGAGAAGCGCTGTAATGGTAGAAGTGTCCATCCGTACTTCCCACGCTCACTTTGAAGTGATTGGTGAGTATAGTTACCTTCTGCCCTTTAGTTCCAACACCACGCCTTGCCATAGGGTGTCATACAATCATCCTCGCGTCCGATTCTGCTTGGATCGGAACAACATCAGGAGGCACAGGTGGCAAGGATTCTAGCGCTGCCCCATTACCCTCTTGCTCAGACGAATCCATACCCTTCTTTCTCTAATTGCCTTTGCTCTAACCACATATAGACAACTGCATTGTCTTCCACTTTATTAAGGAATTCGTTCTCCATAACTAGCTTTCTAACTTAGAAACTGACCGTGAATCGATACCTCTTAAAATATGAAATGACATGCACAAAAGACTAAAACATAACATGTTAGTACCGCAGAATATAAAACAAGTAAAATAAACGAACACCTATCTGGGTAACTACTAAGGTTTGTCGTAGTTCTACCTAGGGTAAGCCCTTAGGTTTTCTACATGTGGTTTAGCTCTAGAGTTGCGGTACCTGAACCAGCAGATTCCTCGATCCTCACCCATTATAGGCTCATACGGACCGAGTTCGGTTCAGGGGAATACATTTCCCTATAGCTATGCGGAGGTGAAAACCTCACAAAGACACAGGTACGGATGTATCCCAGAAGTAGTCCACTAGCCCCTGCAGAGGTGAAAACCTCACGAAAGCATAGTTTCTCACTCCCACTTAAGGGTGCGACCACAACGGTCATGCAAATGCAATGCAAAGATATTTCAAAAAATAATATCACATGCAATAAAAAGAATGATGATTTTTTAAATCAGAATTTCAAATTTGCAACAATAGGACATGAAATTATCGACTTTGCGGCTTGACTCTCTTATTTGTCCCCAGTGGAGTCGCCAAGCTGTCGAAACCATTTTAAAGGTTTTGAAAAATGGGGTCGAATTTTAAAAACAAAAATAAAAGTCGCCACCAATCCCTTTTTACTTAGGTGTGATTGGATCACCTTGTAAAACGTTTTATTTAAAACATTTGATTTTGGTCTACGAAAAATGAGAAAACAGATTCGGGAATCGATTACGTATGAGGAAGGGTTAGCACCCTCATAACGCCCAAAAATTGGTACCTAATCGATAGAATCATGTCCAAATGTTTGAAATTTAAAAGTATTTAAAATATGATTTCTTAAAAACTTCGAGCAATTTGAGTTAAAATTTGAGATTTCTTTGTTCCGAAGGAATATAAACATCACATCCAGCACGATAGGACACAATATTTTAAAACCTTCGTAATCAAAATCATCTCATGATTTACAAAACTCGTTAAAAGGATATTTAGTTATTTAGCCAAACGGAAAATCACAACCCAGTACGATAGGGCACTATTTCTCGAATTTCTAAATACAAAATATTGCCTTATTTTAAAAACCTTTAGAAAAAATATAGTAATTTTGCAAAAAATGTATTTCATTTTAAACAATAATCCTTGTGACAATATTGAATTTATAAACTATCTAACATAAATATTAAAAGCAAGTATAATACATTAACATTTAATATAGACAATATAAAATACATCTAAAATAACTACACTAAAGTAATCATAAAATAATGAAAGGGCATTGCATGGACAAATAAAATATATAAAGCAATATATATAAAACAATAATAAAAAAAATACTAAATAAATATGAACTTTTCATGCAAGATTAAATAATAAATAATAAAAATTACATATATAATGTGAATAATTAAACAATGTATAAAATGTATAAATAAAAAATATAATGATTTTAAATAAGGATATAAAAAATTACATGTATAATATAAATAAGGTAAAAGAATATGTTATACAATATAAATAAATTTTAGTTAAAAAATAATATATGATATAATATAATATTATATAATATACAAAATTTTAAAAATATATAATATGATAATTAATATATAAGTTAAAAATAATATGAAATAAAATAATTAAATCAAATAATAAATAATAATTTAAAATATATAAATAGATAATATATAATAAAAATATACAAGTTTAATAAATTAATACATGAATAATAAGGGTAATATAATATTTTAACATGATAAAATAATTAAAAACAGTATTAGAATAAAATAAAATAAAAATAAAGAAAAAAGAAAGAAGGGTTAAATAGCAAATAAAATAAGCATAAAGGATTAAATCTAATCGCGCGTTAAACTCTGGGGACCTGTTGGGCAGTTATACCCTTTTTCAAAACGGTGCCGTAATGATTTTGTCCTTTAAAGCAGTCCGAGGGACTAAACCGAAACAGAGAGGAAATTTCAAGGCCAAATTAAAAATAAAAAAATAAAATTAAACGAAATTTAAAAATATAAAAGGCGGAGGGACTAAAATGGCAATTAGACCATTCATCAAAAAACACGCGGATCCTCCCCGGGTTTTCGGGTCAACACGCGGATCCCCTCTTGAAACGACGTCGTTTTATGCTTATTGAATTAAGCCAAAATGTCGTCGTTTTTATATTGTTATATAAGTTAAAAATCAGTTAAAAAATTATTTCTGTCATTCATTTTTAAAAAAAAAAACAGAGACCCCCTTTTCGAATTCTCTCTGGCCTTTGGCCTGAGACCAGAACGCCGGTGGAGAGCTGTCGTACGCGCTACCGTACGCGCCGCCGTATTGGGCGGTCAGAGGCCCCGACTTCGTATTTTTAAACGCGAATCCATAGGTAAACTTTTCCTCTTTGTATTTGTGAAAAATATATCGTCGGTAATGACAAATATATCGCAAAGAAAAGAGAAACAAAATTAAAGAACACACAGATTTTACGTGGAAACCCTTTCGGGAAAAAACCACGGGCAGAGGAGAAGAAAATTCACTATGTCGAATTCGAATCAGTTTACAAGAGGAATAGACTATGTCTATTTATAGGCTTGTAAAGCCATATTCTAATAGGAGTGTAGTAAGATTGAAATTCCTTATTCTAATCAATATCCAATAGATGGAGTTTAATAAGGTTTAAAAACCTTATTTAAAATAAAATAAAAGAAGTGTAGTTCTATAGGGATTCTTCTTTTATTTTATTTTACCATTGTATTTTATTTAAATAAGGATTCAGGTCACTTAATTCTAACAATCTCCACCTTGACACGAATTTTAAATAAACAAGTTCTTCATCGCGAACTCTCAACGAACAAGTTCTCCACCTCTTCCATAAAACCCCTTAAGGGTTTAACTTCAACAATGAACACCAACCAAGTCTAAGCAATGCTCAAACTTGGTTATAGGAAGTGACTTAGTCATCATATCTGCAGGATTTTCATGAGTACTAATTTTGCTCACAACAATATCACCACGAGCAATAATATCACGAACAAAATGATACCGAACATCAATATGTTTTGTTCTCTCATGAAACATTTGATCTTTTGTAAGGAAGATGGCACTCTGACTGTCACAAAATACTGTGCTGATTTGAAGGTTTTTATTGAGCTCACTAAAGATTCCCTTCAACCAAATAGCTTCTTTACAAGCCTCAGTAATTGCCATGTACTCAGCTTCAGTGGTAGACAAAGCGACTGTAGTTTGCAAAGTAGCTTTCCAACTGATTGCACAACCTCCGATTGTAAAGACATAACCAGTGAGAGATCTTCTTCTATCAAGGTCTCTAGCAAAATCAGCATCAACATACCCAATGACTCCATCTCTAGTTCTTCCAAACTGTAAGCAAACATCAATAGTACCTCGTAAGTATCTTAAAATCCACTGAACTGCTTTCCAATGTTCTTTACCGGGATTCGCCATGTATCTGCTAACTGCACTGACTGCATATGATAAATCTGGATGTGAACAAACCATAGCATACATGAGAGATCCCACTGCACTAGAGTATGTAACATGTGACATGTACTCAATCTCATCATCCGATTGTGGAGACAAAGCCGATGAAAGATTAAAATGGGTCGCTAAAGGAGTACTAACAGCTTAGCACTCGCATATTGAACTCGCAAAGAACTTTCTCAATATACCCCTTCGACTTAGAGTGCAGTTTACTTGATTTTCTATCTCTAAGAATCTCCATACCAAGTATCTTCTTTGCTTGGTCTCAAATCTTTCATCTCAAATTCTTCACTTAGTTGGGCTTTGACCTTTCTTATCTCTCCTTTATCTTTTGTCTTTGCTATCAACATGTCATCAACATAAAGAAGTAGATACACAACAGAACCATCAACTGCTTTTCTTAAAGTAAACATAATCATCAAAACTACTTCTTTTAAAATCATGAGAAGTCATAAAAGAATCAAACCTCTTGTACCACGCTTTAGTATTTTTTCAAACCGTAAAGGGACTTTTTTTCAAAGAAGCAAACATAGTCCTCTTTTTCTCGAGATCAGTAAAACCCTCTGGTTGTTGCATGTAAATAACTTCCTCAAGTTCTCCATGCAAAAATGCGCTTTTACATCTAACTGCTCAAGCTCCAAATCATGCATGGCCACAATACCAAGCAAAGCTCGAATCGAACTATGCTTCACAACCGGGAGAACACATCTGTGAAGTCCACTCCTGAATTTGATGTAACCTTTTGCAACAAGACTTGCTTTATATCTGGGTTCTTCAACTCCTAGAGTCCCTTCTTTCTTTTTAAACACCCATTTACAGCGAACAACCTTTTTACCTTTAGGAAGTTTCACAAGATCCCATGTTCTGTTTTTATGGAGTGATTCCATCTCCTCTTGCATAGCAAACATCCAATTTTCTGAATCTTCACAGCTAACAGCCTCAGAATAATTAGACGGCTCTTGGTTTGCATCTATATCTTCAGCCACATTTAAAGCATAAGCAACTAGATCAGCCTCAGCATACTTCTTTGGAAGTTTAATTTCTCTTTTAGTTCTGTTTTTGGCGATAGAGTATTGTGGTGGAGAAGCAACTCTATTCTCAATTTTTGTACTGACTTGAGGAGTCGACTCCATATTAATCTGATGCTCCACCTTCTGTTGATTTTCTTTATTGGAAGAGTCTTTAAGAGATAAGTTAGGTAGCATAGCAGTTTCATCAAAAACAACATCTCTACTAATCACAACTTTTCTATTTTCAGGACACCATAACTTATACCCTTTTACACCAGCTTTATAACCAAGAAAAACACATTTAATGGATCTCGGTTCCAATTTTCCATTATCAACATGAGCATCGCGCAGACACCCAAAGATCTTTAAATCGGAATAATTAGCGAGATTACGGACCATACCTCTTGTGAGTCTTTTTCTCAATGGAAATGGATGGAGATCGGTTGATTAAAAAGCATGCAGTAGAGGCTGCTTCGGCCCAAAATGACTTTGGTAAGTTGGCATTTGACAACATACATCGAACTTTCTCCATGATAGTTCTGTTCATTCGTTCTGCAACACCGTTTTGTTGTGGAGTATGACGAACTGTCAAGTGTCTCACGATCCCTTCTGACTTGCACAGTTTATTAAACTCATCAGAACAAAACTCTAAGCCATTATCTGTGCGGAGGTGTTTTATTTATTTTCCTATCTGCTTTTTCAATCATAGTTTTCCAAGACTTAAATGCGAAAAACACATCGCTTTTTCTACGCTTGGGAAGAATGCCCAAACTTTTACGGAAAAATCATCAATAAAAGTTAGCATATAATTAGCTCCACCTCTTGAAGGCACTCTTGATGGCCCCCACGATCGTAATGAATATACTCCAACGTTCCCTTCGTGTTATGGATTCCTCCAGTGAATCGAACTCTCTTTTGCTTCCCAAAAACGCAGTGCTCACAGAACTTCGGTTTGCAAATTCCTTGCCCATCAAGAAGTCCTCTTTGCTCAATTCGCCATGCCATTCTCACTCATATGCCCTAGGCGCATATGCCAAAGTTTATTAATATCATCATTTGACAAGGAAGAGGAAGCGACAATTTGCATCACCAATAATAGAACCACATGAAAACATATAACTTGGCGGTCTTTCTCGCCCTTTCATCACAACGAGGGAACCTTTGGAAATCTTCAAAATCCCATTTTCAGCTGTGTATTTGTACCCTATTGAATCAAGAGTACTCAACGAAATTAAATTTCTCTTCAATTCTGGAACATGTCGTACGTCACTAAGTGTTCTGACAACTCCATCAAACATCTTAACTTTAATTGTTCCAACACCTGCGCTTTTACACGAAGCATTATTTCCCATCAAAACAACACCTTCAGACACTGTTTCGTAATTTGTAAACCAATCCCGATTGGGACTCATGTGGAAGGTGAGCCTGAATCAAGTATCCACTCCTCGCTCACTTTAGAATTGTTAACAGAAGCGACTAGAAGTTCACCATCACTGTAGTCTTCTACAACATCAGCTTCACTGGAATTTTCTGGTTGTTTTCCCTTTTGATTCGCAGCCTCCCTTTTAATCTTGTTCTGTAGTTTATAACACTCAGATTTAATGTGCCCATTCTTCTTGCAGAAGTTACAAGTTTTACCTCTGTTTGAAGACTTCGATCTACCTTTAGATTTACCGCGAGGATTCCGTTCCTGTGTCCTTCCACGATCATCATCAGCATTCCGATCTTGTCTCCCATGAACAATGAGACCCTCTCCCTGAGAGTCGAGTTTAACCACAAGATGCTTCATCTTATCATACGAGGTCAAAGAATCATAAACCTCATCAACTGTGAGAGACTCACGGCTATATAAAATCGTGTCTCTGAAGGTTGAATAAGACGGGGGCAACGAACAAAGTAGAATCAACCCTAGATCTTCCTTATCATACTGAACCTCCATGGCCTCCAAGTTTGAGAGAATTTCTTTAAACACTGTTAAGTGTTCGTGCACAGGCGCACCTTCCTCCAAACGATGAGCATAAAGACGTTGCTTCATATGCAACTTGCTGGTTAGAGTTTTTGACATACATATTTGTTCTAGCCTCTTCCATAATACCGCGGCAGTCTTCTCCTTCATCACATCTTGCAAAATTTTGTTAGACAAATGTAGATGTAACTGTGTTAACGCCTTTCGGTCCTTACGCTTTTTCTCTTCCTCCGTCAATGTCGAAGGCATCTTATCTACCCCTAGCAGGGCTTCCTCTAAATCCATCTGTGCAAGAACTACCTGCATCTTTATTTGCCACAACGCAAATCTGGTGTTGCGATCCAACAGCGAAATTTCATACTTCAAGGATGCCATTACCGTGATCGAGATGAAAAACCCGGAAGCTTTGATACCAATTTGTGAAAAATATATCGTCGGTAATGACAAATATATCGCAAAGAAAAGAGAAACAAAAATAAAGAACACACAGATTTTACGTGGAAACCCTTTCAGGAAAAAACCACGGGCAGAGGAGAAGAAAATTCACTATGTCGAATTCGAATCAATTTACAAGAGGAATAGACTATGTCTATTTATAGGCTTGTAAAGCCATATTCTAATAGGAGTGTAGTAAGATTGAAACTCCTTATTCTAATCAATATCCAATAGATGGAGTTTAATAAGGTTTAAAAAACCTTATTTAAAATAAAATAAAAGAAGTGTAGTTTTATAGGGATTCTTCTTTAATTTTATTTTACCATTGTATTTTATTTAAATAAGGATTCGGGTCACTTAATTCTAACAGTATTTTTAAAAAAAAAATAATATTTGTATGCGTGAATATAAATAAAAAAAATAATGAAATATAAAAAAAAATCACCTCTGAAATGACTTTTTATTTCTCTGTATTTGAATATTTTTTGGTGTATTCTGTTTTTTTCTCTGCCTATCTCTGTGTATGTCCCCTTTTACAGGTTTTTTATAAGGCTTTTATAGCCTTCAAAATAAAAACATAAAAAGGAAAAAAAAACTGTTGACATGTTTGCTACGATTTCTTTCCTTTTGCTGTCGTATTTCTCTCCTTTTTTGCAGGTTGATGTCAAGAAATCCGGCGATGAAGGCGTTATCCATGCGCGAATCATGGTGCGACCGAAGGCTTGGCGCTGGTGTGAGGAGTCGATCGCGGCGCGACTGTTGGCCTGGGTGCGAGGAGCGGCGCGACTGTTGGGATCCTGCTGGGACATTTATGGCGCCTAGGGTTTCCAGAAACCCTAGGCTTCTAAGTCTGCTTAATGTCTTGGGCCTCTTGGGCTGCGTTTGGCTTGGGTCTGATTAGGGTCTGGGTAATTCGGGTTTGTTTGGTGTAATTGGGCTAATCGGGTAATGGGTCATCTGTTTTGGTCTAGGATTTTGGGTTTGTTTGGGTAGTGGGTCTTTAGTGTGTAATTGGGCTTTGGCTTTGTAAAATGGACTGTAAATGGACTGTTTATTTGGTTTATTATTGTTTATTTATTTTGGAATGGGCCCGGGCAAAAATGGGTTATTACAGTACCAATAAAGGCTCATTTCCAAAATTCTTTACGGAAATGGGTCGCTTCTAAAAATAATTACGGGTATAGACCGAAAATCTAAAAATGCGTTGACGTGGACGCATTTTCAAGGGATGACCTAGAAAAATGCTTCCATGCTGACATGGATGCGCTTTTGCTCGTGCTCGGACTATATTTTCAAAAAAAGGTCTTTTTTTTTAAATATTACAAAGATGGACAATTTTTTTTAAAAATTTACGAGAATAAGCCTTTATAAAGATCCAAAGTGGCAGCACCATCTTTTTAAAAAGTTTTTGTGCCACCAATTAATGTGGAAATAAAACTTACAAAATAGATATTTATATAAATCCAAAGTCTCATCTTCTTTGTTTTCTTAAGCAATGTGGGATGTGAGATATGTGTATATATAGACTTATGAATATATTTGCAGCTTATTCCTAGATAATGTGGGATTCCTTCCTCTTTTAACTAACAAAATAAGATTAAAGGCTACACTACATTTTATATATTTTTTACTTATAGAGTTTAAATTTTTTTACAAAAAATTAACATTTTTTATATTATAAATAAATTTTTAAACTCTATAAGTAAAAAAATTATAAAAATATAAAATGAGTATAGTAAAATATTTAAAAAAATAAATATTTAAAAAATTACTAATAGTTGAGTGATCATTTTGTAAGTTTTTATAATTCGATAGCCAAAAAATCATAGTTAAATGACTACTAATGTAATTTAATCTAGATATAAAAATATGATAAATAATTATTATATTTTATGTATATTATGTATTTCTATAAAAAAAATTATTTAACATAATTATATACTATGTTTAAATAGATTATCTATCTAGTCAAAATACATCTGCAATAAATTTATCAGCATTCATTAGGTGATGAAAATTAAATTAAAATTAGAATTAAAAAATTAATGAGTATAGTAAATATTTTAAAAAATAAATATTTAAAAAGATAGATCAATTTTTTTTAAATTACAAAAAGAAATACTATTTGAGTACCAAATACTCACAATTTATTTCTTAATCAAACATTCATAACATAACATAAAAAATATATATAAAAAAAATTAAAAGTATAACTTCTAAATTGAAATAATGGAAATTTATTTTAAAAATTAGAATTGCATGGATATTAACTTCAAACATTTAAAATTGAATAGAAGATTACTGCATGTACAAGTTTCATATGTGCAATTTGTTCTTTTTTTTTAATGGTCCTTTTGTATATGCGACCAATTCTAAAATGCAACAAGATTAAAGATCTCAAAAGATAATTTTATAATATGATAAAATCTTAACAAAATATATAAAAAAAATAGAAATTGTTTTGTAAAAAAATTATAAAATATAGTGTAGCATTTAACCTTATGTTGTTAGTTAAAAGAGGAAGGAATCTCACATTGTCTAGGAACAAGTTGCAAACCTATTCATGAATCTATATATACACATATCTCACATCCCACATTGCTTAAGAAAACAAGAGAAATGGGACTTTAGGTCTATATAAAAAATTTGTTTTGTAAGTTTTATTTCTATATTAATTGGTGGCACCAAAAAATATAAAAAAAATGGTGCTGCCACTTTAGGTCTTTATAAAGGTTTATTCTTGGAAATTTTTAAAAAATTGATCTATTTTTGTAATATTTTTAAAAAATGACCTCTTATGAAAATTTAGTCCGAGCACGAGCAAAAATGTATTCACATCAATGTGCTTTTGCGTGATATAAGGAAAAAAGCGCTAACGTGGAAGCATTTTTCTGGATTATCCCTTAAAAACGCGTCCATGTCAGCACATTTTTGAGTTTTTGGTCTATACCTGTAATTATGTTTAGAAGCGGCCCATTTTCATAAATAATTTCAGAAATGGGCCTTAATTGGTACTATGCTCACCATAAACACAAATAAAAAATGTTAATTTTGTCCTAACAATTTCTTTTTACTTTCCATCTACTTTGGAAAGTAATTTTCCCAACAATCAGCAAATGAATCACTTTCTACTGCTTAAATTTCTTGAAAAGTGATAAATTTTCATTGTACCACACGCATTCTAAGAGTAAAGTTAAAATGATCTTAAGATTGGATATATATATATATATCATTATAATATATATTATTTGAATAAAAATTAAGTTGTTATACCAAATTATTTGTTTAATTTGATAGTTTAGTCAGATTTTTTTTTCTAAATTTAGATAAACTTGAATTTTTTTAAAATTTAAGGGTTTAATTTTTTTATTCATTGTGAGCATAGAAAAAAATATTTCTAAGTTTATATATCTAATTAATTTAAAAGTGCTACCAATTTATTGCATTAAATTAAAAAATTTACTAGGACTAATTGAAAAGTTTTGGAAGGTCAAATATAATTTTACATTTTTTTAAGTAAATAGAAAAGGGTAACTTAAAATTGTTAAAAAATTCAGTTCAGTGTTTCGAAACTTGTAGTCTTGTTTCAAGATATGATGCCATTGTCTCCAGACTTCAAATTTTGATAAGTCTCATATTTAGAGTTATTTTAATATAGTTTTTATAGCACTCTAGGAGGTAATTTTAGCATTTCGATTAGTTTTTAGTGCATTCTATAATTTTTTGGATTAATTATATTTTATTTAATTTTTATCATTTTTAGAGTTAGTTCGGATTTACTTGTCATTTTTCTCTCTACATTGTAGGCTTCGGATGAAGAATAGAAGGCTTGGCGCATAAAGTAAAAAGTAGTGAAGAGAAGTTTTCTGCTTTATCCAATTTTAGTGCAGTAAAGCACAATCTTCAATTTCAGACTTCCAAACAGCAAGCAATTCGCTCCACCACAAGTCTACATTCAGTGGAGCAGAACTATTAAAACCTCAAAAATAAGGAGTGGCGTGATTTTAAAAGAAAAAGGAGGGAAACAGAAAAAAATCAACTTCGAGGCCAAGAAACAATTTTCTCATACTAAGGGGAACTTTTCAAGCATACAAAAATGAGAAGGAAAAGAGATCCGAAGAGCTCGACATTAATTCGAGAATTATTCTCTCTAGATTATTTCTTTTTACTTTTTTTCTCAATGCAAGTTTGTTTTGAATCTCTTATTGTGTTGTTTTCTCAAATCATTATGAACTAAACTCTATTTTCTTAGAATGACGATAAATTTTATTTTTAGTTAATTAATTATTTTCTTTTCAATTGTATTGATTTCTATTAATTATTTATTTCGTCCTGTGTTTATTTAATCTGGTTGCCTGATCACCAAGTTGCATTAATTTGATCATCTTGTTTTGTCTTGTAAGAGAAAATTAAGGTTTAGATCTAGACTGATAGATTAGGATTAACTTTAGTAGCGGCGATGAACAAGTTAATTTACAGTTAGGATAGGAATATACATAATGACCTAATCAATCTAATAGGTTCGTTTGTAATGACTTTGCCCAACTTTCTTAGCATAGGAATATAGCTAGTGGAGAAGGGGGATTAACTTAGCTAGATGCTAGAAGGGTCTAGTTAATGCCTTTGAATCCTGGGTTAGTAATTACATGGATTGAACAATTGAACAATGGATTGACTAACTAGAATAGGTGAAGTTAGAGTTCCAAGATCTTAAAAATTGATTGAGAAACTTAGTAATTTTCATTATTTTAGTTTAATAGAATTTTCATAATTTTCCTACTTTAATTTTTGTAGTAATTAAAGTCGATTTTCTTGATTTGGATTAGATAAAATTGAATAGTTGATACTTAGAAGCTTAGAATTTGGTCCTCGTGAGAATGATATCTTTTTATCACTTTATTATTTAATTCGACACATGCACTTGCTTAATGAATTTTCGCTATTCAAACTTCGAAGCAAAGATGGTGAAACAGAGGAGGCATATGCCGAGACATGGCTTCATTGTCTCGAGACATGCCATACATTTTGATATTTTATCCAAGGGTTCGTAAATTGGCCCTGTTTTTACTGACCTTAACCCTGAACTTTATATGTGTACCCTATTAATATCTTGTTTATGCATTTAATGTTTTATTTGCTCATTAATTGTATGCCACACTTGCTTAATTCTTGCTTCGGTGTTATGAATTATCTTTATCTAAGCTACTTCGGCAACTGATGTGGCATCTTGTATTCGAATGTTTCGACTAGGTCGGGTGTAAGGTGTTACATCGAAGGTTCTCCCTGCCTCTAACTACATCCTTGCTCTAGTAGTAATGAAGCTAGCAATCCAATAACCTATCTTATCGGCAACTATCTCGACACCAATAATCTTCCGTTGTCGATTCCAATTTCCATTAGCATTCAACTTGAACCAGCTAGTTTTTCCCAACTCTACAACAAGACTCTCTTAAGCTTAAAATAATCATTGACAGCATTAACACTAACATGTTCATTTAAATTCTTACAAGTAACTTGAATTTTAGACTCACGAGGTGTGGCTTTTTTAGCTAAAAAATATTCATTTCTCCATTTTCATATTTTCCAACAAGTTACCATGAAGAATAAGCTCTAGTTCCAAATGTCCATCATTTTTCCTTTACAAGAAATGATATTAAATGCCACCACTCATTAATAGATGAAAAGCTAAAAAGAATACCAAGCCCTACACCCAAAAAAATTGCTCCAAACATCCATAACGACTCGATGGTCTCACAAAATATGAATGATGTATTCTTTAGCATGCCTATAAAAAGGCACAACTCTCATTATTTGTAAGGCCTCTCATTTTTCTGTTAGGTTCTAAGAAAAGATTCCATCAGTCGTCTCTCCCCATGTTAAAATATCATTGCTTTCTTGATTAAGTTGAAAGGGTATTGCTTGAATACACCCCACCATTTCTTTTAAGCAAAAACTTTGATAAGCCTTAATCATTCCAACCTCTTCCAACATGAAAGTCTTTCATGAATATACTCAATTGCTCAAACGTTAAGTCTTGATTACACCTATATATAAGAGGAGCATTAGGAGTCCCCTTATCTAGATAAAAATGGATTATGATCTTTAATTAACCATCCTAAGTATGGACTAAGGCAAGTTAAAGTGTGAAGAACCCAATCAACATTTCTTGAATGAATTATGTTGAAATTACTATCAATAAAGTAATAAGAAACAAAGTTTGAAGATAAAGAAAACTCCATTGGTAAATTTATTGAAAGAAATTGAGCAATTTACATCTTAATGGGTAGCCTTGCTCATTATTTATAAGCAAGTCTAAAAGAATCCAAACAAAAAACAAAGTATGAATCCTAAGAGAATTTCGACTATGCCATAGGTTTTACTAGAACTACCTAGCGAATTTCTTGAACAATAAGAAACTAAAAATCTAAAATTTTAATCAAACAAAATTTCTAAAGAAAACTTATCTTTTTGGAGAAGAAAAAAATTTGGAAAGTGCAATCCTTTTACTAATATAAGCTGTCGAATACAAGGCTATCCAAGATCTCCTAATTAATCTTGAACTATTCTAAATTGCTTAAGATGAAGGGAGCAAGTAAAACTAAAGTAAGGGATCTCTTTCACAAGGCTCAGCCTTTCATAATGTTGTTTATAAGAGTCCAACTTGCATCAAACTACCTTTTTATTAATTTAATTATAGATTCAAATTAAGAAAACAAATAGGATTTTAGGCATCCTTTTATTGTAATAATTCCTCTTGTTCTAATAATAAAACATATAATCGAATTAACTAACTTATGTCCTAAAACACCAAAAAAAAAAAAAAAGAAACTTAACTTAAACACATGATTCTAAAACAATAAAATATCAAAACACATAGGAACTTCAATCTTTCTTTAAGAATTTAAATGTTCCACTTGAGTAAGAGTCTTACAAGCAAATCTTGAATTAACAAATACAATCTTCGAGTATAATTTGATTTCTTGATTTTCTTAATTCATCTAATGCTAAGTTTTGTCCAAATTGAACTAAGAAACGAATTCTCAAATTTCATGAAACCAAAATTTTGAATCTTGATTTTCTTGAAAGTTGTTTTATACTAAATCCTATACATATATGTTTAATTTAGCCTTCAATTGCTTAGATCTTGCTCTTATAATTGGACTTGGCGGAAAAGATAGGCTTGAGTCTTTGTCTTTACCATTTTTGCATGCATTAGATACATTCTTACATTCTAATCCCATCAAGGATCAATTCCCAATCCTTCAAGGGACAAATATTCACTCCTCCAAGGGATCCATCCCGAATCCCTCAGGGAACACATTCCCATATCCTCATGGGATACATTCTTACTCCTTTAGGGGATTTAATATCAATCCTAAAAGGATATAATCAAGTCAAACAATGTTTGTTTCACATATTCACTCCCATTTACTTGACAAAATGTGAGCCATAAATGGGATACAATTTTATCCCCTTAGATATCCTCAAAGAATTATGTTAAGTCTGTAACAGTCCGTTTTTCAGTGGTATCAGAAATGGTGGTTTCGGAACCCCGTATTTTGATGATCGAGTTAGTAAATATTATTTAATAATATTTACAAGTTTATTATAGTGTTATATTGGATTTTGGTCTAATAAATTTGTTAATTGAACAGTTAGTTAAAGTACAAGTGGTTTGACTCTAAAGTCAGTGGTTTTAGAAATTGAGGTATCGGGATCTCATTTCCATAATCGAGACCGTAAATATTTTTATTAAATATTTATAAAATTATTATATTTCTAAATTTAATTTTGGATAAGTAATTCGATCAAAGTAGTGGTTAATTCTGGTATAAGGACTAACTCGAAAAAATCGTAAAAGTTTTGCACTATTGAATTTTTTTAGCTAAAATGCTTAATTACTATTTTTTTAAGGCTTAAATTGGTAAATAGACCCTTTTCCATGATGGTGGATGGTTAGTGGAGCATTTTTTCCATTTTGGTTAAAATTTTAATTAAATAATTAATTATAAAATGTTAAAACATGAAATAGTGACCATTATCAATTCATTTTTGCTTCTTCGACCGAAACCTAAAAACAAAAAAAACATCATCCATTTTTGAAGCTTGGTTGTTCGGCTAAGCTCCTCATCCATGCATGGTGAGTTTTTCTAATTCTATTTTTAGTAAATTTTATATTTTTGAGATCGCTGTAGCTTAATCTAACTATTCCGGATAATAAATCGTAAAACTGTAAAAGTTTTGAAATGTTTTCATTGATGGTTTTTGATGTTTATATTGTTAAATGTTTTGGTTGTAAGCTTAGAAATGATTAATGACTAATTTGTAAAGTGAATTTTGTTAGTTTTGAGCTTAAGGACTAAATGAAACATTTCACAATTGACATGAAATTTTTGTAATTATTGAATTTAGAGGGATGTAGAAGGATGAAATTGGAATTGGAATGAAAATCGAAGCTTGAATTTGAAAGATATATCCATTTCAATTTTAGGGACTAAATTGAATAAAATACAAAATTTTAGGGAACTTCTTAAAAATTAAATTGAACTGATTTATACTTATAATATGATGATTTAATGTAATTAGAATTGATAAATTGTAATGAATTATTATAGTTTGGGATTTGAATCAATCGGTAGATAATCAAGAAAAAAAGGAGAAATTGCGGATTAGTGTTTGACACTTTGTTTGTTGTTGTTTTCCAAGTAAGTTCATATGGAACTTACTTTATTAATTCAAGTTATGTTTTTATTGTATCGTTCTGCTTTTTGGTTTGAATTGTTTTATATATATTGTCTTTTGGCATCAAAAGGACTAAATCGTAAATATGTAATAAAAGAATAATATGTATAGATACATGTTTTGATTGAATGTGGAATTCTATATGTGATTGTATCGTATGTATATGATGATATTACAAGGTTTAGAATGTATATGAATTGCTATTTGAATTATGAAACGTGTGTATACGGTTAAAAGAATTTAAAATAGCATGAATTGTTGAAATTTGTCCCGATGAACCTAATAAAGTCTTGCACAAAAGGTTATAGGTTGATTCCGATGATTTTTTTGAGATCCAGCATTTTTTACGGACTCAAAGATACATGTGACACAAGTTTATCTCGGATGAGTAACATGTTGCCGTTTTAAAGATTTAGCCCGGACAGGTAACCTTACATGTATATTTTCGGCTGGCCAAGCAATTTGACGTGTCTTCAAAGGTTTAACCTGGATGGGTAATCTGACACGAATATATATATTTTCAGCTCGAATGAGCAATTGATGTCCCAAAGATACATGTGACACTGGTTTAGCTTGATTGAGTAACCTGTTGTCGTTTTAAAGGTTTAGCTCGAACGGGTAACTTGACATGTATACTACAACTTTGGCCAAGCTACTTGATGTGTCTTTAAAGGTTTAGCCCAGTTCGATAACCTGACATGCTTATACATTTAGCTCGGATGAGCAATTGATATATTGGAGATACTTGGGACACAGATTTAGCTCGGACGAGTAACCTGATGTCGTTTTAAAAGGTTTAGCCCGGACGGGTAACCTGATGTATGCTTATATATACATTTAGCTCGGATAATTGGGGTAACTATATAATTGTGCATGATATGGTTTTGATATTTTAAAGTGGTTACATGTTGAACTAATTATGCATATCCTATTGAAATGTTAATATTGGATCAAATTGAATTGAACTATTCAAAATGTATTTTTTGAAATGTGTGTGAACATGTTTTATACAAGGTTGGAAGTGTACAAAGGCACTTTAGGTGCAAACGGTAAGAAAGAGTGATTATGAACTTGGTTGATATGTTTATATAATGTAAATGTGAGAATAACATGAAAATAGTTAGTATGGTGGCACATGATTGTGATTTGAATACTTTGATCTTATTATGCCAATGTACTAACTTGTGGTTGTTTCATGAACTTGTACAAGAATGTTTAAGGATGGAAAAGAAGTTTCATGATATGCATCTTTGTAATTCTATTAATTAAATTGATATAAAGTTAGGTAAGTTAAGTTAAATTTTGTATGAACTTACTAAGCCTTTGATATGCTTACTGTTGTCTTCCTTTACTTGTAGATTGTTGATTACGGAACAGAGCAAGACGATTAGATTATCTCAGAGCTCACACTATCCAACTCCTGATTTGATAGAATTTTGATCGTTTGAACCTGGTTATATGTGGCATGTGTCTAAGGGTATCTTATTATTTGTAATGTTAAGTATGTTTTGAGACATACTTGGTTTTATCACTTATGCCAAATTGCTTATATTTGAAAATTCAAAGCTTTTGGTTTATAAGTATGGTTTGGAAATCAAGCAAGTAATGTATGCATGATCAAGTTGTTAAATGGGTGGTGTGGTAGTTATGAATGGTATATATGCACAATTTATATAACAGGTTAGAATATGTATGTTTTTTACCTATTGGTGCAAGAATGAACATGATTTGAATTAAGAAATGGAATGGTTGAATTGCATGTAATTGTACATATAACTTTGTTGTGATTTGGTGTCAAATGTGGCATATTGGTTGTATGATTTGATTAGGTGATTATATGTTATGTTTTGGCATGGTATGGTTTGAACAGGTTTATAATGGTTGAAATACATTTTAGGGCACTTTTTAAGGTTGGATTTGAAACAAGCACCAAATGGCCTATTTTTGTACCACACGGGTTGCCACATGGCCATGTAAGGACACAGGCTGATGGCATGGCAGTGTGGGTACTGTAAAAATGGTCAAGTTTTACTCACACAAGCACAGTGAGTTACACAGCTTGAGCACACAGTCATGTGACCCCTGTTTTGCATAATTGCCTTTAAACTTTTATTTCAAATTGGTTCTTGTTCGATTCTGGGCCTACTTCAGAGCTTTTGTAAGCTCGATTTATAGCCATTTTTTTTTTTGCAAAGTATGATTTGTGTGAATGTATGAAATTATTAAATTTTTTAAATGAATTCTTGATTTAAAATCATATGTAATTATTTTGTTATTTGTTGTAGCATCCCGTAACTCGACTCCAGCGATGGGGACAGGTGAGGGGTGTTACATTTAGTAGTATCAAAGCTATGGTTTAGTCGATTCTAGGATTGAACATAATGTGTGTTGAGTCTAGGAATACATGTCACATTAATCTGTGATAGTGTAATACTTTTTATCCGATCTGACTCTGGTTTCTTTTAAGATATAATATGTCGGTTGAGGTTAATCGTGCAGTATCAGATGAGGTAAATGGTAATGTTTTCGCTTCCAATCAGGGAGCTAGTTATAGCGCGTTCATTCCGAAAGGGCCAAATAATGATATGCAAATTAGTTTCTGTTAAAAGATGAACCAATGGTTCTTAGAGTATTTGCAAGCGAATCTTGCAGCTTCGCAACCTCCACCCTCGACTGTGTGTCCTACGACACCCCATTTTCCTCAAGATCCGATATATGTTCACAGACCTCCAATTAATAAGATTTAGAAAAGTGGAGCTAAAGAATTCAAGATTAAAACTGATGATGATTCAGTTAGAGCTGAATATTGGTTGAAATAAATACATCAGCCGACCATACCTAGAAAAGAGAAAAAGAGAATTTTAAGAGTTGAAACTCCGAGACTCCAGTAAACAGAGTACGACTGAGATCGTCTCTAACTCCTCTATCGAAGAAGTCAAAATATGTTTGTAGTTATTTCAATTCTTCGTCAGGATTTTTGAGAAAAGATAAGCCGAAATTGAGTAACTTGAGATCCCCAACTACATAAATAATCAGCGTTGGTAGTGTTCCTACAATGGATAGATCAATTTGTAATCATTTTGGAAAAACTCATCGAAGTGTGTACTGATTAAACAGTGGGTGTCACACCCGGATACTTTTAAGGACTCGAATTTAGAGGAATTTTGGGACTTATTTGAACAAAGTAGAGAGTTGGTGGACTCTACCATGAATTTTGGGAAAAAATTGTGACTGATGATTAAATAATTAAGTTCTAATTCTGGTTTGGATAGGATGGAACCGACTAATTTCATAATGGGAGACATAATGATTTCCAGCGATTGGATAAGAGGGTTTGGGAGACCGTGTATAGGAGAGAGATATAGAGTTAAAAGTGGACATTCTGGCAAAGGAGAAAAATTCTATTTAATTCAGTCTATAAGTTTTTTTTAGTTGTTTTTTCTTCTTCGATTACTCTGGGAAAGAAGAGAACTTAGGAGAGCTTTGCATGGAGCAGAAGTTGTGAGAATTGGAGTCTGGAAGTAGAGAGATTTTAAAACTGGTAAGCTTCCTAACTCTCAGTGCTCAAGAATTTGAGAAGAAAGGAGGGCAAGGACTCATAATAAGTTTTTGTAAACTGGGTTCTAGGTTTTAAGGTTGAATAACTTCGATTTAATCAATAAATGGTTGTCATGCTTAGCTTGTAACACCCCTACCCGACCCGATCATCGAATTCAAGTACGAAGCATCACATCTGAAACAGGTTGATGTACACATTTAGATCTTACTATTTAACAATCAGACTATATTACCTATTTACTTAAAAAACCTACACAACAGAGATAATAAGTTAAAATAAAATTTCATTGTCTCAACTCCGTTCTCTAAACGAAGTCTTTAATGGTGCCCCTTCCTATTGCATGACTCCCAACTAACGTTGATTCTTGCTCCAACACTATCTGGCTTGGTCCTCCTCGAGTTCCTTACCAATGATTCCTGCAATCATAAGCCAAAACATTTGTAAGTTCAAATGAACTTAATGTGTTTCTTCGCTACTACCATGAATAGCTCACCCCTTCTTAGTTGGGGTATTAACTTAAAAGAAATTAAAATACTTTAACTCTCTGCTTTTATTAAACTTCCACGACGTGCCTGAACTGGTGGGTTCTCATCCGCTTTGTAACACCCTATACCCAGCTCGGTCGTCGAGCCCGAGTAACATGACGCTACATCAAACATTGAAATTTTACATATTCATATAGTCTCAAATATATGCAACCATCATCACTTTCAAATATCTAGAGGAGTATTGAGTCTTAAACACCTTAGGCAACATTTAAAATGACTTAACAATGTTTATCAACATTAATAACAAGTTTAACCATGCATGGGGACCATCTAATAAAATTTTCCAAAGAAATCACGTAGGTATCAATACACCATTGCTGATATCGATATTTATGGAGACTAGTATTGATACCATTAAGATTTTAAATTTTAGAACCAAACAAATCATCGATACAAAACAAAAGTATCTGTATTTTTACCCCGAGTATCGATACTCGTGAAAGGCTATCGATACCAAAATGAGCTACTATTTTCTTGCATATTCATTACAACATGGAGGTATCGATACTTATGCCCGAATATCGATACCTCTGCACAAAAAATCAAAAACACAACAAAACAGGGCAAAATTTCATACTTAAACATCTTCCTATCCAATAGGCATCAACTAACCTACCATCTAACATCAAAATGATCATAATCATAGTCCAAAATAACATCTCTACCTCAGTTTAATTAAACTATAACAAACCAACAGTATAATGGTAAATGTCCATCAAATCTTAAAATTCTATAATCATATCAAAACACTAAAGACATAATAGCATAAACAACCAAAGTTCTAGCCACATTTCCTTTATTCCTACAGTCCAAAGAAAAATCAAAATGTCACCTACTCAATTTACTAAGCCTAACTTGGATCACTTTCTTAGGACCACACTGCTCACACTGCAACGCTAAATATCTGCAATGGTTTAGAATGGAGTGTGTGAGCTTAAACAAGCTCAGTGAATGTACAGAATTACCACGAATACACATAATATCATACGTTAAACGAAAGCCACAAAAGACACATTCTCAACAGTATTTAACTATAGTACAAATCTAGCATACTTATGCATCACTTTCTAATACATCTGACATTATATTGACATATTTTTACATGCATCACATTTCATACACAATTTATTAATTGATAAATTGGCAACTTGAGACTATGAAACATAAAAGTGGGCTCTATCACCACTCATTGGATACACAGATCTCCAACAAACCAATGACTCGAGGAGTCGAACATATCCCAAAAGTGTAGCATCAAGCTAACACTCTCTAACACACCAACATATCCCGACGAATGGAGCTTAGCTCACATTCCCTTATCTCTCCAAATTGTCTTGGGCCTTAATGCCTCAAAATCACAATACAGGGGTGAGTACTTACATAATCCTATGGCATGCCAACTATATCCAACGGTCTCAAAAGATCACAAGGCCAAAGTATCCACAAATAAACACATATTTACTTACCATTTTCTGCACACTTTCTCTGCACATTTACATTATTAACACAACATCATCACTATCACTTGGCATGTTTAGCATGCTCACAACTGAAACATTTCACAAGAGCTAACACAACATATATCACACATCATATTACACATCATATTACTCAATCCACATCACATAGTCACAATTTTTGCAAAATAAACGAGATGAATAAGAAAGCTTACACTCAAAACTTAAAGTAGGGTGATCGTTGGTATCGATAGTCTTAATATTTATATAATGAATGATCTAGCCTAGAAACTAACTATCACCACGATTGAGGCAAGTGCATCTATCGAACAGTAGTATAGCTTAGTGGCAAGACCGGATTGTCGAACCCAAAGGAACCAAAAGTACTAATACTGACTTTCTTTTTATTATTTAGCCTAAGAATTAAGGGAATTGTTATGAACTAACTACTAAGCTAAAGACGCTAAGACGAAGAGAATGAATTGGGGAAATACTTGTGGGAAAAACCAATTGATTAAGACAATACCCAAGGAGGAATCCACCTAGACTTCACTTGTTATTTAACTCAAACTGCATTTATTTATTCACTTGACCTGATCCGTAGGATTCCCTAATTTATATTAATACCTCTCTCGAGGCTACTAACATCTAACCCTAGGTTGATTAATTGAAATCTCTTTCTAATTAAAACCTTTAAGGTTGCATTAACTCGATCTATGGACTCCCATATTAGGTTTGACCCTAATCCGGCAGATTTTCGTCATCCTATCTCTAGGGTTACGATCAACTCCGATCAGTTATGCTAGATCTACTCTTAGACATGGTCTATTCCTCCTCTGCCTAAGCACATCAATACTTGAATCAATATCCTGAAATATCAAAACAAGAATTAAGAACACATAATTAAGAACAAATCAAGTATTTATCATATAGTTCAGAAAACAATAACAAGATCCGTCTTAGGTTTCATCCCCCTCAGGTATCTGAGGGGTTTAGTTCATAATCATAAAAGAATACATCTCAGAAGAAAATACAAAACAAAACATAAGAAAACCCTAAAACCCCCTGAAGGAATTGAAGGAGAGATCCGCCGTCTTGAGTATGATTTCGGCTTCTTGAGATGAATCAACTGGCTTTCTTCGAGTAAATCCCACAATTCTGACCTCTCTGGCTTGGCTCCTTGGCCTAGTTGGACGCCCCCTCAGGGTTGACCTTTAGGGTGCTTATATAGGCTTTTGGAATGTCTTTCTTTGCCTCTAAGTACCCTATTCCGAGTGAAATTCCTCTTTGTCACGGCAGGGACACGCCCGTAACACGCCCGTGTGAATCGAATCCAGGCCGTGGTTGAGCCTGCTAAAGGGGCACGACCGTGTGGATCGGGCCTAGGTCATGTTGATTTCCTACTTTGGCCCATTTGGTCCATTTTTAGCCCATTTCTCGTTCTTTTCATCCTCCTATGCTTCTCTAAGTATAAAACATGAAATTAAAGGATTAGGACCATCAAATTTCACAATTCAAAAGATAAATTATCCAAAAAGCATGCTAAATGTGGGATTAAAATATGTATAATTTACGGTTTATCATAGGGGATTAGGCTACTCATAAGCTCCCATTTAGCACTATGAATAGTGTCTACAAGTAGTGATTCTAAACACTCATCGTTCACGCTTTTGCCTAATTGCCGAAAGCTTAAACTAGCTTCTCCTTGCCTTTCGCCTTGCTCGAAGAAGGCACCAATGGTTCCGAATCTTCACCAAAGTTAACCATACAACAAATAAAATTAATTTACATCCATAGACACACCTCAACAAGAAAAAAAGTAGGTCTAAGGTTAGTTCCTCTTGGAATTGAATTTTTTCTACTAGCAAACTCGAAACCCAAATACCTTAATCTCTACCCATTCCCATTCCTTAAAATAAATTCCAATAATTTAATTACTCATCTAAGAATAATTTTCAACCTTCAAACCACACAAAACTGCTCAGGTTCATGGTTTCAAAAATTCGACATACATGACCTCTTTTAACGAAAACTCAACAAAACCTTCAAATTCTTTAACGAAACTTTAAGGAGAATTTAAAAACCTTCTAATTACATCAAAACAAGTTGAAAACACTTTGAAACAATAATTTCATTCAAAAACCCAAATTTCACCATTAACGACCCAAGTTTCGACTTCTACCTAAAACCTTTGATTCAACAGCTTAAAACTCGATTTAAATGGCTAGATTATGTCAAAAGCTATTAGGAAATCAAAATTTTACCATGATTGAGGGAAAAATAACGATTGGTGTGAATCTAAGAAAGCCCACAAGTTAAACAATAACAAAATTAATGGTGCTCTTGATGTTCTTCTTGAAATTATAGGGAGGTTTAATGTTTGAAAGATGATGGAAACCAAAAGGATGGAAGTAATGGAAATCAAAATAGATGTATGATGTTTGGGAATATCAAGGGACAAAAAAAAAACAAGTGGGAGAGAAGGGATTTTCGTGAGTTTCCTATAAGTGGGGGGAATAAGGCATTTTTTAAAACTTTGGTATATTTTCTTTCGTGGTTTTCTCAATTTTAACCCCTTTTTCAAAACAGTCCATGCTTTAAAATTAAAGGTCTTTTCCACACTATTTTCACAAATTGATTTGATTTTCAAAAAGCCATATTACCCTCAAAACTTCTAGACCCAATTTCGAGATGTGACACGCTTTCCACCTTTCTTTATCGATGGTTCAACTTCTAATACCATAAGAACCTGGTCAAGCTTATATCCTGTCGCAAGGGTTTTGCTGGTTTCTAAATGTTATATTATCTTGGCGGATTCTCAATTTATCTAATTACTCTTGAGAATGGATGATCGTTTCCCATTACTCGGATACTAAGTTCTTAAATTTGAAGCATAACGGGATGTACCCCCCGGTCATCCTCCTTGGGACGAGGTTTGCAACAACCTGTTTTCTGTGGTTTGGGGACCACAAATTCGATGAGTAAGTCGTATTAATTATCATTTGATTCATATGAGTCAATTATAATTTGATATTGAGTTTTGACTTGGTGAATTTTAGTTAATTCAATAAATAGTTAGGTATAAGTGGTTGTTCCGAAAGTCAAATGGTTTCAGAAAGTGAGATATCGAGACATTGTTTTTGAAAACTAAGCCTGTAAATATTTTACGAAGATATTGTTTTGTTACGTGAAAGTTTGGTTTAGAAATTTTAATGTTTAGATAGTTGATTAATTAAAAAGGACTAAATCGTTAAAGTCATAAAACTTAATCGCTATTGAATTATAATGATTAAATGACTTAATTAACTTAAGTGGAAGGTTTTATATGGAAAATATGCCATTTTTATTTACTGGGATGGTTAGTGGGTGTATTTATACATTTTATACATTACTTTTAATGTTAAATTAATTAAAATATAATAAAGCATAAAATATAAAATAAAATAAAATCATCATCTTCTTGAAACACCCCAAACCCGGCCCACGAGCCTTGACCGGATCTGGTATGTTCCTTGAAGAAAACCAGTTCACATTTCCTTTATTACCTTTGAAAAACTGTGGGTTTTGAAGAAAGTTTGTTTGTGGGTTGGGCTTGAGTTGAAAACAAGTTTGTTTTATGTTAAAAACCCATTTACCTCGAGTGACAAAATATTTAAAGTTTATTCTTAAACTAAATTGACTTAAGCTCTAATAAAATTTCACACACATAGCAAATAGAATGTAAATTAACATAATTCACTATGGCCTTATTACATCAAATAAAACCCAAAATAAAATTTATAAAGTGCTTAAATAAATTAAAATGTCCAAATTAAATAAAACTTCAAGCTGAGCATGGCCACCACAAGTTCTGCCGTCTCGGTCCATCACTGTTCATCACCTCAAACATGTTCCCACAACGGGGTGAGTCAACAGACTCAATGTGTACTACAACACTAAATCTTAACAACTTAGGCATACGTAATCACATAACATACCAATTCACATAATAGATCAAAATAATGATGCAATCCCAACCCAAACCTATATGCCATCCGCGACACATCCCCGCACTCATGCGCACACACAGTGGGGGACTCACCGAGTCGACCCTCCATCCGCTACACACCATCGAAGCGCGTCGGCTGCGATGACGTGCTCATCGCCTCTTATGAGTATTTGTGGTCTTAGGTCACCACACTCAGATATCGTGGTCTTAGGTCACCACATTCAGATTTCGTGGTCTTAGGTCACCACATTCACTTCCCCTTTTCAATAACCCATGTGCCCCATAACATATATTATGCATTAACATGCCAACTTTCACATTCTTATCACATATTAAATATAACATGTTTCATAATCCTAGTAGGAGTAGGATACGTGCACAGGGTACTTTGTACCATTCACGGTACCTTAGCCATATTCTTGCACATTCTTATAGTCACATACAAATTAAATAATGCCATAAATAAATTATGAAGTAGTGTGAGGTACACACCTGATTAACTTAGCGTATTCCTTGAAATCCCGAAAAAAAGAAAAACCGATCTATCGCTTTAGATCCTTAATCCCTACATTTGGTCAATCCCTTACTATTTAGTAAAAGCCTATTCGGCCATAAGACTGAATCCCGAAGGATTATTGTAACCAAAACTTACCTTGTGCCAATCAAATCCCGAAAACTTGCCGAGTTCCTTCTTGAAATCGGCTAGCCATTAAATCACTTAGCTATGTCGGTTTTCACTTTTGAATAAATAAGAAACAGATTCTAAATACCAAAAATAGGCCTTGGCCGAATACCTATATGCTTACCTTGTGGATTCTAAAGTCCCAAAAGATTCACTTGCTTAGGAGTTTTCAAATACCTATGGACTCATGTTAGATCCGATTTCATCCTTAAACATAATTAATGGCCTTTGGCCGAATACTCACATGTCTTACCTTGAAGCTTTAAATCCCAAAAATCCTCCTTTTAGTCGCCTACTCGATAATCCCGAAAGATCCTTCCATATTTCGCCAAAATCAATAATAGGGATTAGTCCCTAAATTTCGATAAGTCTACAATATAAAAGAATGGAAACCAAACTTGGATCTTACCCTTATTTGAAGAAATCGATTGCACTTTCACTTCAACCTTCAGGGATTCAGCTATGGCTAGATGATGATCTCACAACCTTCGGCTTTTGGAAGGTTGAGAGAAAAAGAAAAAGGAAGAGAAGAAAGGTGAAGAAATCGGCTTGCTTTGCTAGAGATTTCGGTTTTGACAAGATAGCAGAGAAGAGAGGATTTTGCTAGGAAAATTCGGCAGAGGGAAGAGAATGAATGAATGGCCTTAGTTCTCCTCCTTGTGCCGAAATTACTAGGCCAAGACTCCCTTACTTGGCCACCACTCTTCTATTTTGATAGCTTTATCCCTTTAATTTAAAATTAAAAGAAATAATCCTTTTAATTATACCAATAATTATCCCTCATTTATCCACCTATTTAACCGAAATTTAAAGAGGATAAAACTCCTCTTTAAGAGCCTTCATGCCGTCCAACTCCCTTGCTCCTTGTAGCAAAATAAAAATCTTTTATTTTGCTTCCTATGTGACTCGAACCTTGGCCCCTTTCTCTTTGGACATGGCGTCACTTGCTAGGCCCTAAGTGGTGCCTTGTAGCCATTTTACCAAGGCTATTTGTATGTCATATTTCACATACATTTTCTCTTAAGACCACCTTGCCTTAGTTTCCCCTTTTTGAACCTTAAAACTTTACATTTCTATGAAATTTCCTTACATTTCCAAGTTTCCAAAAATTTTTGTTTTCCTCTTTAAACTTGACATTTCCTTTCATTTCCAAGTTTCCAGAAATGTTCGCTTTCCTCTTTTGAATCATTTCTAAATCATTTCCTTACATTTCCTAGTTTCCAAAAATGTTCGCTTTCCTCTTTTGAATCTTTTCTAAATCATTTCCTTACATTTCCTAGTTTCCAAAAATATTCAGAATACATTCATAACACATAAGACATGTCATTTCGCACAATTAAACTGAAAATGCATAGGCCCTTTTTAGGATGTTACAGTTCTACCCCCTTAAAATAATTTCGTCCTCAAAATTTCCTAGCTAAAATAATTGAGGGTATTGTCGTCGCATTGCCTCTTCTGGCTCCCATGAAGCTTCCTCCGATCCATGGTTGCGCCATAACACTTTGACTAGAGGAACTGACTTCCTCCGTAACACTTTCACGTCTCGTTCCAAAATCTGAATCGGCTCCTCTTCGTAGGATAAGTCTGGCCTTAGCTCCACCTCTTCAACCGGTACTACGTGAGATGGATCCGATCGATATCGCCGTAGCATGGAAACATGGAATACGTCGTGCATCTGCTTCAACTCTGATGGCAACTCTAACTGATATGCCACTGGTCCAACTTGCTTCAACACTCGGTAGGGCCCTATAAACCTTGGGCTTAACTTCCCTTTGCGACCAAACCTCATCACCTTCTTCCAAGGCGAGACTTTCAGAAACACTTGATCTCCCACTTCAAACTCTATTTCCTTCCGCTTAAGGTCTGCGTCACGACTTACGCCTCATCGAGGCTTCTTTTAACCGTGCCTCGATTATCTCAACCTTCTCTTCGTTTACGCCACTAACTCGGGCCCAAAACTCGACGTTCTCCTAACTCGAGTCCAACAAGTAGGTGTTCGACATTTCCGACCATACAACGCTTCATATGGTGCCATCTCGAATGCTAGCCCGATAGTCGTTTTTGTAGGCGAACTCACTAAAGGCAAATAGTCTTCCCAACTTCCTCGGAAATCCATCACACCTGACCTCTCAACATATCCTCCAACACTTGTATAACCTGTTGATCGCCTGTCGATTGTGGATGAAAAGCCGTAGTGAAGTCTAACTTAGTGCCTAAAGCTTGATGAAGTGCCCTCCAAAATCGAGACGTAAACCTTGGGTCCCTATCGGAGATGATCGATACCCGCATCTCCGTGCAACCTCACAATTTCCGCTACATATAATTTGGCCAACTTCAAGAGAATAATCCATTTCTTCGGAATGAAATGCGCGGACTTGGTCAAACGGTCCACTATTACCCATACCGAGTCCTTCTTAGTAGGCGTAAGGGGAAGCCCACTAACGAAGTCCATGGTGATTCTTGCCCACTTCCATTGTGGAATCTCGATTGGCTGAAGTAATCCTGATGGAACTTGGTGTTCAGCCTTAACTTGCTGACACGTCAGACATTTCCCCACGAATTCAATAACTTTGTCAAAGGCACGGCTATTGACGAGAACCCTTCTACAAACCTCCTGTAATAACCTGCCAAACCTAAGAAACTTCAGATTTCAGCCACGGACCTAGGTGGTTTCCAATCCAACACTGCCTCGATCTTCCTAGGATCCACCCTTATTCCCTCTACGAATACCACATGTCCTAAGAATGCAACCTCCTTAAGCCAAAATTCACACTTGCTGAATTTGGCATAGAGCTTCTTTTTCCTTAATACTTGTAGCACTATCCGTAGGTGCTCATCATGCTCATCCTCTGACTTCGAGTATACTAAGATGTCGTTGATGAACACGACGATGAACCTATCCAAGTAGGGTTGGAAGACCCGGTTCATCATATCCATGAACGCGGCTGGAGCGTTCGTCAACCCAAACAGCATTACTACAAACTCATTTCTTGCCTCCGGCTGAATTAACACTGGAGCTTCAGTCAAGACCTTCTTGAGCTTCTCAAAGCTCTGCTGTTGCTTATCCGTCCATACAAAGGGTACTTCCTTCCTCAATAACTTGACATTTCCTTTCATTTCCAAGTTTCCAGAAATGTTCGCTTTCCTCTTTTGAATCATTTCTAAATCATTTCCTTACATTTCCTAGTTTCCAAAAATGTTCGCTTTCCTCTTTTGAATCATTTCTAAATCATTTCCTTACATTTCCTAGTTTCCAAAAATATTCAGAATACATTCATAACACATAAGACATGTCATTTCGCACAATTAAACTGAAAATGCATAGGCCCTTTTCAGGATGTTTCAGGAAGCGTGGTGGGCCCATAACCCACAGGTCCCAGGATCGAAACCTGGCTCTGATACCAAACTGAAACACCCCAAACCCGGCCCACGAGCCTTGACCGGATCTGGTATGTTCCTTGAAGAAAACCAGTTCACATTTCCTTTATTACCTTTGAAAAACTGTGGGTTTTGAAGAAAGTTTGTTTGTGGGTTGGGCTTGAGTTGAAAACAAGTTTGTTTTATGTTAAAAACCCATTTACCTCGAGTGACAAAATATTTAAAGTTTATTCTTAAACTAAATTGACTTAAGCTCTAATAAAATTTTGTCACATAGCAAATAGAACAGAAATTAACATAGTTCACTATGGCCTTATTACATCAAATAAAACCCAAAATAAAATTTATAAAGTGCTTAAATAAATTAAAATGTCCAAATTAAATAAAACTTCAAGCTGAGCATGGCCACCACAAGTTCTGCCGTCTCGGTCCATCACTGTTCATCACCTCAAACATGTTCCCACAACGGGGTGAGTCAACAGACTCAATGTGTACTACAACAGTAAATCTTAACAACTTAGGCATACGTAATCACATCACATACCAATTCACATAATAGATCAAAATAATGATGCAATCCCAACCCAAACTTATATGCCATCCGCTACACATCCCCGCACTCAACCTCGCACACCGTGGGACTACTAAGTCGACCCTCCATCCGCTACACACCATCGAAGCGCGTCGGCTGCGGTCGACGTGCTCATCGCCTCTTATGAGTATTCATGGTCTTAGGTCACCACACTCGGATATCGTGGTCTTAGGTCACCACATTCGGATTATCGTGGTCTTAGGTCACCACATTCGATTTCGTGGTCTTAGGTCACCACATTCACTTCCCTTTTCAATAACCCATGTGCCCCATAACATATATTATGCATTAACATGCCAATTTTCACATTCTTATCACATATTAAATATAACATGTTTCATAATCCTAGTAGGAGTAGGATACGCACTGGTACTTTGTACCATTCACTGTACCTTAGCCATATTCTTGCACATTCTTATAGTCACATACAAATTAAATAATGCCATAAATAAATTAAGAAGTAGTGTGAGGTACACACCTGATTAACTTAGCGTATTCCTTGAAATCCCGAAAAAAAAGAAAAATCGATCTATCGCTTTAGATCCTTAATCCCTACATTTGGTCAATCCCTTACTATTTAGTAAAAGCCTATTCGGCCATAAGATCAAATCTGAAGGATTATTGTAACCAAAACTTACCTTGTGCCGATCAAATCCCGAAAACTTGCTGAGCTCCTTCTTGAAATCGGCTAGCCATTAAATCACTTAGCTATGTCAGTTTCCGGCTTTTGAATAAATAAGAAACAGTTCTAAATACCAAAAATAGGCCTTGGCCGAATACCTTATATGCTTACCTTGTGGATTCTAAAGTCCCGAAAAGATTCACTTGCTTAGGGAGTTGTCGAAATACCTATGGACTCATGTTAGATCCGATTTCATCCTTAAACATAATTAATGGCCTTTGGCCGAATATTCACATGTCTTACCTTGAAGCTTTAAATCCCGAAAAATCCTCATTTTAGTCACCTACTCTGATAATCCCGAAAGATCCTTCCATATTTCGGCCAAAATTAATAATAGGGATTAGTCCCTAAATTTCGATAAGTCTACAATATAAAAGAATGGAAACCAAACTTGGATCTTACCCTTATTTGAAGAAATCGATTGCACTTTCACTTCAACCTTCAGGGATTCGGCTATGGCTAGATGATGATCTCACAACCTTCGGCTTTTGGAAGGTTGAGAGAAAAAGAAAAAAGGAAGAGAAGAAAGGTGAAGAAATCGGCTTGCTTTGCTAGAGATTTCGATTTTGACAAGATAGCAGAGAAGAGAGGATTTTGCTAGGAAAATTCGGCAGAGGGAAGAGAATGAATGAATGGCCTTAGTTCTCCTCCTTGTGCTGAAATTACTAGGCCAAGACTCCCTTACTTGGCCACCACTCTTCTATTTTGATAGCTTTATCCTTTAATTTAAAATTAAAAGAAATAATCCTTTTAATTATACCAATAATTATCCTCATTTATCCACCTATTTAACCAAAATTTAAAGAGGATAAAACTCCTCTTTTAAGAGCCTTCATGCCGTCCAACTCCTTGCTCCTTGTAGCAAAATAAAAATCTTTTATTTTGCTTCCTATGTGACTCAACCATGGCCCCTTTCTCTTTGGACATGGCGTCACTTGCTAGGCCCTAAGTGGTGCCTTGTAGCCATTTTACCAAGGCTATTTGTATGTCATATTTCACATACATTTTCTCTTAAGGCCACCTTGCCTTAGTTTCCCCTTTTGAACTTTAAAACTTAACATTTCTATGACATTTCCTTACATTTCCAAGTTTCCAAAAATTTTCGTTTTCCTCTTTAAACTTGACATTTCCTTTCATTTCCAAGTTTCCAGAAATGTTCGCTTTCCTCTTTTGAATCATTTCTAAATCATTTCCTTACATTTCCTAGTTTCCAAAAATGTTCGCTTTCCTCTTTTGAATCATTTCTAAATCATTTCCTTACATTTCCTAGTTTCCAAAAATATTCAGAATACATTCATAACACATAAGACATGTCATTTCGCACAATTAAACTGAAAATGCATAGGCCCTTTTCAGGATGTTACACTTCTTAATTTTAATTCCACCGAAAAACAAAACCATTTTCCTTCATTGAAAGATCTTAAGTTTTGGAAATGGTTTAGCACTCTTTCATGGTAAGAATTTTTGACCTATTGTGAGTAATTTTTATATTTTTGAGATTGTTGCAACTAGGTCCAGCTAACGCGTACCTTCGTTTTTTTAAACTGCTACGGATTTTGGATTTTCCATTGATGAACCTTTGTTATTTTTTTATGTTAAATGATGATTTTGAAGTATTGGTTGTTAGTTAGGATTAATTTGCAAAGTAATTTTTGATAGTTTTAATTAAAGGACTAGTTTGATAAAATGTTAAAATTGACATAGAATTTTTGTAATTTTTTAATAAATATGGGCTATCCTAGTATGCGAATAAATTTGGCTAGCTTGAGTATTAGAGAAATTTTTTTAAATTTGGAATTTTGTTAAATTGAGTTGGGATGTGTATTTGAATTTGATGAGATTCAACTTAATCATTATAGATCAAGATTTGATTCGTATGGAGGATAACCAAGGAAAAAGGGAAAATGTTGGATTAGACCCTTCGAGTCAGCCGTTAGCAAATTCTAGGTAAGTTCATAGAATTAGTGAATAATTTTATATGTTTATAAATTATATTGTTTTCTATTTCTTTAAATTGGGTTGTCACTGAATATTTAGTAATGAAATCTAATTATGAATTGTATATAATTATGTATAAAGTAAAAGTGTACTATTCAAAAATTGAGAAATGGTTGAGAAATATGAATGATATTATCTTGGAATGGATAAAATAAATATACGGTATGTGCGTAGATATTGTGTAAGTGCCTCTGATTTTGTTAATGTGATGAACTCAGTTTAAATTCCCATTTGAACATAGTAAAAAAATAGGATATGATTGGCATGCCAATAGGTTTAGAAGGCGCACTGGTATGAGATTGCACTTCGGTGCCTCTAATTGCACAGTTGTGCCTCTGTTATGCATATTTGATGCCTTTGGTGTGGAGTAGTTACCTGAGTATTCGAGTCAAGTTACTATAGTTCATCGGGCTACATAGTAATTGACTTAAAACTTATTTTCTTGCTCAATTCTATGGAACGTTTAAATTGCTACTATGTGATAAACATCACTATAAAATGCTTTTGTATAAATTTTGATAAGTACATTGAGATATGGTGATTGATAGAATTTGGTTAGTTCTTTTAAAAAGTATCATTTACGTTATATATGATTATATACTAATGCAGTGTAATCTTGCATTCAGTTATCAGGAATTAGAGATTCATCCTTTTGATTATCTATTTTGTTTAAGGTAAGTTGATATTCAATTCATGAATAATTTGTAGATGATATGTTTAGATGAATATGGAGATGTTAAGTGATGAAATTAAATAATTAATGATTATGTGTTTAAAATTTGTTTGTAACAATTTTGTAACAAAAGGAAAGGGTACAGTTATATATATGAAACACATGCTTTGTAAATGCAATATTGGTGACAGAGTTATGAATTTGAATATCAAAGGATGATTTGTTTTTATTTGAACTATCGTGGATTCTGAATCACTTAATTGAAAGTTTTGGTACTGACATTATGCGATTTTGGAAACGATTGTCAGGTTTAGAAATTTAATGCTCTTTTAGTATTCATTTATGGAATGAGGTAAGTTGATTTGAATCTTTAGCTATGGACTTACTAGGCTTCTTAAGCTTACCTATTTTCTTTTTTGTTTTTATAGTTAATGTTTTGCGGAACGGTTCGGACAGATCAGCTTCAACGCTCACATTTTTCAAACCCTCTTCGATAGCTTTTGTCTTTGAGTCATTTTGGTTGTGGCATGTATATAGGACTTGATGTGGTTATGGTTAATTTATTAGTTGAATTGTAACTAAGCTCTTATGGTTGTGATTTGGTAAGTTAAGTCTCAAGTTGATAATATTTTGGTATGGAAATGTTTGTGCTTTTGGTTAAACATTGTTTTGATTTGGTAACTTTATCGATGTTGAAATAAAGTATGGCAATTTTTGATAGGTAGTTTATGATGTTGGTCAAGTTAGATTTATTTATGGTAAGTGTAACATTTGTGATGTGATTATTTTAAGTGATGTGATTATTGTATTTGTGTAACATTTGTGGGGTCAATGAGGACACATTGGTTAGGCACATAGAATGTGAGATTTGGTACATTTGGTTTGTGTTTGAATGTGCTTTTAACCATGTGAAACAAGCTAGGCATGGTGTGTCTTGGTGTGCAAGAATTGGTGTTTGTTTTAGCTAGCATTAGATGTTAAAAATGGATCACATGGCTTAAGACATGGGCTATCACTGTAACAGCCCATTTTTTAGTGGTGTCAGAACAGTGGTTTTGGGACCAAAAATTCAACGTGTCAATCCGTAAATATTAATTATTTAATATTTACGAGGTCACTAGTTTCGTATTAAAATTTGGTCTAAAAATTTTAACGTTTAGATAGTTGATTAAACGAAAAGGACTAAATTGTAAAAGTTGTGAATGTTAGTTTCTATTATTTAAAGGAGTTAAATAGTTATAGAATAAAGAAGTGGTGGACTATTATGGCAAATAAACCATATAGAAAGGTAGTGGACAAATTTGGGTATGGTTTTATGAATTATTAAGTTATAATATAAGGGTAAAATGGTAAAATAGTAATTAAGTAAACTTAAACTAATAATAAACAAAAATTTATCACCATCCTCAAGCTACAATCGACTTTGGAAGAAGAAAACACCATTTTGGAATAGCAAAGTTCGGTCAAGCTAGGGTTGGAGCTTGTAAGTGATTTTTTATTCTATTTTTAGTGATTTTTATGTTTCTTAGCTCGTATTAGCTTGATTTAGCTAACTCGAGGACTAATTTGTAAAACTATCAAACGTTATGGATTATGCCATTGATGAGTTTGAGTTATCTTTGAAGTTTTATGGTAGATTGTTGAGCCTAGTTGTTAGATAGGACTATTTTGTAAAGTAGCTTTTGATGATTTTAACGTTTAAGGACTAAAATGTAAAAATAGTAAAATTGCTTGTACTTGATTGAATTAACAGAAAATATGGGCTGTAATGAGCTCCTACAGGGTTCGGCTAAGCTGGGTTTAAGTTGAAAATGGTTTAATTGCGTGTTTTGGACTTAGGGACTAAATTACATAGAAGTGAAATATTGGGGTAATTTTGTAAAAAAAAGGTCTAAAAGGACTTAATTGCATAAAATGAGTTAATTTTCCTGTTGGAATTAGTTAATTGAATGAAATTATTATTCTAGATCAAGAATGAGTTCAAAATCGAGGAAAGAAGAAAGTTGCAGAATAGCCCATATACTTTCATTATTGTTGCGGCTTAGTCTGGTAAGTTCGTTCGGTTTAATTTAATACAAATTAAATGTGTGTCATATGAATTTAATTGTTGAGTGTTGAATAATGTATTAATGCTTGTAATTAAGAATGGAAGTAATGAGTCGTTATAGCATTCAGTACTGATGAAATATCTTGAGCCGGATGAACGAAGGATAGAGTACGATTGGCATGCCAATAGATTAATTTGCGCGCGGTACGGGATTGGTATGAGATGTGATGATGATTCTTCTATATCTCCTATACACTGGATATATTGAGTTCGTACATTTGTTGCGGACTATCGTGTTATATTACAGTGTTTTCTGGTGTGTTATCGGGGGTGGATGTTAGCCTACGGGCTAGGCACTTAGTGTCAAGGTGTGTTATCGGTTGGATTAGCTTGTATAAGCGTTTGGTGTGTTCTCGGATGGTTAATCATGTACTCTTATCCGTATAATGTTCAACGACAATGTTTTGGTGATAATCAAATGTTATTGAAATGTACAAAAATTGATTTATATTCTTGTTGAGCATTGACTCAGCTGTTGTGACTGCGTTGACAGGAAGTTTTGATTATTAAACTTGTAAATATAATTTATTTATTTAATTTGGTAAGCTTTATCGTTTTAATCTTCGAACTTACTAAGCTTATGAAAGCTTACTCGTGTTTTTGTCTCTTTTTTGTAGATTACTATTTTGTGGAAGTTGGGAGATCGAATCAATTTGAAGAAATCACACTATCCGATGATCCTCTTAGTAGATTTTGATTACAACTTAGATTAATGATCTACCGTAATTCGGTGTAGCAGATTAAACTAGTTTTCACATTTAAGGAGCTTGAATACTAGCATTTTCGTTATGTTTTAATTAGGTTTCTTTAGTTTTACGAACAATCAATAAATTGTGCAAATCGAGTCTTTTATTAACCTTAAGGGCCAAATGAGGCCTAAGGGAGAACTAACGTACTTTGTGAGTGTGCAGGAGACCATTAGAAGGCATTTCGGGCCAATACTGGACATTCTGTTGCAACATGGGAGATCCAATGTTGCAACATAGAGACCAGAATAGAGAAAGTGAAAAACTTCCTTCAATGTCGCGACATCCTTAGCCTATGTCGCGACATACCCCTAAAGATGGTTGCAGAGGAGCATATTGGTTGCTATGTCCGACACAGGTCCTGGTGTGTCGCGACATCGACTCTGTGACAAGAATAAAACACGAAACAGGGGCGTTTTGGTCTGCACAATCGAACTTAAAGCTTGGGAACGTCAACTAACCTAGGGTTAAGGACAATGGCTACTTGAAGTCTATAAATAGACCTCTCTAGAACACATTTTAGAGGCTTTCCATTAGCTCAAAATATTTTTTTTTTTAGGTTTTAGATTTGTTTTCTTGTTTCTCTTAGGTTTTCATAGTCTACTTTATTTGTTTCTTCAAGAGACCTGATTGTAAAGCAAGATTAACTTCTATGGATTCATATTATTCAATATCAATCATGCTTTTTTAAACTCTCTAGGGTTACTCAACGAATTAATTGTTTGGAAAAGGAAGAACGTGAAACAAACCCTAAGCCTAACAACCCTGGGAAGTCATCAAGGTGGGAATTAACCCAAAATTGTTATTGCCCATTTGTGAACTCCTTTACCCCAAGCCAGTCTGGACTGTGAGGTCGAAAGATAAGTAGTTCTTGTTGATTCGTTATGTTAGTGGAAGATTGGAAGATCCTGCTAGGGTAGCGACTAGTTGGTTGATAAGGAACCCGAGATTATAATTAATTGGGATTTCCAAAGCGAGCTAATCACCCATCCTCAGATTTGATTCACTTTATTTATCTCTATATCTCGCAACTTTAATTTATTTTTATGTTATTTTATTTTATTATTTTACAAACCCTAAATATATTTCTTATTTTAATCTCGTATTATAACTAACTTAAAGTATTAATTACATCTTTAATTGTTGAGGTAAAGATTGATTTAGTACTCGCCTCCCTTGGGTACGACCCTCGGAGTACTCCCCTACTTCATTGTAAAATCTATATTACAAATCGACCAGTATACTTGCGAATATCGCCTCATAAGTCTCTATTTTATTGCAGTACTCACATCCTGGACATTAGTACGCCGGATGCTGTCACTTATATGGCATGTAATAGGAGGTTTTAAGCTTGTTTGTAAAGATGCATAATTGCTTAGGTTGTCAAACTTGTTATGCTTATGATCTTGATTTGTTTTACAACTCCTTCATAAATGTATATATGATTACAATTTAGACACAAGTGGATGTAGTTATGTGAGTCAATTGGAAAGCTTGGTTACCTTAATGTATACTAGTTGAGATTAAGTGTTCATAGCTTGGAAGTCTAACTAGATAATGAAATGTTAAGTGATTATGTAACACCCCTTACCCGTATCCGACGCCGGAACCGGGTATGAGGCATTACCATACTTAACTCGCTCAAACATACAACATGACAACATAAAATTTCATTTCGATTTAAAACTTCTCATTCGAGATCATAACGTCCCTCTTATAGGTCTACAAGACCTTAAACATACTTACGGAGTGGTTCGGGACTGAACTGGAAACTTTTGAACACTTAGAAAATTTCTGCTTAAAGTAGAGCCACACACTCGTGTGGTGAGGGTCACGCCCGTGTGGGCAGGCCATGTGGTCACACACGCCCATGTCCCTAGTCCGTGTGGATTTTATTTTTCATTTCGAACCTACAGGGGTTTTCACACGGTCGGGCACACGCCCGTGTCCATGGCCCGTGTCCCTCACACGGCCTAGACACGCCCGTGTCTTAGCCCGTGTGTAAAAACCTTGACAATCTGTTTCTGACGTCATCATCTCAATAAGGTCACACGGCCAAGGCACACGCCCGTGTCCTTAGACCGTGTGTAGATTTAAATTCCTAATTTCAAGTGCAGACTTCACACGGCCTGGGCACACGCCCATGCTCTATGGCCGTGTCTTCCACACAGTTGAGACACACGACCGTGTCTCAGCCCGCGTAGTTACTACTAGGTATACTGACTTGCCAACTTAGCATGCAGGGGGGCACACGGCTTATCAACACGCCCATGGGGCTGACCATGTGTCACACACGACCTAGACACACGCCCGTGTGTCTACCCGTGTGGACAATTATAAGGCTAACCACCAAGCCAATTGTCACCCTGAAAAGAAACCACACTTATACCATTTCATTTTAACACACAACATGACCATAAGGCACTTCTAATACCCAAAATCAAGACATCCACACATAGGTTTACACTACATTCATCATATGTATACTTTACTCATTACTCATCCAATCACACAAGCATGCACTTCATGAACTCCTTCATCATTGAATATATAAAACTTATCAAGTATTGGCCAATTTCCAATGTCCATTTACAAAATGAATTGAACGACATTAATAGCCACAAATTGGCTAACCAATATGACTTATCACAAAAATAACCAAGTTCTTATACATGCCATACTCAAAATAAATCAAACTTTGCTATACCAAAGAGAAGTTGATAGTGTGATTCGAACTTCGACATCCTACGATCCCCAAGTTAACTTGGCGATACTACAAGGAAAAGGGAAAAGAGAGGGAGTAAACATAAAGCTTAGTAAGTTTGCATGAAATAAATAGCAACATAAAGGTTCATGATAATATCCATTCATCACATTAAATAATACACAAGTTCTCAAGCACATCAGCATAACTTACTCATGCTTACTCTTACCAACTCACATATCACATTTTGTATTTATTACTCGTAAGTTACTCATGGGTACCTGTATCACTTCATCACATAAGTTTAGCACTTTTATTCTCTTGAACATAGACTTAGCTCTTTGCTATCTTCAACATAAATTTAGTTATTTACCCGTTGAACTACTTGGAATATCGAAGGATACTCAATCTCATCATACATGTAACACGATGCCAATGCCATATCCCAGATATGGTCTTACATGGGATCACATCTCGATGCCGATGCCATATCCCAGATATGGTCTTACACGGGATCTCATATCTCAATGTCCATACCATATCCCAGATATGGTCTTATACAAGATCGTATAATGATGTCGATGCCATGTCCCAGACATGGTCTTAAATGAGATCTCCCTTTGGTGCCGAGGCCATGTCCCAGACATGGTCTTATATGGGACCTTCTTTGTCTCATGTTGTGAAAACGGTATCCTTACTATTCCTAATGTTCAACCGGGTCTTCAACTTTACATAATTTCATTATACTTTCATCGAGGCATCATTAATAAAATTCATAGAAATAATATAAATTTCTCATGATATCAAGCAATTAAGAATATAATAGCATTATGTAGCTTTAATTTCACACAAACTTACCTCAGTACCAGAATATGTCAATTTGCAATCTAGTCCGAAACCTTGCCTTTTCCTCGGTCAAGGTTAATTCCACGTTCTTCTTGATCTATAATAACAAATTCACTCATTTAATTACCACATTAATCAATACATTTCAAAAATCATACTTTGGCAAAATAGACTTTCACATAAATTACGATTTTACCCCTAGGTTCGTAAATCGATTCTAATCAAATTTCTTCCTTTAACAAGCCTAGCTGAACATTTACTACTCTCATAGAAACTCCCAATACTCATTATTTCACACATTTACCACCTATTTTATAACATTTACAAAAAGGTCCTTTTTAGGTGTTTTCATGGAAACACCTTTCATAAAAGTTGTTTATTTAACAACCAAAACTCATTTTCTTCCATAAAATTTCAGAAATAAACACTAATTATCTCATGGAAAAACCCTAGATTTTCAGCCATTTTGCAAAATAGTCCCCTCATTAGCTAGCTCAAGCTACAAGGGTCTCAAAAGTACAAAAATTATCAAAGAATGACCATCAAAACACTTACTTGCAAGGAGAAAAGCTTGGTTGAAATTTTTCATGCTTCCATGGCTGTTTTTTCTTGGGAAAAATCGGTGGAGAGAAGGATGAGAAAATATGATATCTTTTCTTCTCTTTATTTTATTATATTACATCAATTTAATCCACCTAATCCACTAACTTTGACCAATTTTCACATTTCTTGTCCCCTATGGCCGGCCACTCAATTTCTAAGGGTCTAATTACACATTAAGGACCTCCAATTAAGGTTCTCTAGCTATTTAATACCTCTAGCTTGTAAAATAAAACTTTCGAACTTTATGCGATTTAGTCCTTTTTCAAAATTGAGCATGAAGTCGCTAAAATTAAAGCACCAAAGTTTTCATACACTCGTATAATCATATTATAACTCATAAAATAATATTAAAATTAATTTTCTCTGACCTTGAATTAGTGGTTCTAAAACCATTGTTTCGACTAGCCCCTAAATCGGGCTGTTACAGATTAAGTTGCGGTGTCCTTGATGACTTATTGGTTAGATCTTTGGTTGATTGATTTAGCATGTTTTGGTTGTTCTTGAATGTGTGTTGAAGCCTTGTGATCATGTGTTAGTTAGTTGGTTTAGGTACCTAAGCATTTGGGAGTGAAAATGACAAGTTTTGGGTTAATTTTGGATGCACACAGCCTGGGACACGGGTTGTCACACCACCGTGTGTCACACACAGCCTACTCATATGACCGTGTGCCTTATTTGTTTTCAGTGCAGGTTGTTCCACACGGGCACAGAGAGTTATAGGACCTGGCGACACGACCGTGTGACCCAGAGCTACACAGTCATAGAGAGCTACACGGCTGTGTGACCTTATTTTACATGTGCACAATTAGTTACATGGTCTGCATACATGGGCATGTGAAGTAGTTACAAGGGCATGTGAAGTAGTTACATAAGCATGTGGAGTAGCCACACGGCCATGTCTGGCGCCACACATTCTGGGTTCTATCACACGGCCTGGACGCACGGCTGTGTGATCCCTGTTTTGAATACTTTTTGTTTTTCCCCAAAACTTCCTAATTTGCTTTGAATTGGTCCCTAATTGTTTCTAAACTATTTTTAAGGCCTTGTAGGCTAGATTTAAGACCCATAAGTGTATGTTTGACTTCAATCTGATTTATTTATGAATGGTGTTAAATAATTGATAAACTCGATGTTACTTATTGTTAAATGTTATGAAATGCACAATAATACTCCGTAACCCCAATCCAGTGATGGGAACAGGTTATGTGTTTAACATTTAATGGTATCAGAGCTATGATTTAGTCAATTCTCGAACTAAATATAGCATACTTGAAGTCTAGAAATTACATGCCATATAAACTTGTGATAGAGTGATATTGATTGATCCGATCAAACCCTTACTTTCTTGTAGATTTTAAAGATGTCATCTGAATCTGATCATGATGAAACTAATGAAGTTAATAGTAAAGTCCTGACTACAATTCTGGAGCTAGTTTTAATAGGCCCAATTTGCCCGGGCCCAAACAAACCAAAAAAATAAAAAATAAAAAAAAAACAAAATAAACAGTTTTTTTACAGTCCACTTACAGCCCAGACTATTGCCCAATAAACCATAAACTCATTACACCCAACTAAACCTAATACCCAAAACCGAATGGCCCAATGGCCCAAATTTGGTTTCAGAAATCAGAAACCCCAAACCCTAGGGTTCCCTCCTCGTGCCGTAGCTCCCAACACAAACCCTCGCGTCGCAGCCACTAGCCTTCATCGCCGTCGAGATCTTCGCCATTAACCTGCAAAAGGAAAGAAAAACACAGCAAAAATGGCAAGAAACAACAGGACAATATCTTTTGTATTTATTTTGTGATTTATTTTCAGGGCTATAAAAAGCCCTAACGAAATCTGTAAAAGATGAGATACACGAAAAATATACAGAGAGAAATACAGAGATTAATACGGAAAAAAAATCAAAGAACAGAAGGTGATTTCTGGTTATTCTGTTTCGCTTAGTTTTTTTTATTTTATTTTCGATTCATGCAAACACTTCTATATAAATATTACTGTAACATCCTGAAATTGGGCCTAGTAGAATTGGGCCTATTGGGCCCCGAGCGTAGAAGCATTTTAGAATTTTTGAGAATATGAGAATGGCATAATTGTGAGTTGGACTTAATGGGTAAGTCAATTAGGAAGGTTACGGGGTTTTTATGAAGTCCCGGGGTCAAGATTAAGCCATAGGAAAAATTTTGATTTTGGGCACTTTAGTGAGGTGAGCTAGTGGAGGCAAGACTTAAGCGTAATTGGTTATATTTTGTTATCACAAAAAGCAAGGTGGCCTAGTGGGTGGCGTCACAAGAGAGCATGGAGGGGGGAGAGTGTTCGAATCCCACCTATTGCAAATTATTGGATTTATTTTTGTGCTTCTTTCCAAAGTGTCGGTTATGGCTATAAATAAGGAAAGGAAGAATTTTTAATGATGGAAAGAAGACTAAGGAATATGGTAAGGAGGAAAACAAGGGAAAAACAAGGAAAGAAATAAAGGAAAGGAATAAGGGAAGGGGACATGTTGGCCGAATATTAGGAGTTGCCTAGGGAAACATATTTTGGTCAACTCTCATCTTTTGGTAAAGGTAGTACACGGTTTTGGTAGGGGGAATGAGGGAGCCGAATTTCGTATAGCTTTTTACAAGTTTTGTGCATGAGAGGTATTTTACTCTTTTTGGAACATTTTGAGTTTTCTCTTTTCCAATTTCTTCCCTCACTTGCCGAAACTCTAAAGCCAAAATTGTGCACCTTTTTCCTTTGTTTTGCCGAAACACTCAAGCCACTTTGCTCTTCTTTTCTTGTTTTCTCATCGTTCCTCCTATCTTTCTCTCTTCTTTCTTTAGTCGACCATATTTGGAGGACGAATCTTCCTCGTTTCTTTCTCTCAAAGTAGTCGAATCCTCTTAGCCACTATCTCTCCTCAATTTTTGCGTGTTAGACATTTCTCCTTGGTTGAATCGGGTAAGGGGCTTCATTTTATTCCTTTCATCTGCTTTTCTTCCTAGCCGAATGTGTGTCCATCACTATTCAGTTGTTCTACTTTGTTTCTAAACCAAAATATCACTCTCTTCTACTCCCTCATATCTTGATCATCTTCTTTTTGTAGTATTCTTATGGGTTGGCCGAATATCTCATTCTTGCCGATTTATCTCTAGCCTTAAGCCAATCGGTGGAAGTTGGACCTATTCTTGTCAAGGGACTAAATCGCTCGTTCTTCTCTACTTGTTGATCCTACGGAAGTAGTGGTAAGCCAAATCCTATCCCTAAACAACTACTCTCTCATAGTAGTAATTTTCTGACCGAGACTTTTTCAATGGAGGCAAGTGGTAACGATTTGAAAGGAAAATCGATAGGAGGATAAAAAGGGAGTGGACTTGCAATCTCTACTCCCAAGTTTAAGCGTAGAGCGGTATCGGCAGTTCGGGATTTCCCACCGGGTTGTGGACCATCATCCGGTCAGAATAGGCAAATCGTGGTCGTTCACGATACTAAGGGTAAGATTTTCTTAGATCGTCTGATTTAGATTTGGATTAAGAAACTCTTTTGTTAGTTAATCGAGTGTTATGGTGACATAGGTGCCGACGATCAAGAAGGTTTAGTCCTTACCGTAATCAGGTGTGTAATCTCACACCGAAATCCCATTGATTCATGACTCACCATTATGTTGGAAGAATAGATCGTTGTTATTTTCAAGCCTAATAACCGTAATATGGCATGAAAATCGAGTAACTTGCTTAATCAACGTTATTCCTAAAGATCTGTTAAAATCGGTATTAAATTACTAAATTACGAAAATGCCCCTATGGGCCGATTTACAAAAATGCCTCTATGGGCTGATTTACCAAAATGCCCCTATGGGCCGAATTACTAAAATGCCCCTATGGGCCGATTTACCAAATTGCCCCTATAGGCCGATTTACCAAAATGCCCCTATGGGTCGAATTGCTAAAATGCTCTAACGGGCTGATTTGCTAGAATGCCTTAGTGGGCTGAATTACCAAAGTGCTATAATGGGCCGATTCACCGGATTAATTCACTAGATTAATGGTTGTTATATATATATGTGGCTATTATATTGTATTATGTATGTGGCATTTTTACATATTGCATGGGATGGGAAAAATTGTATGGAGAGTAGTGTAGCCTGGTGGCATTGCCACAATTTGTTTATTATTGTGCTTAATTATGATTTCGGTGGCTTGACCATAAAAATATTATATAAATAGCAGTTCGACTGCAAATTGGTGTGAGCGGCGGGGTGGGTTGACTTGATCCCCACAAGTGTGATTGGCTGGTCGGGGGTGTGATGGATGGATGGGTTGGGTTGCATACATTTACTTCATTTAAATATTGTTATGTAAATGGGCTTAGGCCCAAGATGTTGCTATACGGGTTCAGGCTCAGTGGATGACGGTAAGGGGATTATGCACAGAGTTCTTGTAACTCACCCCCTTTTCCTTAATCCTTGCAGGTAATGCTCAGTAACGAGGACTTGGGGCCACGGATGACTCGGTGGAGGCCATACTCTATAAATGATGTTTTCTAACATTAGAAAACTTCTTTTCCGTTTTATTTTCGTTACTCTTACTATTTTGGGTTTTAAAGTTGTAATAAGGCCTCTGGGATATGTTTTATTTTGCTTTATGTTTAGACGTATTTAATATCTTTCTTGATTTGTTTTAAATGGGGATTTTCTAAAAATCATAATTAACGGTTTTCCAAAATTGATTAATAAATGGATTTCGTAATAAATATGTACAAATATTTTAACTTGGACTTTTCCTCCGAAGTATCATCGTCATTTTCAAAAGTTATGATTTTAAAGATTACCTGATAAATTTTCAATTCATCAATCAACCTCTCGAGATTTGTAGTATTTTTAACGAATATCTATAACTAAACTTGTTTTTCTTAACTATACCAAATAACATCAACTTTAGTAAATATCACAAGCTCTTTATACGTTTTCTTCATGTGACATGCCAGATCCGGTCATACCGCATGGACCGGGTTTGGGGTGTTACAATTACTAACCATGAAGAAAATGAGTTTACATTCGAAAAACGAAGTTTTTTTACCTTAGGGCCGCCGTGAGCGACGGCGCGTGAGGTGCGTGGGGGACGTACGATGACGGCCGGAGGTCAGAAGACCTATGAAGGTAGAGCATTCTCTGGCCATTTCGTTGTTTTTTTTTAGAAACTGGATTAAAATGTTTTTTTTCGCTATTTTTTAGTTTATATAGGCCATCCATACGACGCCGTTTTGGGGGTCACCTTTAAAGGCCAAAACGATGTCGTTTAAGGGCCAGGATCTGCGCGTTGACCCGATACCCGGGGAGGATCCGCGTGTTTTTATAAAAGGGGCAATTTGCCTCTTTGGTCCTTCCACATTATTGTAATTTTATAATTCGTATTTTTTTATTTCCGATTTGGCCCAGGATTATGGCCTCTGCTTCAATTTGGTCCCTAAGGCCATTTTAAAGGCAGGTGATGAAACGGCGCCGTTTAGGAGATAGGGCATAATTGCTCAATAAGTCCCTATAGTTTGGCGTGCGTTCCAACATCATCCTTTTTACAATCTTACTTCAGATTTTTTTTATTCTGATTTGATCCTGGTTTCTTTGATTTTTTAAATTCTTTTCATTTTCATTTTTTATTCTTATTTTTAATTATTTTAGTATCATATATGTATTAAATTATTACTATTTTTTTATTGATATTAGGTTATTTTATTAAGTTCAAAATTATTTATGTATTACATATCATTTTAAAATTTGCACATTAGCTATTATATTATATACTTTTTAAATTTTGTATATTATATATTATTATATTATATTACATATGACATTTAAATTATTTTATCCTTAATATTGTATAAAATTTTGTATATTGTATAACATATATTGTTTATATTATTTATTTTTAAATATGTAGTTTTTATGCATATATGTATTAGATTATTGTATTATAAATATATTTTTATTTAAAGTTATGTATATTTATTTCTTTAAAAATATATCTTACTTTGTTTTCTCATGAATATATATATTATTTTTTTAGAATTTGCCATATTGTTTTTTATTATTATAGTATTTTTTATATATATACATTATTCCTCTTATTGTTATCTTGTGTAAAATTTTCATGGTTATTCCTTAATTTTTTTTAATAGATTTTTTATTGTTTACCTTCTATCTTTCATTTGATCATTCATATTTTAAGTTTGTAATCTTTATTTACCTTGGTATAATTGTTATATTGCTGGCATTATTTGCATTATTTGTTATGTTATTATTTTTACTTAGTAAAATGCTCTTTGAAATTTATGTTTGGTAATGTTCTAATGCCACATTTCATTCAAATCATTGTTTTAGAAAATGTATTTCATTTTTAATTGCAATTATTTATCAAAAAGTTTTTCTTAAATAAGGCAATGTTTTGTGTTTAGAAATTCGAGAAATAGTGCTCTAACGTGCTGGGTTTTGATTTTCCGTTTGACTAAATAACTAAATATCCTTTTAATGAATTTTGTAAATCATGAGATGTTGTTGGTTACGAGGGTTTAAAACATCATGTCCTAACGTTCTGGATGTGATGTTTGTATTCTTTCGGAACAAAAGAATCTCAAGTTCTAACTCAAATTGTTCAAGTTTTTAAAGAAATCATGTTTTCAAATCTTTTCGAATTTTCGACATTAGGACAATAACTAATCAATCCGGTACCAATTTTGGGCGTTACGAGGGTGCTAATCCTTCCTCGCACTTAACCGACCCCCGAACCTATTTTCTTGAATTTCGTAGGCCAAAATCAATATTTTGAAATAAAACGTTTTATAAGGTGATCCGATCACACCTAAGCAAAAAGGGATTGGTGGCGACTCCCATTTTTGTTTTTTTTTTAAAAAAGTCGACCCCGTTTTTCAAACTTAAAAATGGTTTCGACAGCTTGGCGACTCCACTGGGGACCAATAAGAGAGTCAAGCCGTAAAATTGATTATTTCCTGTCCTTTCGTCTAAATTTGAAAATCTGATTTGAAAAATTATGATCCTTTTTATTGCATGTTGTTTTAATATTGAAAAACATTGCATTGCATGACCATTGTGGTCACACCCTTTTAAGTGGGAGTGAGAAGCTACTCATTCGTGAGGTTTTCACCTCCGTGCAGGATAGTGAATCACTTTCGGGATACATCCGTACCTATGTCTTCATGAGATTTTCATCTCCGTGCAGCCATAGGGAAATGTATTCCCCTGAACTGAACTCGGTCCGTATGAGCCTATAATAGGTGAGGATCGAGGAATCTTCTGGTTCAGGTACCTCAACTTTAGAGCTAAACCACACGTAGAAAACGTAAGGACTCACCCTAAGTAGAACTGTGCCAAACCTTAGTGGTACCCAGATAGGTGTTTGTTTATTTTATTTGCTTTATATTTTATATCATGGTACTAACTTGTTGTGCTTTATTTTGGTGCATGTCATTTCATATTTTAAAAGGTATCGATTCACGGTCAGTTACTAAGTTAGAAAGCTCGTTATGGAGAACGAATTTCTTGATAAAGTGAAAGACAATGCAGCTGTCCGTATGTGGTCAGAGCAAACGCAATTAGAGAAAGGGGATAACCTAGCCGAAGGGTACACATCAGAATTATGGGATTACACTCGCATCAGTGTGACGCAAAACAATCTCCAAGAATTAAAAGAAATATGGGACCGGTGGAGTGACGAGACCAAGCAGTTGTTTTACTGTAGCTATGGGGATTTGTCGTACTTGTTGGACATTAATTTAGATGAACATTTGTTTCGGGCCATCACCCAATATTGGAACTCTGTGTACAGTTGCTTTACTTTCGGAAGGGTTGATTTGGTACCTACGGTGGAAGAGTATACAGTTCTATTGCGTTGTCCCAAGATTCAAGTTGATAAAGCTTACTCAAGGGCTGCTAGTGTTTCGACCTTTTGGAGGAAATTGATGAATATTACGGGGATGAGTGAACAGTGGGTCACAGCCAGAATCAAGCAAAAAGGTGAGAGTAAGTGCATCCCATGGAAAGTTTTGAAGGATTTGATTCTAGTACATCCTGATATGAAAAAGAGAGTCGATGTATTCGCTTTGAGTATATATGGATTAGTGATCTTTCCTAGGGCATTGGGATATGTGGATGAAGCAGTCTTAGATCTTTTTGATTGACTTGGAAAATAGGTCACACCTGTACCTGCAATTTTAGCTGAGACGTTCAGATCCTTGAGTGCATGTCGGAGGGCTGGTGAAGGTAGATTCATTGGATGCGCACAATTATTTTTGGTTTGGTTCCAGATCATTTTGGAGAGGTTGACAAGGTTCCTTACGGGTGTTCTTTGAAAGTTATTCCCTTAAAGGAGGCGCAGACTACACGCCGAGGAGGGACGATATATCGAGAGGAAAGGTGGATGGAAATTCTTCAAAACCTCCGAGAGGAAGATGTTGAGTGGAGAGCCCCTTGGATGGTTCCCGGTGAGGTCCTCTATCGGTGTGGAAATTTTGATTGGGTACCTTTGCCTGGAATCTGGGAGCTGTTGGATATGCACCGTTGCTCATACTAAGGCAATACAAAGCAAGGTAGTTCATACTGGCAACACATGGGTTAGCTCAAAGTGAATTCTCATATAAGGGGGATAATTATAAGAAGAAGATTTGAGAGATTTCTGAGGCTTGGAAGCAGACTTGCTGTATGAAAATTTTGACTACAGGTCCGATGGAAACCCTGGAATACAACGGGTGGTTGAGCAAAAGGATCAATGATAACATCACTGGGCCAAGTTTGGAGGGTGCTCGATCGATGGAGGAGTACTTACGAGCGGTCCCATCAGAGTTAGAGATTATAAAGCAAGATTTCGAAAGGAAGAGTGTAGAGCTCGAAAAGAGGATAGAGAAATTGGAGGAGGAAAAAATGCACCTAAGATTAGATGTGGATGTTTAGAAATTGGAGGCCGAAAAATTAAGAAAAGGGAAGAAAAGGGTCGAGGAAGATCTGGATAGTTTAAAGACGGAATATAAGAAGCTATGTCTATCAATGAAAAATGCTGGATTGGGGAAGACTTAGGAACAATGGCAATAAGGGATTCAAGAGGAAAAGGCCAAAGCTGACCATTGGGAGAGGAAGTTTCAAGAAATGCAAGTGTGAAACGAGGCCTTAGAGAAGAGTTTGGCAAAAAGTCGAAATGAAAAAGGAGAATTAAAACCTAGAGTGGCTGAACTTAGACGGTCTCTTCATCACCATCGAAGTCGTAATTCTGCGATCAAGCTAAAGTCAAGTCTGAACAAGATTGAGGAAATAAAGGGTAAGATCGAAGAGTTAGAATCGGCATTGCAAAACTGTGAACTTCGGATCGAGCTTCTTGAAGCAAGAGAAGGGCGTTGGAAGGAAGAGCTTCACCATTCTCATGATCAAGTTAGAAATAGGGATTATCTCATGGGTGAAGCCATAGCTCAGATTCGAGAGGTAGCTGATCATTTACAGACTTTGGCAGTACAGGTTGGTACGTTGAGCATGAAGTATGAGCTACAGTCCGATTGTGGTCAAGAGCTAGCCTTATTTTTTAGGAAAGTTAAGACTTTGGGCATTAGGGCCAAAGCATTTTTGTAGTCCATTTTATGTAAAGGATTTTGTTTTCTAATAAAGTTTTCTAAATGAAATTGAATCTGAATCGATGCCTTTTTGCATTCATGCATTTGCATTACATTGCATCATATGCATTTAAATCCATAGAAACACCCTAATTAGTTGAAGTTATTACAGAAGAAGAGAGAGAGAGAAAAGTTAATTTGGAAACTAAACACTGTTACGGTATACGCGACAAGACAAAAAACATGGATCAAAGACTTGAACAGTTCCAAAGAGACATGCAATACCAGATGCAAGAGCAATTGGCAAAGCTCCAACAAGAGATGAGAGACCAAATGCTGGAAGCCCAAAGAAACATGATGGCTCAAATGGCTCAGCTACTGAACGGGGCGATGGACAAAGGAAAAGGTCCCATGATTAATACTGGAGAAGATAATGAGGACTTTCCTCTGGGTTTTACCCCGCCGCACGCACAAACACGACCTGAGGAGTATCCCCGAAGGCCATCTGTCACGATTAGGCCTCAACAAGGGCAAATTGATACTGGAGTGCCCATGAACTTCCAAGTGGGCACAGGATCTAACCCAGGAGATAACCCTGCTAATCCTGTTATCCCTTATTTAGATATAGCAGAAAGGGAAGGGACAAGAATTGAATCCTCAAGGCAGTTAGAGGATCGTTGTAGATGGTTGGAAGAAAAGTTCAAGGCCTTGGAAAATACTGATAATAAGCATGGAATTGATACTAAAGACTTAAGCTTGGTCCCAGATTTGGTGCTTCCTCATAAGTTCAAAATGCCAGAATTCGAGAAGTACAATGGGACTAGCTACCCTAAAGCCCACATTACCATGTTCTGTAGACGGATGACCGGCTATGTTAATAATGATCAACTCTTGATTCATTGTTTCCAAGATAGTTTGGTGGGGGCAGCGTCCAGGTGGTACAATCAACTGAGCCGTGCTAGGATTAGTTCCTGGAGGGACCTAGCCCAAGCTTTTATGAAGCAATACAATCATGTCACAGACATGACGCCTGACAGAATCACCTTGCAAAACATGGAGAAGAAGTCAAATGAAAGCTTCAGGCAATATGCGCAAAGATGGAGGGAGGTTGCCATGCAAGTTCAGCCACCACTCCTAGAAAAGGAAACTACAATGCTTTTTATCAATACATTGAAGGCCCCATTCATTACTCACATGATAGGAAGTACCACCAAGAGCTTTGCGGATATAGTGATGGCGAGAGAAATGATTGAAAATGCCATAATAGGTGGCAAGATTGAAGCAGGGGAAACCACTAAAAGGTCTGCTCCAAGAAAAAAAGAGGATGAGGTGAATAGTATGAGTACATACAATAAAAGGTACTCGAAGGCAATTACTGTTAGCCAGCCAAAAGTAATTACTGCTGGGCAACAAGGTTCGGTAAGACAGGAATCGGGCACAAGGTAAAATTTTGAAAAGCTCCAATTTACGCCAATCCCAATAACGTATAATGAGCTATATCAAAGTTTATTTGACGCACACGTGGTGTCCCTATTTTATCTAAAACCGTTACAGCCCCCATATCCCAAATGGTATGATTCAAACGCTCAATGTGACTACTATGCGGGAATACCGGGGCATTCAATAGAAAACTGCACTGCCTTCAAAAAGGTAGTCGAGAGACTCATTAAGATGGGGATTGTGAAGTTTGATGATACACCTAGTACGGAGAACCCATTACCTAACCATGGAGATAAGGGGATAAATGCGATTGGTGAAAATATCGTGAGAAGGATCAAGGAGGATATTACGGAGGTAAAAACCCCGTTGAGAATGGTCTGGAGAGAAATGGTAAGAAGAGGATTGATATTTTTAGATTTTGTGGAAGGATGTGAATGAGTAAGGGACTACTGTGAGTTCCACAAAGCAGAAGGGCATGAGATCCAGGAATGTGTTGAGTTCAGAGTCTTGGTACAAAGCCTTATGGATAATAAGGAATTGGAATTTTATGAAGAAGGCTCAGAGGGAGGAAACATATGCGCGACAGAAGGAGAGTTGACAAACCAAAAATTCAATTATCCGAGGATCATCATCTCCCGACCAAGAAACACGGAAGGCGGAACAAAATGGCGCCAAAGATCGTAATCCAGAAACCTATTTCCTTTCCTTACAAGGATAACAAAATGGTGCCATGGAATTACGACTGTAATGTGACAATACCGGAAGGGGAAAACTTAGCTAGCACTTCCAAGGAAGTCCAAAGTGAAGGATCTTACACAGGTAGTGGAAGGCGTTATGACTCGGTAAACGTCAGAACTGCGCCTGTGAAAGCAAAGACCTTAGTAGTTGAGCGAGAGAAAGGGGCTAAGGCACTTATCAATGAACCTATAAAGGAGGAATATGCTAAAGAATTTTTGAAATTCTTGAAGCACGATGAATCTGACGTGGTAGAGCGATTCTTATGCAAACAACCGGCTCGCATATCAGTACTTGCCTTACTTTTAAGTTTAGAAGTGCATCGTGAGGCATTGATGAAAGTGTTGAATGAAACCTATGTTACTAAAGATATATCTGTCAATAAACTTGACCGTCTGGTTAGTAATATAAGTGCCGATAACTTTATTTATTTCAGTGATGATGAAATTCCACCTAGGGGCATGGGATTGACTAGGGCTTTGCACATCACTACTCGTTGCAAGGGCTATACTCTGCCAAGTGTGTTAATCGATAATGGATCAGCTTTGAATGTCTTACCATTATTTACGCTGAAAAGATTGCCTATAGACAGTTCTCACATGAAGACATGCCAGAACATAGTGAGAGCATTTGATGGCACTGAGAGAAAAGTGATGGGAAGGATTGACATACCGTTGTTGATTGGGCCAAACACGTATGAAGTGGAATTTTTGGTGATGGATATCAAACCTTCCTACAATTGCTTGTTGGGAAGACCCTGGATTCATTCGGCAGGGGCAGTGCCCTCATCACTGCACCAAAAATTAAAACTAGTAACAGAAGGTCGGCTGGTTACTATAAATGCAGAGGAGGACATCATAGCAACTGTTACCAACGATGCGCCATACTTAGAGGCAAATGAGGAGGCCATTGAGTGTTCCTTTCGATCTTTAGAGTTTGTAAATGCAACATTCGTTTTGGAAGGAAATGAGGTTCCGGTGCCTAGGATATCCAGGACCACGAGAATGGGCTTGCAAATAATGGTGGGGAAAGGAGCCTTACCGAGAAAAGGACTGGGCAGACATCTCCAAGGAGGGATTCAAGTTCCGATGCTGAAAGAGAAAAGAGATTGTTTTGGCTTGGGTTTTAGGCCAGATGCTAGACAAAGGAAGAAGGAAATAGAGAAGAAGCAAGAGAGAAGAAGGGCACGGCTGAATAGGGAAGAAGTCAAGTGGGAATTGATGACATTCTTTCACATATCCCAGACTTTTGTATCAGGAGGGATAATTCACCTGAGAGGGGATTATTGGAAAATGAAAATCTTCACATCAATGCCATACACGAGGAAGGAACTAAGCAAGGAAACCTGTTGGGCATTCGTCCTTATAAACCTGGAAGTTTTTTGGACAATTGGACTGCAGAGGAACTTTCTGTAGTGTTTAGAGATTACACAGAGTAATGTTCAGAACACACTTGTTTTTAAAGCCTAGAAGCAATAAGATTTTATTTTTGAAATAGGCTAATGTTCAGACATCATTGTTTCAATAAAATACATCTTTGATTATCAATTCGAGCGAATTTTTTTTCATTTTTTATATTCTTTTTATCTTCTAATTTCCATCCAAATTATTTTTCCTCTTTTGGTATTCTCATTCATACCATGTAAATAGTTGTTCTTCAATTCATTTGTTCTTTGTACATTCTTTTGTGCCTACTACAGGTCCCTAGATATCAATGACATGAGCAATGATACTAAAGATTCAAAGGTCCTTTTTGAGAAAGAGATTGTGAGGGTGACAGAGATTGTGACTTGTCTCCAGATTTGTTAAGAATGGTAAAGCAAGAAGAGAAACAAATTTTACCCCATGAAGAGGTGGTAGAGAATATAGTCTTAGAGGAAGGAAAGGTTGTGAAAATTGGAACACGCATAGCCGAGGAGACGAAGCAAGACCTTGTTGAGTTATTGCGAGAATTCAAAGACGTCTTTGCATGGTCATACCAATATATGCCTGGGCTAAACACTGATATTGTAGTACATCGCCTTCCCATAAGAGAAGAGTGCAAGCCAGTTCAGCAAAAGCTACGAAGGATGAGGCCTGATGTGGTGTTAAAAATAAAAGAGGAAGTCAAGAAATAGTTTGATGGTTGGTTTTCTACAGGGGGGAAAAATACTCGAATGGGTAGCCAATATTGTTCCTGTCCCTAAGAAGGATGGAAAGGTTCGGATGTGTGTAGACTACAGGGACTTAAATAAAGCCAGCCCAAAGGACAATTTCCTTTTGCCTCATATTGACACGTTGGTGGATAATATGGTAGGATACTCACTATTTTCTTTCATTGATGGTTTTTCGGGATACAATCAGATCAAGATGCACCCTGAGGATATGGGGAAAACCACTTTCATAACATTGTGGGTACCTTTTGTTATAAGGTGATGCCATTCGGGCTAAAGAATGCAGGAGCAACATATCAAAGGGCCATGGTAACCTTATTCCATGACATGATGCACAAAGAGATTGAAGTATATGTTGATGACATGATCGCCAAATCTCGAACAGAAAAGGAACACATGGAAGTTTTGAAGAAGTTGTTTTTGAGATTGAGAAAATTTCAATTAAAGCTCAATCCGGCAAAGTGTACTTTTGGAGCTCGGTCAGGGAAATTAATGGGTTTCGTAGTCAGTGAGAGAGGAATCGAGGTTGACTCAGATAAGGTCAAAGCTATACGAGAATTGCCTCCACCACGCACTCAAAAAGAAGTTCGAGGTTTTCTTGGAAGGTTAAATTACATTGCTCGGTTTATTTCACAATTAACTGAGAAATGTGATCTCATATTTCGTCTTCTTAAGAAACACAACCAAGGCGTTTGGGACGATGAGTGCCAAAAAGCTTTTGACAAAGTCAAACAATATCTGTCAAATGCCCCAGTACTATCTCCGCCTAATCCAGATAGACCACTAATACTGTATTTGACAGTGTTCAATAACTCCATGGGATGTGTGCTTGGTCAACATGATGAGTCAGGAAGAAAAGAAAAGGCGATATATTATCTCAGTAAAAACTTCACTGAATGTAAAATGAGATATTCGTCAATTGAGAAATTGTGTTGTGCCCTCGTTTGGACAACTCGAAGATTGATGCAATATATGCTATATCATACAACCTGGCTAATCTCAAAACTGGATCCGTTAAAGTATATAATGGAGTCAACTGCTTTTAATGGAAGGATGGAAAGGTGGCAGATTTTGCTTTCTGAATTTGATATAGTCTATGTAAACCAAAAGGCTATAAAAGGGAGCACAATAGCAGAATTTCTGGCTAGTAGGGCTTTAAAGGATTATGAACCTTTGAACTTTGATTTCCCCAATGAAGAGCTAATGTATGTGGCAATGTAACACCCCTAACCTGTATCCGTCACTGGATTAGGGTTAAAGGCATTACCAGACAGATCAGAAACATTTTCAGAAGTTCATACATTCATCCATCAATCTCAAACATAATGTCCCTTAATACGGTCAACGAGACCTAAAACATGCTTATAAATCGGGTCGGGACTAAACCGGAACACATATGAAATTTCACAGAAATTTAAAACTTTTCTAAGTTTTAGGGGTTACACGCCCGTGTAGGTAAGCCGTGTGCCTCCCACGGCTGCTGGACACCCCCGGGTGTCCTCCCCGTGGTCAAATCTGACCTCACATCCACGGCCACCAAGCACGCCCATGTGCCTTGGCCGTGGTCGAATCTGACTTCACATCCACGGCCACCAAGCATGCCTGTGTGCCTTGGCCGTGGTCAAATCTGACTTTCTCACACGGCTACTAGACACGCCCGTGTGTCTTGGCCGTGTGCTATTAGGCTAGCTACTGACTTAGCCCCACGGTCACTAGGCACGCTCGTGTGCCACAACCGTGTGACATTATAGGCCATTTGCAAGGCCAAAATGTCACTCAATGGGTCAAACCTACTAGTAAAATCATCAAGACATCTCATGCCTATTTGACAACCAAAATCATACCAAAATAACCATCCAAATTACAAGGCTAAACTCATCTCATCACAAGCATAATTCATTCCTTTGCTTAATCAAAACTTGACCATTTTATGCATAAACTAACCATGCTAAAAACATACTTCATATATCACATGCATTCAAGCAAATTCTCAACCCATAGCTAGCCAAATCACATGGCTAAGTTCATATAACAAACTCATGTCAAATACTAGCCTATACATGCCATATCTAGCTATATACATTTCCAAAGTGTACCAAATTGAGTTTAGTAGTGTGATGACGATCCTTGACGGTCCCGAGCATTCAGTAGCTTTGATGACCTATAAAACAGAGAAAACACACACAGAGAGTAAGCTTTCCAGAAGCTTAGTAAGTCATAATACAAACAAACTTAGTATGAAAGGCATATATGCACATAAGTACATTGGCACATCTTAATGATTTAGCAAACTATCACATATATGCTTTGGTCCATGTACTTGGCCATATTTGTCACATTCATCAATTCAAAAGTCTTATATAAACATAGCTTATTCATGCTTACTTTCACATATCATATTGTTATTCCAATATACAAAATCATCATAGTAAGATCACATAGGTACTTACCTTATATACACACTTAGTGTATAATTCAACGTACCTGAAACGGATATACAATTCACTTAATCATTCGTATTATAGACTTGCCCGTTGAACCGATAGGAACCTAATAGGATACTCAGAAAGCTCAGAATAGTTGTACAATGCCAACGTCCCAGACGAGGTCTTACGTGTACTCAGATAATGATTCCACTGTCCCGCATGGTCTTATACTGAATCAATATGATGCCGATGTCCCCGGACATGGTCTTACACGAAAAGATAATATCGATGCCAACGTCCCAGACGTGGTCTTACACGAAAAGCTCATATCAATGCCAACGTCCCAGACGTGGTCTTACACGAATGTCAAATCAACGCCAACGTCTTGGACGTGGTCTTATATGATAAAAATAGAACAGATACCTATGTATTCCTAGGTTCGTACGGGACTTCTCGGACATTGTCGCTAAGTCGATCTTATCTCAGAAATCATTTGCATTACAACACATAAACATTCAATATCGAAAATAGGCATATGAATATGCTCAACTCAATACAATTACATTTATTTGCAATATGACTTACCTCGAATTCGATTTATCGGAAATAGAAACGGCTACTCGGTTACTTTCGCCTTCCCTCGGTCTAAGTCCGTTTTCCTCGGTTCTTGATCTAAACATATTCAGAATTAATCCTTTTATTCACTAACTCATCCAATTCAATCCAAGGACACACAATTAGGGCTATTTGCAATTTAACTCTCACATTTGCACAATTTATCAATTTAGTCCATTTTTCTCAAAACATCAAATTCACAAAATCATCACATACTCATGCTTAGCCGAATGTTCATACATCTCATAAAAGCCCATATTTTCCATCAAATTTTCAATTTAGTCCTTCGAGTTACCATTTTCTCAATTTAGCCCAATTTAGCTAAATTCATCAAAAATTCAAGAACAAAGTATGTTTATCTAGCTCAAATCTTTCATTTAACATCATAAATCATCACAAAGCTCAACATAGCATCAATGGCATTTCTCATGAACAACATCAATACACAAAATTGAGACATGGGCTTGATAGTAGACTAAGCAACGATTGTAAAAACGTAGAAATTATCAAAAACCAAAATCAAACATACCTTGAATCAAAGACTTTAATAGTCGAAACCTAGCTTAGATATTTTCTTTCTCTTTTCTTCAAACTTTCGGCACCCCAAAGATGATAACATTCATCTTTCTTATGTTTCTTTTATTTAATATTCATATTAATGCCAACTTACCAATTTGCCCATCTATTAGTCATATAAGACAAATTGATATTAAGGTTATTATGTCATTCTACCATCCACTATCTCTAAAATGGTTAAATTGCCTCATAAGGCCTCCACCTTAAAAAGCCATCAACAATTAAGTGCTTTAACATATAACATGCAAATTTCACATTTAATGCAATTCAATCCTTTTGTCAAATTAAACACACAGATAGACAAATTAACTTACGAAACTTTAGCACATGCATAATCACATAACAGAGACATAGAATATATTATTAAAATATTATACGGACTCAGATTTGTGGTCCCGAAATCACTGTTCCGACTAGGGTATAAATCGGACTGTTACAGGCAACTACTGAAGAGTATCCGTGGAAGCTAAGTTTTGATGGAGCGTCAAATGCTGTGGGAAATGGAATTGGGGCAGTCTTGGTATCCCCTAGTGGTGATCATTATCCATTCACATGCAAATTGGATTTTGATTGCACAAACAACATGGCAGAGTATGAAGCATGTATCATGGGAATTCGAGCAGCTGTAGAGCGTAAAATCAGAGTGCTAGAAGTATATGGAGATTTTGCATTAGTAATCTACCAGCTTAAAGGAGAATGGGAGACAAAAGACCCCAAACTAATCAATTACCGAAAAATAGTTCTGGGGCTGATTGAGGAGTTTGATGACATCACTTTTAATTATCTCCCACGAGATGAAAACCAGATGGCAGATACTTTGGCAACCCTGGCTTCTATGATTAAAGTAAACAAACCAGAGGATGTGAGACCTTTTAAGATGAGTATTTTTGAGGTTCCAGCTTATTGTTACAAAATGGAAGATGAGGAAAAAGATGATTACCCTTGGTATCATGATATACTGCGCTACGTAAGAAATCGTGAGTACCCTGATCATGCAACGGAGAATGACAAAAGGACGTTAAGAAGATTAGCCTGTGACTATGTTTTAGATGGGGATATCTTGTATAAAAGGAGAAAAGATCAGGTACTATTGAGATTTGTTGACGCTGTTGAAGCTAGAAAAATCCTGGAAGAAGTTCATGAGGGTGTTTGTGGGACTCAAGCTAATGGTTTTACAATGGCTAGACAAATTATGAGATTTGGATACTATTGGTCTACTATGGAAGGAGATTGTATCAATTATGCCAAAAGATGTCATAAATGCCAGATTTATGGAGACAAAATTCATGTACCACATTCACCTTTGCATGTTATGACTTCCACATGGCCTTTTTCCATGTGGGGCATGGATGTCATTGGGCCGATCTCACCGAAAGCTTCGAATGGGCATCGATTCATCTTTGTGGTTATTGACTACTTCACGAAATGGGTAGAGGCTACTTCATACGCTAGCGTTACTAAGTCAGCAGTTAGTCGGTTCTTGAAGAAGGAGATCATTTGTCGATATGGAATGCCCGAGAGGATCATATCAGACAACGCACTGAACTTGAACAATAGCACGATAGCAGATGTCTGTAGTCAATTCAAGATCAAACACCACAACTCATCTCCGTATCGCCCAAAAATGAATGGGGCAGTGGAAGCGGCCAATAAAAACATCAAGAAGATAATAGGGAAGATGACTGAGACTTATAAGGATTGGCATGAGAAATTACCATTTGCACTTTATGCTTATCGAACGTCCGTCAGAACTTCTACTGGGGCAACTCCTTTCTCATTGGTTTACGGGATGGAGGCAGTCCTACCCATTGAAGTAAAAATACCTTCTCTTCGAGTTTTGTCAGAGATAAAGCTGGATGAAGCAGAATGGATCCAGTCTCGATATGAACAGTTGAACTTAATTGAGGAAAAGAGGCTAAGGGCTATTCGTCACGGTCAGATGTACCAAAAATGAATGATGCGAGCCTATGATAAAAAAGTTCGCCCAAGAGAATTTCACGAGGGGGATCTTGTACTGAAAAAGATCCTTCCCATACAAAGGGATTTCAGAGGAAAATGGATGTCGATTTGGGAAGGACCATATGTGGTGAAGAAGGCTTTCTCTAGAGGTGCACTGATTTTGACCGAAATGGATGAGAAAAGCTTACCCAATCCTGTGAACTCGGATTCAGTCAAAAAATATTTTTCTTAAAAGGGAGAAGAGGCCAAGGCAAAAACCCACAAAGGGTGTTTTGAGACTTCGAAAAAAAAAAGAAGAGGCCTAGGCGAAAACCTGCAAAGGGCGCCTTGGTACCAAAGGGGTTTTGAGTTGAAAACCTGAAAAGGGCGGCTCAAATTTTGAAAGGCATGCAGTGATCTTGCTATACCTGAATCAATAAGAAATGAAAAATGTTACATATCGGAGCATCAACAAAGTTCTTTGGATTTTCTAAACGCATGTTAAGCTCAAAGAAGTCTTCATAGAGTTTGTATATAGAAGCCCAATCTGCAATATCTAGGGCACCTGGTCTTTGTTCTATCAATTTACTATCTTTGGATTCTTTTTCTTCTCAAAGATGTTTTCCCAGTTAATTGCTTTTTATTGATAATTTATTCAGTTTGAACTATCTTCAAGATCAATTTATTTGTTGTCCATTGTTACCATTCATAAGCATTTTGCATTGAAACAATGATTGATGAACTAATAATATTTTCACAGAAGAATTTCTGCATATTACTTTGGAAATTTCTAAATAATACAAGATACTGAAACAGGACAATTGTTTAGAATTTCCATGTACATGGATTGGAAATATTTGGGAAAGAAGAGTCTAGATGGAGACTATTTCTCTGAATTCTTTGTCCAAATGGTAATTGGACAAAATAATGAGTTGATGTGACGAGAGTAAGCGATGTCATCAGGTCATAACATTCGGGGAATGGTGTGACAAACCAAGTTGATGGAAAAATTCAGAACCCCTGAATTGGGGTGGAATGGATTGAATTTGAAATAAATCCTGTACCCTTAAATTGCAGAAGGGACGGACTGAAAAAGTTTCAATTCCTATAAATCGTGGTAGGATGGTTTGAAGGCGGTACAAGCCTTGTGTCTTCAAGTTTCAAGCGGAGCTGATTTTGAAATTACAGCGGGGCAAGCTTGTTGTGCAGAATATGATTGATATTTCGAGAGGAACAAGGATGAAGAACAAATGGGTGATGACACCTTGAGTAGGAATCATACTCATAACATTTTTGCATTTATTTATCATAGCGCATCTCATTAGAAGCATTTGGCTCATATCGATCAGAGCATCCTAATCATTCGGCATAAGCATATACCCATTCTACAGGTCATATCCTCTATAGGACAATGTAGTAGGGTGAAATATCACCAGCCTTGTCTCCTTGTGTTTGCAGTGGAGCAGGCTAAAAGATAGTAGATCTGGCCTTTCTGAAGTTGCAGGAAACAGATCGAAGATATTAGTCTACCTCCACGGTTGCAAAGTGAAGCGCATCAAGACAATGAGATCTTATCTTCCTGAAGTTGCAGGAAGCAGATCGAAGATACTAGTCTGGCGTCCCTAAAGTTGCAGCGGAGCAGACTGAAGACAGCAAATCTTATCTTCCTGAAGTTGCAGGAAGAGGATCAAAGATACCTGTCTGGCATCCCTGAGTTTGCAGTGGAGCAGACTAAAGATAGCATATCTTGACTTCCTGAGTTTGCAGCGAAGCAGATCGAAGATACCTATCTGGCATCCTTGAGTTTGCAATGGAGCAGACTAAAGATAGCAGATCTTGACTTCCTGAGTTTGCAGCGAAGCGGATAGAAGATACCTATCTGGCATCCCTGAGTTTGCAGTGGAGCAGACTAAAGATAGCGATCCGCCTTCCCGAAGTTGCGCAGAAGCGGCATCGTAGATATCGGTCTCGTCTCCCTGAGTTTGCAGTGGAGTAGACTAAAGATAGCGGATATTGCATTCCTGAAGTTGCAGTAAAGCAAATTGAAGCCATCAAACATATAGTTCTATACCTCTGAAATTACAGATGGGTTGGAAGTTATTTGAAGAAGAAAAGGACCAAGAACTCAAGACTTGGCAAGACCGGGCAAAATTGGCCCTTTTATAGTCTTTGCTTTATTCTCATTTCACGATAATGAGCAAAGAGGGGTAGCTGTAATAGGCCCAATTTGCCCGGGCCCGAACAACCCAAAAAAATAAAAAATAAAAAAACAAAATAAATAGTTTTTTTTACACCACTTACAAATTTCAGGACTATTGCCCAATAAACCATAAACCCATTACACCCAACTAAACCTAATACCCAAAACCGAATGGCCCAATGGCCCAAATTTGGTTTCAGAAATCAGAAACCCCAAACCCTAGGGTTCCCTTCTCGCGCTGCAGCTCCCAGCACAAACCCTCGCGCCGCAGCCACTAGCCTTCATCACCGCCGAGATCTTCGCCATTAACCTGCAAAACGAAAGAAAAACACAGGAAAAATGGCAAGAAACAGCAGGACAATATCTTTTGTATTTATTTTGTGATTTATTTTCGGGGCTATAAAAAGCCCTAACGAAATCTGTAAAAGAGGCGATACACAAAAAAAATATACAGAGAGAAATACAGAGATTAATATGCAAAAAAAAAAATCAAAGAACAGAAGGTGATTTCTGGTTATTCTGTTTCGCTTATTTTTTTTTTATTTTCTTTTCGATTCATGCAAACACTTCTATATAAATATTACTAACAACGAAGAAAATGAGTTTACCATTCGAAAAATGAAGTTTTTTTACCTTAGGGCCGCCGTGAACGACGGCGCGTGAGGCGTGTGGGGGACGTGCGATGACGGCCGGAGGTCAGAAGACCTATGAAGGCAGAGCATTCTCTGGCCATTTAGTTGTTTTTTTTAGAAACTGGATTAAAATGTTTTTTTTTCGCTGTTTTTTAGTTTATATAGGCCATCCATACGACGCCGTTTTGGGGGTCACCTTTAAAGGCCAAAACGACGTCGTTTAAGGGCCAGGATCCGCGCGTTGACCCGATACCTGGGGAGGATCCGCGTGTTTTTATAAAAGGGGCAATTTGCCTCTTTGGTCCTTCCACATTATTGCAATTTTATAATTCGTATTTTTTTATTTCTAATTTGGCCCAAGATTATGGCCTCTGCTTCAATTTGGTCCCTAAGGCCATTTTAAAGGCAGGTGATGGAACAACGCCGTTTAGAAGATAGGGCATAATTTCCCAATAAGTCCCTATAGTTTGGCGTGCGTTCCAACATCATCCTTTTTACAATCTTACTTCAGATTTTTTTATTCTGATTTGATCCTGGTTTCTTTGATTTTTTAATTCTTTTCATTTTCATTTTTTATTCCTATTTTTAATTATTTTAGTATCATATATGTATTAAATTATTACTATTTTTTATTTATATTAGGTTATTTTATTAAGTTCAATATTATTTATGTATTACATATCATTTTAAAATTTGCACATTAGCTATTATATTATATACATTTTAAATTTTGTATATTATATATTATTATATTATATTACATATAACATTTAAATTGTTTTATCCTTAATATTGTATAAAATTTTGTATATTGTATAACATATATTGTTTATATTATTTATTTTTAAATATGTAGTTTTTATGCATATATGTATTAGATTATTGTATTATAAATATATTTTTATTTAAAATTATGTATATTTATTTCTTTAAAATATATCTTACTTTGTTTTCTCATGAATATATATATTATTTTTTTAGAATTTGCCATATTGTTTTTTATTATTATAGTATTTTTTTATATATACATTATTCCTCTTATTGTTATCTTGTGTAAAATTTTCATGGTTATTCATTAATTTTTTTAATAGATTTTTTATTGTTTACCTTCTATCTTTCATTTGATCATTCATATTTTTAAGAATAAATTTGTAATCTTTATTTACCTTGGTATAATTGTTATATTGCTGGCATTATTTGCATTATTTGTTATGTTATTATTTTTACTTAGTAAAATGCTCTTTGAAATTTATGTTTGGTAATGTTCTAATGCCACATTTCATTCAAATCATTGTTTTAGAAAATGTATTTCATTTTTAATTTCAATTATTTATCAAAAAGTTTTTCTTAAATAAGACAATGTTTTATGTTTAGAAATTCGAGAAATAGTGCTCTAACGTGCTGGGTTTTAATTTTCCGTTTGACTAAATAACTAAATATCCTTTTAATGAATTTTGTAAATCATGAGATGATGTTGGTTACGAGGGTTTAAAACATCATGTCCTAACGTGCTGGATGTGATGTTTGTATTCTTTCGGAACAAAGGAATCTCAAGTTCTAACTCAAATTGTTCAAGTTTTTAAAGAAATCATGTTTTTAAATCTTTTCGAATTTTCGACATTAGGACAATAACTAATCAATCCGGTACCAATTTTGGGCGTTACGAGGGTGCTAATCCTTCCTCGCACGTAACCGACCCCCGAACCCGTTTTCTTGAATTTTGTAGGCCAAAATCAATGTTTTGAAATAAAATGTTTTATAAGGTGATTCGATCACACCTAAGCAAAAAGGGATTGGTGGCGACTCCCATTTTCGTTTTTTTTTAAAAGTCGACCCCATTTTTCAAACTTAAAAATGGTTTCGACACTAGTCATAGTATACCAATTCCACAGATGTCTGAAAATAAAGTTAAAAATGTTTTCTTTGGTTTAATTGGTTAATGTTTACTGATTTTATAAGAAATAACCTTGTGCCTCAGCAACCTCCACCCCCTGTTGTACCTCTTGTAGTACATCCACCTCCTCCGATAGTTGAAACAAGTCGACGGATTCCAATTGGTACAGTCAGATAATATAGTGCCAAAAAGTTTCGGGGCAGAACTGAAGATGATCCTTCTAAAGTTGAGTATTGGCTTGAGAATATTTAATGAGTTTTTGATGAAATGGCCTGTTCTCCTGATGATTATCTCCGATGTGTTGTGTTGTATTGTGTTATTACTAAAAGATGAAGCCTATAGCTAGTGGTCAACGTTAACAGCGGTAGTACCGAGAGATAACATCAATTGAGATTTATTCAAAAAAAGAATCTGAGCATGCCTAGCATTTGAGAATTGCATTATAGATTTTACACGAGAAATAGTTGTATGCAAAATTCAGCAAGTGTGAGTTTTGGCTTAAAGAAGTTGGATTTCTTGGTCACGTGGTTTCTGCAGATTGAATTCGTGTTAATCCGAGTAAGATTTTTGCTACTGTCAACTGGAAAGCTCCGAAAAATGTTTCAGAGGTACGAAGTTTTCTGGGATTAGCAGGTTATTTCTGTTGTTTTGTCAAAAACTTCTCTATAATAGCTTCACCGATGACCAAGTTATTACAGAAGAATGTTCGGTTCGTTTGGTCGGATAAGTGCCAACAGAGTTTTGATTAGTTGAAAAGAATGTTGACAGAAGCTCCAATACTAACACAGCCTGAACCTGGGAAAGAATTTGTTGTTTACATTGATGCATCACTCAGTGGACTAGGTTATGCGTTAATGCAAATTGGGAAAGTAATAGCATATGCTTCTTGTTAGTTAAAGCCATATGAAAGGAATTATCTGACTCACGATTTGGAGTTAGTTGCTATTGTTTTTACTTTGAAGAACTGGCGTCACATATTTACAGATCATAAAAGTCTGAAGTATTTGATGACTCAAAAGGAGCTGAATTTAACACTGCGACAGTGGCTAGAGTTGTTAAAAGATTATGATCTTGTGATTGCCTATCATCCCAGGAAAGCTAATGTTGTTGCAGATGCATTTAGTCGAAAATCATTATTTTCTTTGAAAGCATTAAATGCTCATTTGACATTAGAGATCGATGGTTCTATCTTAGCAGAATTGAGAGCTAGACCGTTATTTCTCCAGCAAATTCAAGAATTGCAAGATGACTACCCAAAGCTGACAGCTAAATTGGAGAAAATCCAGAATAATCTGTCTACTAGATTTACTGTGGATACTGATGGTATGATGTATTTTCGTAATAGGTTATGTGTTTCAAATAATTCAGAGCTAAAACAAGACATTTTATCAGAGGCTCACAGCAATACATACTCCATTCATCCAGGTAGTACTAAGATGTTTAATGACCTGGAGAAGATGTATTGGTGGCCAGGTATGAAACGCAAGATTTCTGAATTTGTAGTTAAATGTCTGGTTTGTCAGCAGATAAAAGCTGAACATCAAGTACCGTCAGGATTGTTACAGCCTGTCACGATTCATGAGTGGAAATTGGAGCGAATTACGATGGATTTTGTATCTGGATTACCTATGACACCGAGGAAGAAAGGCTCAATCTGGGTTATTGTGGATAGATTGACGAAGTCGGTTTTTATTCTCGTTTAAACAGATTATTCGTTTGAGAAATTAGCTGAGTTATATGTGTCAGAGATTGTCAGATTACATGGGGTACCTGTGTCAATTATTTCTGATAGAGACTCGAGATTGAGCTCCAGATTTTGGGGTAAACTTCACGAGGATTGGGGCACTAAACTTAATTTCAGTACAGTGTATCATCCGCAAATAGACGGGCAATCAGAACGGGTAATACAGATTCAAGAAGATATGTTACGATTATGCATTCTTGAGTTTAAAGGTAGCTGGGAAAATTATTTACCATTGGCAGAATTTGCGTATAATAACAGTTATCAGTCCAGTATTCAAATGGCACCATTTGAGGCTTTGTATGGTAGAAAATGTAGAACATCGCTTTACTGGTCAGAGTTGAATGAATCTAAGTTAATTGACACAAACTTGAATCGTGAGATTAAAGACAATGACTGTATAATTCGTGATTACTTGAAAGAAGCATCAGACTGTCAAAAATCATACGTGAATTTAAAAAGAAAAGATATAGAATTTGTTGTTGGTAATCTAGTATTTCTGAAGGTTTCACCGTGAAAGAAGGTATTATAGTTTGGTAGAAAGGGAAATTTGAGTCCAAGGTTTATCGGGTCGTATGAGATTAGTGAAAGAATCGGTCCTGTAGCTTACCAATTAATTTTACCTCCAGAACTAGAAAAGATTCACAATGTTTTTCATGTTTCGATGTTGAGACGTTATAAGTCAGATCCTTCACATGTGATTTCTCCCGATAAAGTCGAGTTACAGCCAGATTTGTCGTATCTTGAGGATTCGATGAGAATCTTGGCTCGCAAAGTAAAAGAATTACAGAATAAACGAGTATCGTTAGTAAAAGTTTTATGGCATCGGCATGGTCTTGAAGAAGCTATATGGGAAATTGAAGAATCAATGAAAGCACAGTACTCGAACCTATTCACTGGTAAAAAAATTGAAGGACGAAATTTCCTAAAGGGAAGAGACTTGTAACAACCCGTTTTTCAATGGTGTCAAAAATAGTGGTTTAAAGACCACAACTCCAATGTGTCAATCTATAAATATTAATTATTTAATATTTACGAGGTCACTAGTTTTGTATTAAAATTTGGTCTAAAAATTTTAACGTTTAGATAGTTGATTAAACAAAAAGGACTAAATTGTAAAAGTTGTGAATGTTAGTTTCTATTATTTAAAGGAGTTAAATAGTTATAGAATAAAGAAGTAGTGGACTATTATGGCAAATAAACCATATAGAAAGGTAGTGGACAAATTTGGGTAAGTTTTTATGAATTATTAAGTTATAGTATAAGGGTAAAATGGTAAAATAGTAATTAAGTAAACTTAAAGTAATAATAAAACAAAAATTTATCACTATCCACAAGCTACAATCTACTTCGGAAGAAGAAAACACCATTTTTAATAGAAAATTTTGACGACTTTACCCCTAATAAAATTTTGAGAAAATTCATTAAATATGCTACAACTTAACACATTCACTATGACCGAATGATTTATTTTCATTTTCGGGCTTCAAAACAGTCCGAAAACATAAACACATTCTTCCACCATTTTTTAAGTAATCCTATATAGGATTGCAATTTTCCATTTTCATTTTCATTTCCATTTCTATTTTTGAAAACCTACATTTATTTTCAAATTATTTCATTTCTCCATTTCGGAGAAAACCATAATCATTCTTGAATGTTTCTCATTTCTCTTTTTCTATTCATTTCGTTCAATTTTATTCAAACACGTAATTCATTTCTAGTTTCAACGAGCTAGTGGAGGGACCGATTGGACATATGTAGTTGAGGCTCAAATGATTTATAATTAAGTCTTGACTTTTCGCCTATTAATTATAAACTCATTTAGTCACGAAGTCATTCCACTATAGTATCGTGATTGAGCTCTCCCCAACAACATACCATTACGAAAGTAACTACTCAATACTCATCCAATGACCTTGTCATAAGTGTGTTACCCTTATAGGATATCCTTAATCTATTTGGGATAATATTCGTTCTCCCAATATGATATATTTTATCTCATGGTAGCCATTACATCTTTCTTCATGAAAAGTCAATCATTAACAAATAGTGATCAAGTCATCCATCACAATGACAGACGACCTGTAGCCACGTTTACTTTTCATCAACCATGTAATACCAATGAGAGGATATCATTTACCCATGTTTTGGGCTATGAATTCCACTTATGTGAATGACGCTACATGCTACAGAACTCGTATACCCAACGCACCAGCTTTTGGTTCCTTATCTATTTGAACTTAGGCTTTTACTTACATCAAAGTGTACGAGTCATGCATACATAGTCCGCCATCCACTTAGGATTTAGGTATGTCACACTATGAACTTCACAAGTGAATAAATCCATAAATGAATTTAGGATCTATTCTACTTGAGTCATATCCAATGTACTATCAGTCCAGTCAATCACATCTATATCTCTATCTTCTGGGAGTCATCCGCTCTGATGCCCAAGACAATGTATCTCCCCAATTGGACTTGATAGCTGACATATTAGACTTTCAATAGGTTTGCTTATTTCTGATTAGACTAAGGACATGTTTAGGTTTGTCTACTAATACAAGTTGTCTTTTCGTGTTACGGTCCGACCACGTAATACCGCTTAGTATTAGTTAAACATTAGACAACCAATGAGCAACATTTGCTTCCATTTTGCTTTGCGTGTGAAAACCATTTGAGGACAATAATACAAAGTATATTAATCGTAATCAATGAATTTGTTTTATTAACCAATCTGTTTGAAAAATTACAAGTGTATATTGACGAAAATACTACACTTAGGGCACCAGATCCAACACGATGATGGGCAAACCTCAGGCTATGCTCAGTTTGGGCAAATCCATATTGTCAAACACGAAAATTGGTGTGGTGCCTGGGTGGCAAACCAAGCCAAGCCTTTGTGAAGAATTGTCTGAAGAGCCTTTGTGGTGAATTATCTGAATAGCCTTTGTGATGTATTATCTAAAAAGTCTGTAAAGTGAATTCCGTAACGACTAAGTGACAAGTTGTTAGTGTGCCTTTGTGGTGAGAACTAAGTATGCCTTTGAGACATTTTTTGAAGGTGTCATCGGCAGATTACTCAACTGATGAATCTGTCATAGTAACTCACTAGATAAGAAAGAGAGCTTGGCATATAAGTAATTATGGGTGGTGTATGTGTCCGCCAAATTGGAGAGTTTTTCTTTTTTTGTATCTGAAGTTATCTGAACTTTTATTGGTTGATCTAAATATTATCTTCATCAAACCAAATTTGTTGTCTGGATCGACGTGAAGATACGACATGACTGGTATTCTGATAGTTTCCAGAGCCAATAAATGAATCTGTTGATAGTAGTGTCTGTAGGTATATCATTCTAAGAAATGTATCCAATTTCTATTTTTAAGAAATTGCAAAATAGGATTCGCTATAAGGTGGGAAGTTTGTAATCCGCCAATCAAGTGGAATGTGTACAAGGTGGTCGAGTTAGAGGTTGGCGTTTAGTTTTCCACTAGGAATAAAAAAAGTATCCTCCAATATCTAAAAAGAAGTCCAAAATTCTTAAGTTGAGGAATTCAACATCATCGTTTAAAGGTAAAACTGGTTGAGACTCATTAAGTTCCATTGAACTTATGAGTGTTTATTTGTAACCAGTTCGCTAGAAGGGACCAAGCCAGCAATGCGCCAGGGTGGTTGATTGTAGTGCGATGTTAAGCATACAGAGAGACAATTTTGGGAATATGTTTTCAAATGGTGAATAGTATTATACACCACGAATATGTCTATTTGATAAAAAATTTAAGTTGCGATATTTTATACTGCTTTTAAGAGTCTGTTATAAATAATAAACGATTCGTTCAAAACTTTTGACTTAGAAAAGATTTTTAAATAAATAAAAAGTTCACCAGTATGGCTTTTTGCCAGCTAAATAATTTTGTTAAGTATGTAAGTATTGTGACATCCTACATTTGGATCCATTGAATCGGGTCGGGTATAAGGTGTTATACCCTTATTTTGTATAATTGCCTTTAAACTTTTACAAAAGTTTCAAATTGGTTCTTGTTCGATTCTGGGCCTACTTTAGAGCTTCCATAAGCTCGATTTAAACCCGATTTTGTTTGCAAAGTATGATTTGTGTGAATGTATGATAATTATTGAATGTTTTAAATGAATTCTTGATTTAAAAACGCATGTAACTATTTTGTTGTTTGTTGTAGCATCCCGTAGCTCAACTCTGACGACGGGAACGAGTGAGGGGTGTTACGAAGTCTATTACTTCGGTTCATATAATAAGAAGGAAATAGTACGTCAGGGAATATAATCTCAACACTCAACTTTGCCTTTACAACAAACCCTTCAAGAGCCCCAAAAATCGCATAGTTTGATCTCAATATTGTTGACACAACTTAGACTCCTCACAAGCTTTCCTCAATTTCTCGACAAATGCAATACTACTATGACTACAACCTTGTCAGCATAATCAAACAAATCAATCCTCGAATTAACAATGAGTATCATTGATCAATTTATATTTACTCAAAAGAGCCTTATTCCTAGACACTATGCATGAAAGCAACAAACTCAATGGACAATGCAAGACATCCTTACCAGCATAAAAGAAATCCTAAGCAACAACAAATGTTTTATAGTCAAATCCATCAAAAAATGCAACCAAATCAAACGATTTAGCCTCCAAAGATTTGCTCTCGTGTGATTGATAAAGCCAAATCTCTAAAAAGAAATGAAGTTATATCATATGAAACAACTTCAGTCGATTACCTATATGCAAAATGCTTAAATGACCAAGTATCACATCCAATAAGCACTTTGACATAAGTTTTCTAGACCATTTTATAACTTAGCTTAAACCTAAGGTTGAGAGGGGGGAATATTGTTATACCATATTAGTGAAGGTTAAATTATTAACCAACTAGCCCAATTTACTACAAAGTAGACCACTCTATACCCATCGAATAAGTACAATGTGGAACCACTCCTTAGACCAACAACCAATAAAAAGCAAGCTTAGGGACCAAGAACAAAAATAAAAGATATTACCTTTATAACATGTTTTTGTCCATCTTCTCATATCTCATCTTTATTATTTGCAAGCATAGATTTATTTATAGTAAATTTTAACGAAAAATACTACAACAAATGAATTAATAATTTTTAAATCAGAAATTTTAAAAAATGACCATATGGATAATGGCGAATGCGCCCTAGCGCAAAGCGCATGGAATAAATAAGATTCCCCGGGGTCAAGCTTATTTACCAAATCAAGAACCAGAAACCCAAACCCAGAAAGTGGCAGAGCCCCCAAAATGAAAAGCCAAACTTAATTTCCCCCAAATTAAACAAAAGATCAGAGAAACTCCCAACTCTTTAATCTCACACCTGCCCTCTTATTGTTAGATTTCCTTGAAACCCATAATCAGAATACCCGAGAAAATGGACTCAGAAACGAGAGAGAAGATAAAGAAAACGGTGAGGGAACTCTTGGAAGAAGCCGACATGAACGAAATGACAGAGTACAAGATTCGACAATTGGCTTCCAAGAGACTGGAACTCGACCTCTCCGAATCCAAGTACAAGGCTTATGTCAGACATGTCGTCAATGCTTTCCTCGAAGAACAAAAGGCCAAACAAGAAGAAGAAGCTGCAGGTGATGATAATAACAATAACAACAACGAGTTTGATGATGATGGTGATCTCATTATTTGCAGGGTTTGTTTCTTTTTCTTTGTGGTTTCCCTTTTCTTCTTTTGGTGGGTTTTAAGTGAAGTTTGGGGGTTTTGAGGTTTCATGTTTATTGGTTTTGTTTTGTTGTTTTTTCCCAGTTGTCTGACAAGAGAAGGGTGACTCTCCAAGACTTTAGAGGGAAAACTTTAATTTCCATAAGGGAGTACTATAAAAAGGACGGCAAGGAACTTCCTTCTTCTAAAGGTAAATGCTTAGCTTTGTTTCAAATTTACTTGTTTCAGGCTTGGTTTTGTTTCTTTTGGATTATATATATATTTCAATGTCTGGATTAGAAGATGTTAAAAGAAAAATGCTTTAGTAGTTATGCTGCTGAAGTTAAGCTTTTGTTCAGTCTATAAATGTGTTGAGCTTGGAAATGGCAGGAAAAGAAACACTAATTTTTGTGAATTGTTGCTATTTTGGTCTACCACATTAACAAATCTATGGTACTTAGGAAATAAGAACTTTATATTTTTTGACTGATTGGAAATTTGGTTGCACGATATCTGCATGAATGGTAACTTGGCATGCTTTTTGCAGACGTCTCAGCTTATCATGCTTCTTGATGTATTCCTTGTTTACACCTTATTTATTCTCTGTTCTTCAGGCAATTGTGATCACTCATTTGTAGCTCAACTTGGTTTGTAATAAAAATTATGTAGATTTTGCAACACTCATGAATGCTTCCACTTATTTAACTGTGGAGGAACTATACATGACAAGGTCCAATCAAAATTTCTCTTGTTCCTTGCTCCTATAATATTACAAAGTTAGTGTCCTGGTTCCTTTACTATGGCCATGATGTTAGTAAACCGAGAAAAGCATTGAAATCAAATTTTATGGTTTTTGGATATATTTTTGAAGGGCGTAAAGCATAAAGAGATTGATGGATTTCATGTATATTCTTTAGAAATAACCTTATTATTACTTTATTCTTAGTCTATTTTTCTCTTTACTAGTTCTACGTGAATACTCTACTTTATCTCGTTTCTTCAATTTCCTATATATGCTACATCTATGAACTGCATTTTTTTGATGGGTGGGTTTCACACTTTATGCTGTATATGGTGTTGCATTGTTTTTGTCAGTTTTCTTGTCTTTTACTGCTTGGGTGGATTTTGTAGAATTGTCAGTGTTTAATCAAATCAAATAGATATAATTGTTGGTTTTGGTTTGGAACTTAGGCAGGTATTTCAAGGCAAATTTTCTATCATGGTGGCCTTTAAACAATCTCTCTCTCTCTGTCTTTACTCTGCATGACTGTAGGATGTTCTTGTTATAGTATTAATATATTATCCTTGATTTAACTTGATTCCCGGTTTTGGCATTTCGCATTTCCCCGTACTAGTGAAGAATTTCATGTTTAATGCTAATTGTTGTGCCAACAGGAATAAGTTTGACAGAAGAACAATGGTCTACCTTGAGGAAGAACATACCAAACATTGAGAAAGCTGTTAGGAAGATGGAGTCACATACCATGTGAGAGCATCATCCGTAGATGGACACTGAAATGCCGGATTTCAAATATGTAATTTTGAAACTTAACCTCAGCATCTATGGTGGCTATGCACACACTGCCACTTCCCCTTTCAAAAGACTTCATCACTGTTTCGATTCTGTAATGCTTTTGAATCCCGTTTTGGAATACTGTGGCAGATTTAGCCTGTCGGAATTGATGTGAATTGTGTAATCGATGCTGATACTTATCTAGAATGTATGTGATATGCTTTGGCAAGAAAGTTTATAGTCATAATTATTAACTTGATCCCATTTTATTCTAAGCATTAGCCATTAGGTTCATGTACTATTATATATATGTTTGTATGTGTATTTGTCTGCTGTCACATATATGCATCCATGTGTATATATATATATAACTGCATTATATGTACAAGATGCTTAAGCCACTAAGCATTTTAACATTGAAAAAAAAAAAAGACAAAAAACTGCATGGAAACAAATATTCTAGCAGAAACCAGATTTGGTACAGGCAAATCTTAGCTACGTCAACCGGCCTGGCTATTACGATGCTTTGCTATAGGCTGGCTTGCACCCCACCGCCAGCCTAGAACCCTTGCTCCGTTTCGGCGTAGCAGTAGCAGCCGCCATTCTCATCTTCTCAATCAAAGCCTCAGTGTTAACTTGCTCCGACAAAATATCCTCCAGCTGGCTACTATTAATCACCAGTTTCACTTTCCAAACCCCATTCTTCTTCCATGGCAACACCTCCATAGCCGACCCACTCGACAAATTCTCAACAAAATCAGCTGCTGCCATCGACATCTTTGGTGCCCCAACTTTGTCTAATGGAAGAAGATAATAAAATCCCCCATTAACCAACCACTCACCTTCATTCAATGGAAACATTGAAGCTTGAGCTTGATCTCTTTTACAAATAACGTACCCCGGAAAATCGTTTACAATATCTCGGGCAAGTTTAGGGCCTTTAACATCAATGATTTCACCACCATCTGTTAAAACCCTGATGGAGTTTCTACACTCAGCAGTGACCCCTTTGAGAGAACAATTCCCCATTCTCAAAATTTTAACTTCACCACTGTGGTGCAAACCTTGGGGGGGGGGGGTATTTAAAACATGGAATCTATAGCAGAAAGTGACAATTTAACTGTTGTTGTTTTTCAAAGTTCGAACGGTGGCATGTGATAATATATTAGATTGTTTTAAAATGGAAAATTTGGAGTGTTTGTGGAACGTGGAAAGGCAAAAGAATAGAAGAAATGGATTTAAAAATAATAATTAAAATAAAATGGGTGCTTCTTTAAACGACATTTAAGAAGCAGATAATTAGGAAATTAATGGTCTAGGGGGTCTGCATTTTTTCTTACTTTAGTTGGATTATTTTCTAACCCTATTTAGGCATCTAAAACATATTTAGGGTTCTTGGTTTTTCAATTGTATTTCGCCACAGGACAAGATTTTTAGATCTTTATTTAAATGTTGCGTGATGGTTGGTTCATGAATTTAAAGCAAGCAAAAGAGATTAGTTTGGTCACGGGAAAAATTCACAGTCACGCAGAGATTTCAATTAAACAACTTTCATCACTTTTGAGTCTAATTCAACGCTAGGGTTTTTTTTTTTTTTTTTTTGAAACTTCAATGCTATAGGTTACTTTTTCTAGAATGTTATATTTTTGTTAAATTTACTATCCTACACAACATTAATAGTAAAATGAATTTGGTTAAAATATGGTTTTTTTACTCTTTACATACTTGAAGTTTAATCCTTACACTTTTATTTTTACAAAAATTAATAGCCCTATTTATCTGATTTCAAAATTCAAATTCAATTGTTAACATTATTACTTATTTTTTGGTTAAATTTATTAGTGTCACGTGTTGAAATAAGAAAAATGTTCACTCGGTAATCATGTAACTAACAAACAATGTTATAATGAACTTGAATTTAACAAAATAATTAACAGTGCTAAGAGTTGAACTTCAATTTTAAAATCTGAAAAGTAGAGGAACTGAATTCCTAAAAATAAAAGTATAAAGACTAAATTCTAAATTCTAAATTTAAAAAAAAAATACAAAAACTTACCACATATTTTAACCAATAAATTTAATTTAAAGTATAATTATTATTATTTTTTTGGTTGGAAACCTAATTTTTCAATTAAAGTTGATAAAAGTTTTGACTTTAATGTTACTATTATTTAGCAATAAATAATCAAGTGCAAAATCTATAACTTAAAGAGTATATATTTATCTTTAAGAAGAACAAAAATAAAAGTAATAGGGTAAATTTTATAAATTTTTATTTTGGATATTGAAAGAGTATGTAATATGGACACTGCTATTACATACTTTTATCATTTTAGTTACCTGTTATTAATTTTTCATTAGATACATTCATTTTAGCCACCTAACTTTAGTAAGTTTTCATATTGGCCACTCATTTTCTTCTTTAGAATTAAATTTATTTTTCAAAAAATTGAGTTTTTATGGGGAATTAAGTTATTCAGGTTTTTCTTTGTAAAACCTTAAGTTTTCCCTTTTAGTGAAAAAATAAAATTAATTCTAAAAAAATAAATGAAATAATAAAGATAAAATGATTTTTCTCTGTAAAAATCCCAAGTTTTCCTTATAAAATTCCAAGTAATTTTTTTTTGTAAAACCTAGGTTTTCTCCTTCTTATTGAAAAAAAAAACTAAAATTAATGCTAGAAAAAGGAAATGAAAAAGATAAATTGATTTTTCTTGTAAAAACACAAGTTTTTTTTTTTTTATAAAAAATTTAGGTAATTCTTGTAAAACTCTAAGTTTTTTTTTCCTTTCCTTTTACAAAGGAAAAACTGAAATTAATTCTAATAAAGAAAAAATAAAGGAAATTAAAAAGATAAAGTAAGTGGCCAAAATAAAAATTTACTAAAGTTAGGTAACTAAAATGAGTGTATGTAATAACAAATTAACATGTGACTAAAATGATTAAAAAAAAAGTATATAACATCATTGACTAACATAATAAAATTATGTAACAGAAGTGCCCATATTGTAGTTTTTTTGTGTGCCCAAAATGAAAATTTTTGAAAATTGAGTGACTATTTGTGTGATTTACCCAAAGTAAAATTATGCTGTTAGTAAGGCTTAATGAGCGGATTATCTCACGATTTATTTTGACTAGACTTTGCTCTATAATGACCACGTTTTGACTCGAAGCTAGGTACAGTGATGGATCAGGTCAGGAAATAGTAGAGAATTTTTTAAATAGACTAAATAGGGATTTTTAGTATTAAATCAGGAAGTATTTAGATCCGATAAGAAATTAGAAAATACTTCTTAGATAGGAAATTTTAAATAGAAGCATTGACTAAATTGAAAGAGTACAAAAATTGTTGTGGTGAAAGTAGGAATTTAGAAAGTTATGAGAATTTATGTTAGTGGAAAAACAAGGAAGGACTAATAGGAAATTTTGCCAAACTAAAATATAATTCATAAATGAAATTGTGAAGTTGATTAAGGGTAAAATAGTAATAGTTAAATAAAATATTTATAGGTGTAACCATTAGGGTCAAAGTGTAAAGATGATAGGCCAAAGGACTAGCTAGTAATTTGACCATTTTTAAAATAAAAATCATGAAATTTTCTTATGGAAGGGTGTAGAAAAGTGGAGAAAAGATGAAAGTCATCATCTTCTCTCAAGCATATCGACCGTTTCCCTATTTCTCTCCACCAAACCATTTTCTTTTATTTCATTTAGGTCCCTTCCACCATTATTAGCCATTTCAAGCTCATTTTCTTTCATTTCTTTGATGTTCTCTTGCTACAAACCTTAGAGGAAGCTAGTAGAGATCCTAATTTCTTAAGGAGATCTTCCATAGCTATATAGAAGAAAGAGAAAGATAGGGATTTAGTGGTGATATCAAGTAGTAAGGTAAGAAATGATGAAAACTTTCATTACATACATGTTTATTTCAACAAAGTAGTGTAGAAAGATTATTTGATTGAAGGTTAGCATTTGAATAATATGTGCTTGATGTGGTATTGAAGAAAAAGAGAAGAAGATTGAAGACCAAATTGAAGGAAAAGGGAAAGAGTTGGCTAAAAAGTATGAAGGAAGGAGAATCCATCATCCAAATTTTGGTAGTAAGTACTTCAAGTAGTCAATTTTGTTTAAGTTATGTTAATTAGATAATTTTTTTAATTAAATAAATTAATTACTATATTAATGATGTTATCAAAATATTTAGTATAGGTAAGTAATGTAAATGTTATAAATTGTAATTTTGGTATACCATTATATGATGAATTGTGGTGATAGTGGAAAAGGACTAAATAGAAAGAAATTAAATATGTTATGATATTGTGAAAATGTGGAAAGTGGGTTTTGATGAAGTACTGTAAAAACTATGGTGTTGTATGTGACAAAAGTCAATAGAATTTACAAGTTTTAGTGTCATTATTGTGATAAGGACTAAACAGTAAAAAGAACAAAGTTGTATTATTTTTTGTCAAGTAAACGAATGTAAAGGTTTGATAATGAGAAAATCCCATGTAGACAAGTTCTAAACTATTAGGATATAAATGGCATGTCATTAAGGAAAAATTAGCATGCATATCATATTATTTCGCACTTCAGTGCTTATCGTTGTAAAATTTACGCTTCGGTGCTTATCAATATTATTGATTTGTCGTAATTCATTGTAGCAAATTAAACTATTTTCCATACTTAAGGAGCTTGTATAAAAGAAATTTAATTATGTTTTTATTTAATTTTCATTTTTTAGTTCATAAATAATAAAAAGTGTAATTTGAGCCATTTATATGACCTTAGGAGCCAAAGTAGGCCTAAAGGTAGGCTAACATATTCGGTAAGTGTGTAGGACGTCATTCGAAGGCATAGGAACACGAGACTGGCCGCAATGTTGCAACACAAAGTGTCAATGTCGCAACATAGTGAACAGAGTACTAAAAGGATAAAATTGCCTTCAGAGTCGCGACACAGCCCTAAAATCAAGCCTTAGTTCATAAACTGCCATCAGTGTCACAACACAGGCTAGAGGGTGTCACGAAATTGACATGACAAGATGAATTAATGAACCAATGGTGTTTTGATCCACACAACAAACTTTAATGCAAACATGAGAGCCGAATTAGTTCAATGGACGACAGCCAACCCTAAGCCTATAAATAGACAACTTTGAACACTTTATAGACAGTTTTTATTCAAATTTTAGTTTACAACTTTCAAGTAGTTTTATTTTCAGTTTCTATCTAGTTTATGTTATACTTAGGTTTCTTTTCATATTGTAATTCTACTTTAGTTTTTATTTCGTTCTTTGCGGAACTCAATTTGTGGATCAATCAACTCTCTGTGGATTATTGTTCGCGCAATTATCAATATATAAGGATCCTTCTTAAACTCTTTTCTTGATCTATTTTTATGTCTATTTTTTTAATTAAGTTTATGATGTTTACTAGATCCATGGGGAACTAATCCATTAACGGGAGATTAACAAGCGGTCGTAGGAGTAATTAACTTCAATGTAGGGTTTCTTAGCGAATTAGCTGGTTGGGATAGAAAAAGCTTAAAACCCTAGGCTTGACGATCCTAGAAAGTCATATAGGTGGGAATGAACCTGAAATTGGTATTGCCTACTCGTGAACACCTTACCACAATCCAGTATGGACTATGAGGTCAAGAGATAAGTAGTTTTTGCTGACTCATTAGGTTAGTGGAAGGCCGAGAGGCTCTACTAGGTTAATGACTAGTTGATCGGATAGAACTCGAAATAGGAGTTAGTTATGAACACCAAAACGAGTTAGTCTTTTGTTGTAGATCTGATAAAATTTGAAAATTGTTTCCCTATTCGTTTTTATGTTCTTTTATTATTTTAATAAATTAGTATTTTCCATCACTCTAGATTTAATCGTAATATGGTTTAATTAAATTACTAATTAGGCCCATTAGTGTAGAAATTAGGATTATTTTAGTTTCGCCTCCCTTGGGTATGATCCTCGGAGTACTTACCTACTTTGTTGTAACTATATTACAACTTGACCTGTATACTTGCAGAAACTGCCTAACTCTTATAATTGGTTGCAGTATTCACACTCTAAGCGTTAGTACGTCCAGAGGCGGCCAAGTTGTTGGCGTCATTGTCGGGGAGGCGTCATCACTGAATTAGTTTAAAATTTTATGTCTAATAGGATAGTTGGAAAATTTTTAAATTATAGATATGGTTTTTAAACTTTATTTTAAGTTGCGAACATTTTTTTTTTCTTTTCTTTGGAGATCTCAGTGCATACCCCCTAAAAAAAACAAGATACCCGTTCAATCAATAACTTAGAATAATTTGGTAGTATCATTTAATCATGGATGAATTCAATTACAAGTGGTCTGATGATGAAATGAACTATGATGTTAAATATACAAAGAGGGAGTATATGAAGAATGGGAGATTATGGAAAACCAAATAATGTTAATGATAGAATTGAGCCAACGAATAAACAAAGCCTCAATGAACTAGTGGAACAATGACCAAGTTGCTAATATAGTCAAACATCCACATGAGTTCACTAATATCCCTAGCAATACCGAATATAACCCTCAAGAAAATAAGAAGGAGCTACCAACGACAGTAGCATTTTGATTGTAGTAGAAAGAACATATGTTTTCTCCCTACTTATTGTATAAATTGTTCCTATTTAGTTACCCTTTGGCTTACATTTTAGCACGTTCAGTTTAGTAAATTGCATTTTATAACTCAGTGAATCCTAGCCTATTTTATCTCTAATTTTTCTATCTTTCTGCACTAATGTCGCTTCATGAGTTAATTCCAAATTGCATCCGAAATTGTTGCCGTAGTTGACAGATATCCGCAATGTCGCTGCATGAGTTATTTCCAGATTACGTCCAGAATTGTCGCAGCAGTTGACAGCTGTCTGATAAGAGCCAACCATGAGTAAGCTATCCAGTCCGGTGTAACTACCCTGTACAAACAAGGATAGAAGAATCCTGAGGGAAGGACACCTGTACTATTGAGGAAAACATAAAAGGATAACGTGAGAAGAATGAAAGTGAATTTTGCTAGACCACCATTCTCTTACCCTATTTTGAAGCTTGTGGCCATGGCAGCTTGAGCATCCTTTGGGTGAGCCAGCGTGAAGACTGATGTATATCCACTCCTGACGAGGAGATCTAAGTGCAAAACAAGGGGAAATGGATAGATTCAATCGAGAAGCTTAGGAATAGTATTCTCCATTCGATTCTTTCTCATTTCTTGAAAACATTGGTGATTACTCTATGTTTTCTACTATATGGAAGTACAATGAATGCTTTGTTAAATGTTATCTTATTAAATCTTATTTTTGTTGTTTAGTCTTAGGGGTTTGAATGTTCTAAACACGGAAGTGTTATTGCAGCCACTAACACTGGAAGGTGCAATGACAGTTTGAGCTAATAAGCATTTCAGCGGAAGTTGAATAAGAACTAAAGGAATTTAGTCCACTTGTTCTTAATAGTGCCATATTGCCATCATCGGAAGGTGAGGTTAATAGGCATGATTAAGTCCCAGATTAAACAAAAAAAGTGGCATTTGGTAAGATATACATTAATTTTATTGCGTCGACAATCACCTATCTTTTATACCGTGTGAGTACTTAGTATACTGCTGAAGATTCATGTTGGGGATCCAAGTTTATCCATAGCATACTTTATCTTATTGTTTTCGAGTTATTGCTTCGACAACTATACTCACAATTTACCTTGTTTCTATCTAGTTATTACACCAACATTAGTATACAAACGACAACCATCCATGTGGGATCGATATCCGAAAAACTCACATCTATCTATTATACTTGCATCGACAGTGTACGCTTGCACATTATTGCTGTGACGTTTAAAGCCGATCAAGCTTTTGGCGCCATTGTCGGGGATGGAATTTGTTTGATGTTTATTTTTGTTCTTGTGTGTCTTTGTACTTTGTTTTCCTTATATATTATTTAGTATTCACTAACTTGTTTTCTCTTTGTTGCTATTTTCAATTTCATCTTAGGTTTTTTATGACCCAAAGCAATTCAGATTTTCTTGCTGACTTTGATCCAGAAATTGAAAGAACTATTCAGAGAAGACTTCGAGAACAAAGAAATATAGATTTACTAGGGGACAATGCAGCCATACCCCCGATACAATAGCAAAATGTTCATAACCCATTGTTGCCACAAAATGCTCACATCCACAATAGAACCATACGAGATTGTGTAGTACCTGTTCTGGATTATCTACAACTAGGAATTGTTAGACCAGTAATTCAAGCTGGGAACTTTGAACTCAAGCTAGTGATGTTTCAAATGCTGAACTCCAAATGCCAATATATTGGACTGCCACATGAAGATGCAAGAGAACATCTTAAATCCTTTTTATTGACCTATGCTTCCTTTAGTCAACAAGGCGTTACTGATGATGCCTTAAGGATGCAATTATTTCCCTATTCTTTACAAGGGAGAGCTCGCACTTGGTTTCTTGGGCTACCTGCTGGATCAATTACTTCTTAGAATACTCTCACCACGTAGTTTGTGTTGTGATTTAACCCACCGATAATGAATGCTCATCTTCGAAACGATATTACTACTTACTATCAACTGGATGATGGAAATCTTCACACCACATGGGAACGTTATAAGTATTTTCTTCGACGTTGTCCCATGTACGACATTCAACCAAAAACACAAATTGAGATTTTTTATAATGGTCTGAATTCACATACAAGAAATCTTGTCGATGTATCAGCCAATGAACCACTGCTAGATTGTACTTACAATAATGTTGTGAGAATTCTTGAGAGAATTGCTCAAAATGATTACCAATATCCCACCTCTAAAGCTGCACAAGCAAATACTACTCTAGGAGTTATTGAGTTGGATGAAATATCCGCGCTAAGTGCCCAAGTCTCTTCACTCATAAACATGATTAAAAATATGCAAGAGACGAGTGACGTTGCACCTATACAAGTTGCTCAACAATTGGATATTCCTAACTTTTGCTATGAAATTTGTGGTGACAACCATAGTTATGAAGATTGTCCGCAACATACAGAAAATGCCTGTTATGTCAGTAATATTCGCCAAAATTCTTATGGCAACTCTTCCAACAACTCTGCACGTAACCAACAGTTTTAGAGAACTCAGAATGTTGGACAAAATGCTGCGACATTCAGATATGGGAATGCATCTACTTAGAGCAATTATAATCCTCGACAAGGCAATTATACTCAACAACAGCAGAACTACAATCAGCATCCTCAGAGGTATCAACAACAAGGTCCGACACAATCACATCAAAATCAGATGTAACTACAACATTCTTCAATGACAAATCAAAAGATCCAAGGACAGCGACAACAACATTATACACACACTTCTACTTCTGACCCATTAACTGCTCTTGAGGCGTTAATAGGGGAGCATATTACTCGCACAAAAGCTATTGTTCAAGGAAATTCATCTTCCATTCGAGCATTAGAGGCACAATTGGGACATCTTGCTTCAAATCTGAATAATCGACCACAAGGCTCCTTACTAGTGACACCGAAAACCCCAGTCTGAGGGGGAAAGAGCACTGTAAAGCTATCACTCTTAGGAGTGGTAAACAAACTGGTGAGCTGGTTATCAATTCTACTGTAGCATCCCCAAATATTGGTGACATAAGCCCTGATGGGAAGGTTGATTTTGAAGAGCTTGTTGATGTACCAGAAAAAGAAGTACCACCAACTGTCGCTCACATGCCTTATATTTGACCCTCGAAATTGTGGGCACAACCAAAAGTATTGCCGCAACTGAAGGTCCTCCCATCTGTACTTTTCCACAAAGATTCAAGAGGAATGAAAATGATAAACAATATCAGCAGTTTCTGGACACACTGAAACAACTGCAGATCAACATTGCTTTAGTGGATGCTCTGGTACAAATTCTGAGTTATGGGAAATTTATGAAATACCTCTTGTCCAAAAAGAAAAAACTCACTGATGTTGAAACTATTGCACTCACAGAAGGCTGTAGTGCTGCCTTGACAAACAAGTTGCCCCCTAAATTGAAATATCCTGGAAGCTTTACCATTCATGTTCGTTTGGCAATCAATATTTGGGCAAAGCTTTATGCGATTTGGGAGCTAGCATCAACTCCATACCATTATCTACTTTTAGAAAGTTAGGAATTGGTCATTTGAAACCCACTGCAGTGACATTGCAACTGGCATATCGATCTTTAGCTCAACCTGAAAGGCAAATCAAAGATATTTTAGTTCGTGTGGATAAATCTATTTTTCCAGCTAATTTTATCATACTTGGCTGCGAAGCAGACAATGAGGTTCCCATAATCTTGGGACGACCATTTTTAGCCATCGACTGAACTCTCATTGATGTCTATAGAGGAGAACTCACTATGCGACTAAATGATGAGCAAGTTACATTTAGTGTTTTTTAGTCTGTTCATCACAAGAATAAAGCAGAGTGCCATACTGTCGATGTGCTCGAAGATTTGATTAAGGAAGAATTCAACAACCAAAGTACAGTCCTTGCTGAAGAAATTGCAGTAACATCTGAATCCATAAACAATTGTGATAGCACAGTTGAAGCTAGTACTGTTGAAGTCAAGCATAGATGGAAAATTAAATCCTTAGACCTAACCAACAGAATCACTCCAATCTTCAAACCATCAATTGAAGAAGCTCCCACTCTGGAATTGAAACTAGTACCTCCTCATCTTAAATACATCTTCTTGGGTGATCACAATACTCTTCCAGTTATTGTCTCTGCAACACTAGATACAACACAAGAAAAGAAATTGACTCACATTCTCAAGCAGCACAAACGAGCTATTGCCTAGAGTATTGCGGATATTCAAGGTATTAGTCCTTTTTTTTGCATGCACAAAATAAAGTTAGAAGATGAAAGCTAGAAGTCAATTGAACAGCAAAGAAGGTTAAACGAGAAGATGAAGGAAGTGGCCAAAAAAGAAATCATAAAATGGCTTGATGCAGGAATTATTTACCCGATTTCTAATAGCGAGTGGGTGAGTCCAGTGCAATGCGTCCCAAAAAAAGATGGCATCACAGTGGTTCACAATGATAAGGACGAATTACTACCAGCACGCATCCCCATGGGATGGCGAGTTTGTATGGACTATCGTAAATTAAATGCAGCCACAAGGAAAGATCATTTTCCACTTCCCTTCATTGACCAAATGTTAGATCGACTTACTGGAAAAGCTTATTATTGCTTCCTAGACGGCTATTCTAGATACAACCAAATTGCCATTACACCAGAGGATCAGGAGAAAACAACTTTCACCTGCCCCTTTGGTACTTTTGCTTTTTGTCGTATGCTTTCGGTCTTTGCAACGCACCAGCCACATTTCAAAGGTGTATGATGGTAATATTCTCAGATATGATCAAAGACTCTTTAGAGGTCTTTATGGATGAATTTTTAGTTTATGGGAATGATTTTGATCATTACGCTGACAATTTGGATAAAGTACTGTAGCAATGTGAAGACACTCATCTTATCTTGAATTAGGAAAAATGTCATTTTATGGCAACTGAAGGCATTGTGTTGGGTTATCACATATCTAATCAGGGTATTCAAGTAGATAAAGCTAAGGTGGAAATCATCAAGAAATTACCCCCACCAACAAATGTGAAAGGTATTCGTAGCTTTCTTGGACATGTAGGATTTTACCGACGGTTTATTAGGGATTTTTCAAAAATTGAAAAACCATTGTGCTCATTGCTGGAACAGAATCGAAAATTCCTCTTTGACGAGACATGTCTAGATGCCTTTATTCAATTATAGAAGCAGCTAGTCAATGCACCCATTGTCATTGCACTCGATTGGTCTTAGCCTTTTAAAGTTATGTGCGATGCAAGTGACTTCGCCGTGGGTGCAGTGCTAGGACAACGTAAAGAGAAAAATTTTCATGCCATCTATTATGCCAGCAGAACTCTTACAGAAACTTAATTCAATTATACCACCAAATAGAAAGAATTGCTAGCAGTCGTCTTTGCTTTCGACAAGTTTCGTTCTTATCTTGTTGGTGCAAAAGTTAAGGTATTCATTGATCATTCGGCGTTGCGATATCTCTTTGCGAAAAAAGATGCCAAACCAAGATTGATACGATGGATTTTATTATTACAAGAATTTGACATTGAGATAAAAGACGGCAAGGGGTCAGAGAATCAAGTTGCTGATCATTTGCCTAGATTGGAAGTTGGCAGCGAAGACGGGAAAATACTTTAAATTGTCGACACATTCCTAGATGAGATGTTATTCGCTGTCGATGCAACTCATTGGTATGTAGATTTGGTTAATTACTTGGTGTGTGGTAAGCTACCATTGAGTATCAAGGGCTATAAAAAAGAAAGATTTCTTTGTGACGTAGTGAAGTACCATTGGAACGAGCCTATTTATTCAAAGTATGCAATGACAACATGATTCGGCATTGTGTTCCGGAAGAAGAGATGCTTTCAATTCCGAAGCACTGTCATGATGCTCCTTATTGAGGCCATTTTGGTGGTATAAGAACTGCTACTAAGGTTCTACAATCAGGATTCTACTGGCCATCATTGTTCAATGATGCTCATAATTTTGTGAATCAATGCGATAAATGTCAATACACGGGTTCTATTTCCCGACGTAATGAAATGTTGCAATAGTCAATTATGGAAGTTGAATTGTTCGATGTTTGGGGAATGGATTTTATGGGACCATTTCCAAGTTCATTTGGAAATCTTTAAATATTAGTCGCTATTGACTATGTTTCGAAGTGGGTGGAGGCTATTGCTGTCCCAAAGGATGATGCAAGAACAGTGTTCAAATTTTTTCACAAGCATATACTCACCCTTTAAGGCACACCAAAGGCCTTGATTACTAATCAGGGTACACATTTCCATTGCAACCAAGTGGCAGCTGCATTAAAGAGATATGGAGTCAATCACAGAATGGCCACTACTTATCATCCACAAACAAATGGACAAGCTGAATTTTCAAATCGACAAATTAAGAACATTCTTGAGAAGGTTATGAACCCTTCGAGAAAAGATTGGTCTTCTTGATTGGATGACGCTCTATGGGCTTTTCGGACAACATACAAGACTCCATTGGGGATGTCACCATATCAATTGGTTTTTGGGAAAGCATGTCACTTGCCAGTTGAACTGGAACACCAAGCGATGTGGACAATTAAACAAGTGAACATGGACTATGACGCTGCTGGAAAGAAAAGGTTGTTGGACATCACCCAGCTAGAGGAGATTTGAAGAAATGCTTATGAAAATGCTGCGATTTATAAGGAAAAGACCAAACGATGGCATGACAAGATTAATTTACAGCGGCAATTTACCGCAGAACAAAAGGTTTTATTATTTAACTCTTGACTTAAATTGCACCCATGTAAATTGCGTTCACGATGGTCTAGTCCATTCGAATTTGTCGACGTATTTTCCCATGGTGCAGTCACAATTCGAGATGTACGTGATGGACACCAGTTCAAAGTCAATGGACAAGATTGAAACACTATTTTTGAAATAAAAATCAAGAGCAAGTAGAGACCATTAATTTGGTCCAAACATTTTAAATTTTTAATTTATTATTCCGAGATTTCATCTTATTTTATTCCTATTTTGTAAAGCTTGTTTTCTTTCCTTTTTTACAAAATATTAAGGTACCAATGTCGACACAACATGATTTGGTTGTCAACGCATTCCGTACCACTGTTTTACTGTTAATCAGAATTAAAGGAACTTTAATCTTCACCGTTGGATTAAAACCCACCCAGCCGTTTGATCCGTTTAAGCAGGCACAATTCTTATTGGACGCCACTCTTTTCGCTAGTTTTGTATCTCTCCACAAAACATCACGACTCTAGATCTTCCTCTTTCACTCCCTATAAAGTCTACACCACTGTGCCGACTGCAAAACATCCAAGCAACCAGTTTTATTCTTTTTCCTTACTCAAGATCCCACCTTTTTCACTTAAAATCGTCTTCCCTCCACAAAAGATGACAAGAACAAGAGGTTTGACCAAGAAAGCCAACAGACCTACTGAAGAACAAGCGTCCTCTGCCACTGCAGTTCGCGAGTCAGAATCCCCCAGACTAGTGCAAAAAATGGAACCGGTAATCTTTTTCAATAAAGTGACAAGGGAACGATTTTAAGACAACATATTACGCCGAAACTTTTACCCCAAACAAGGCATTTCCCTATCGCAACAACATGAGTTGGGTAAACATATTCACCGAACCATTTCTAAACTGAAATGGGGAAATTTCTGCGCACACCCTGGAAGCTATTCCCCTTCCCTGGTATGTGAATTCTATGCCAACCTTTATGACCAAGATTTAGAATTTATTTTTGTTCGTGAAGGTCTACTCCCATGGGATGCCAACACAATCAATGAGTTATATAACCTTACGGTCGATATCGACGAACACTCCGACTTCTTTGCGGAAGTGACATATGAGAAAAGGGACTTGCTCGTACAGGATTTGTGTATTAAAAAAGCACAATGGACAGGGTCACATCCAACTAATTTTACAATGCACCACCATTTCTTAACCCTACACAGCAAAATATGGTTTCACTTTGTTAACTGCAAACTACTGCCCTCTACCCACAACACCACCGTCAACCTTGACAGAATGTTTCTCATACATTCCATTATCAATGGTAGAAAGATTAATGTAGGCAAAATTCTCCACCGAGAAATTGCTAAATGTGCCACCCGACAGACCGACATTTTATTTTTCCCATCATTAGTAATGTCACTATGTCGGCAGAAAAGCATTGTGCCTCGGAAAGATGAAAAAATCATGTATAATAAGGGTCTAATTAATGAAGCCCCTATCGAGAGGATGACTCGTGACACAGAAACACCAATACTGAAAGAGGCAGGAACCAACAAGACAAAGAAGAGCAAAGCCAAAGCCAACAGTAAAGGAATAACCCTGCATACAGACACATCCTTATGGCGTAAGATGAAGGATGTTGAGAATATGGTTACTTCCATCAGCAATAGGCAAATCAAACTTGTCGCTACAATTGAAGACGTGGAGAACTCTCAGAATCTATTTTATACTTATACTAAAGCTTGGAACAGTTCAATTGTAGCCACAATAAGCCAATTGAGCCCATCTTTAATACCAGATTTCCCAGTGTTTCCACCAATCATTCGAAACTATAAACATTCATATGCGAGTGACGACTTCAAAGATCGAGACCGATTGGTGGCATCTCCTCCCATCATGCAAGTCTCTAATAATGACAAAGATGAAGAATCCAAGGACATTGAGGAATGTCTGCGCAAGATTAATAGCTTGTTCGAGGATGGTATTTTTGTTGATCAAGAGGACACTGTTGTGGAGAAGAACATTGATGCTGCAGAAGAAGTTGTTGTTGAAGCGGAAGTTGTTGTTGAAGAAGAAAAAGTTGCTGAAAATGAGAAAGAAAGATAAGAATAAAATTTTGTTGAGAAGGTTGTCACTGCACCCGGATATGTGGGTGCAAATATTACTAATTTGGAGCAAACTGGAGCGAGCCCGGCAAAAGTTGCTGAGGTCACTAGTGAGGGGAAATGTAATTCATGGGCAATAGTGGTCTACACTAGACTACTCCAAGTGGCTTCTCCTACACAAACAGCAACCAATGATACCGGTGCTAAGCCAGGAACTGGGGAGCAATCTGAAGGCCACGCAAAGCTAAACGAAAAGAAAATGAAGCGTTTCAAGGATAAAAAATGAAAGAATGGAGAGAAGAAAAGGAGAAGAAAGAAATATCATGCAGCCACATCGACAACTGTGGATAACTGAGTTAGTTTGTTTTAAGCTTTAGTTATAGTATTCATACATTGCATGTAGCTGAAGGTTTTATTTTGATAAGTATACATTGTCATTGCATTTTCATTGTCATTCCATATTCCTGCCAGTGCATTGGGGACAATGCAATCTTTAAGTTTGGGGGAATGTATATGGAATTGGAAATACACCCACATTTCAATTTTTTTTTGAAGCATGCAAGGTTTATGCACAATTGTTCGAAAAATTTTTGTTACATTCGATGCTTAATTCTTGGATCATGTGAATTGTCAGTGAATGAGTTGGATAAATTTGACTTAATGTTGTATCTTCAATACTTTGATGAATGATTTAAGGTGCATTAGTAATAAATAACTAGTAGCATTCCTTGAATCTTGAATGAAACTGCCTTCTACAGATGCTTATATATATAGATACTTATAAATAAGTGACACTCCAAAATGGGTGTATTGTGGAATATTAAAAAAGGAACACTCCAATACAAGCGTTAGAAAAATGAATCTAGCCAAAGGCCGTCGCTGCATGAGTGTGTGTCGACTCAATTACGTACTCCCTAGGGGTTTGTTGCACCCCATCGTTACTTCTCAGGAACAAGGGTATAGTAATGCAACGATATCCCTTATTCCGTAAAAAAAACCCATTCATATATATAAATACTTAGTATTGTACAATAAATGTTGTATTGGTAGATAGAATTTAGGATTTGAAGCATGATGCTGGCTTTGATGAAAGTACAATCTTACTCATTCATGCTTATATATTGTCGATGCAGTATTCTTTCATCTGAATGTGACTCATTCATTGGGATTTTAGGTGATTCAAGTCACTAGAATGTTCATTTGCCTTACTTAGTAATGTTTTGCTGCCTTGCTGGCTTTTATTTTACTTGAGGTCAAGTAAAAATTCAAGTTTGGGGTGTGATTGTAGTAGAAATAACATATGTTTTCTTCCTACTTATTGTTTAAATTGTTTCCATTTAGTTACCCTTTAGCATATATTTTAGCATGTTCAGTTTAGAAAATTGCATTTTATAACTTAGTGAATCCTAGTCTATTTTATCTCTAATTTTGCAATCTTTCTGCACTAATGTCGCTACATGAGTTAATTCCAGATTGCGTCTGGAATTATCGCCGCAGTTGATAGATATTCACAATGTCGCTGCATGAGTTAATTCTAGATTGCGTCCAGAATTGTCGCTGCAGTTGATAGCTATCTGATAAGAGCCAATCATGAGTGTGCTGTCCAGTCTAGTGTAACTACCCTGTATGAATAAGGACAGAAGAATCCTAAGGGAAGGACACATGTATTGTTGAGGAAAACATAAAAGGATAATATGAGAAGAATGAAAGTGAATTTTGTTGGACCACCATTCTATTACCTATTTTGAAGCTTGCGACCATGGTAGCTTGAGCCTCCTTTGGGTGAGCCATCGTGAAGATTGATGTAGTTCCACTCCTAACGAGAAGATTTAAGTACAGAATAAGAGGAAATAGATAGATTCAATCGAGTAGCCTAGGAATAGTATTCTCCATTCGATTCTTTCTCATTTCTTAAAAATGCTGGTGATTACTCTATGTTTTCTACTGTATGGAAGTACAATGAATGCTTTGTTAAATTTTATCTTATTAAATCTTATTTTTGTTGTTTAACCTTAGGGGTTTGAATGTTCTAAACACGGAAGTGTCATTGCAGTCACTAACACTGGAAGGTGCAATGACAGTTTGAGCTAATAAGCATTTCAGTGGAAGTTGAGTAAAGGCTAAAGGAATTTAGTCCACTTGTTCTTAATAGTGTCATATTGCCATCATCGGAATGTGAGGTTAATGTGCATGGTTAAGTCCCAGACTAAACAAAAGAGTGGCATTTGGTAAGATACACATTAATTTTATTGCGTCGACAATCACCTATCTTTTATACCATGTGAGTACTTAGTATACTGTTAAAGATTCATGTTGGGGATCCCAGTTTATCCATTGCATACTCTATCTTATTGTTTTCGAGTTATTGTTTTGACAACTATACTCACAATTTACCTCATTTTTATCTAGTTATTGCACCAACATTAATACACAAAAGACAACCATCCCTGTGGATCGATATCTGACAGACTCACATCTGTGTATTATACTTGCATCGACAGTGTATGCTTGCACATTATTTCTGTGACGTTTACAGCCGATCACGTTCCATGCAGGTAATGTCATTAGTAACTTGGTTGACCTTAGTTTAGATGAGAATGAAGAAAATGCCAATGATTCTTAAGAAGAAATTACTCCAAAAGATGATGTCAAAGCAGAGTTAAAACCATTAATCGAGCCAGCAACTAAAGCAGAAAATATGCCAAACACTAAACTTGTCCCCACAAAGATACATTTCCCCTCACGGTCAAATAACGAACAACAAAAGGATGAAGCGGAATGTGTAAGTTTCTTGAACTTATTCAAATCACTTAATGTTAAGTTACCCATTATCGAATTAACAGAAAAAGGTCAAAATATGCAAAATCTTTAAAAGAGATAATGGATATGTTTAAGAAATTTGAATCATTAATCAGATACTCCCAAAATTAAAAGACCTAGGGAGTTTTATGATTCTAGTAGAAATAGGAGACATACACTTTGGTAAGACCCTATGCAACCTAAGAGCCAGTATTAGTTTGATGCCTTTATCAATACATAAGAAAATCGAGTTAGGGGAACTTAAAAACACCCAATTCATACCACAGCTAGCCAACAAATCTTTGGTACAACTGAAAGGTGTACTTAAAGATGTGTTGATTAAGGTGTGTAAATTTCCCATCCTGATTGATTTTGTAATCCTAGACTTTAAGGCAGACCGTGAGATCCCCATTTTGCTAGGGAGACCTTTCTTAGCCACCTCTAGGTCCACCATTGACTTAGAGAAAAATGAACTAAAAATAAGAATCAATGGTGAAATTGAAACACTTAAATATGGTGACCTACAAAATACAGAGTATAGGGAAAATTTAGGGCAAGCGTGCTATAAAATATCTATAAATTTCTCTAACAACCTTGATCTGAGAAATGTGTTTTTTGTGATAAATGTAGGACAAAAGAGTAAATTTTGAGAGCGAGGTAAGCAGAGTAAGGTGAAGTGGTATGACAGACATTGGAAAAAATCAAAAAGGCAATCAAGAGGCAGAACGTCTAAGTGTAAACTAACAGAGCTGACGGCTAAATCCGACAGCAACACCTGATCATCGACAAACTATTTTAATTTTTGTAAATTATTGTATTTTAATAAACTTAAATATTAGTAATTGAATAGGAATAGGATTAAGTAGGTGGAATAGGATTTAATTTTCTTAAAATTGTTTATAATTAGGGTATGTATGCACTGAGCACCTTGAAATTCAAGAAATAAGGGCAAAATAGGGTCGATGTTGCAACACAGTACCTCCATGTCGTAACATCAAGTCCAAACTCAAAATTCCAAAATTTAGCTTGATGTCGTAGCACGAGTACCCTTATGTCGCAACATCGAAGATAGAGGCCTCAACATTTTAAAATTTCAAGTTGTGCCGTGACATCGAACCCCGATGTCGCGACAACCGAAGACTACTAGAGCTGTCGCGACATGGAACCCTTGCATCGTGACATTACTACGAAAAATTGCAAGGTCAACCCTACCTGTTGCGCAAATCGCCGGTTAATACCCTATTGTTACCCGAGTTTTTACCTAAAAATTCAATCTTGTTTAAACTAAAATACTCCTAACACTAATTACAATCCTTCTTTTGACTCTAAAACTCTCTCCAAAACCCTTCCATCTCCAAAACCGTTGATTTCATTCACCTTTTTCTCTTGCTACAATTTTTTCTTTTTCTCTTCTTTTGCTAATCTTTTGTGCAAGTAAAAGATCCACATAAACAAAAAAGTTACAACAAAGTCTCACAAGGAATCACGAGCATCAACATCACGAGGTTAAGGGTTCCTATTTCAACTTTCACCGTTACATTGAATCTTTCACTTTTGAAACATATTGCCTGATTATTAGTATATCTAGTTGAATATAATAAAAAATGTCTCCTAGGAAAACGAGAAAAACTAATGAATAAGAGGCATCGGTGGCCATAAACCCCTCTAATTTCTCGAATCCAAACATTAAAAATTTTTCATAGAAATTCAAGCAAAAACGTTTATACAAGAAAGGGGTTTCGAACTATCGATTGTCTTGTGCAATGAAATATGGACGTTGGTTTGGTACCATAGGTGGGAGCATTTTTGCATAACCCCTAAAGACCCCACTGTAGTCTCTAGAGTACAAGAATTTTACGCGTCATTTAGAGACCGAAAGTCTAGGAGACCATATGGTGCCATCTGGGAACATGTCCCAGTACAGGGCAAAGATGTGCATGTAACCCCTAAGAAAATTTGTAAGTTTTATAATGCTCTGTATTATGAATCTGATTTTTTTTTAGAATAGTGACTTAGAATATATTAAGGATATTAATATGGACAACATTATAAATTATTTAATACAAGTAGGGGTGAATGGAAGCACCGCCCCGGCACTGATATTCCCACTTCCTTCAATCAAGCGATTATGTTTCCCATCGCGAAGATGTGGATGCAATTTTTATCCACCGGGATTGTTCTTGCTTTAAATATATCTAACGTAAATACTTTTTGAACGATTTTGGTGTATGATGCTTTGTAGAAAAAACAGGTTTGCATCGGGACATGGATATACCACTATATAAAGAGGTGTATCATTAGCCAGAAAGTTGGGGTTTTCTTCCCTCATTTAGTGGCAACCCTGTGCAAAAAGGCTAATGTTCCAATGACCACAACAAAACAATTCATGAAGCCATCTAAAAGTCTCATCGGAGATTCGTTATATACATAGTATACAAAGCTTTAGAGAAAACAAATTTAGGATTAGAATAAACGCCGAAAAGAGACGATGGATATCCCAGCTTCTTTGAAAAGAAAAACAACATCTACAACTCGAAAAAGGGTCGAAAAAAGTAACATTCCAGACTTTGAATGAATGATTCGATGGATGTAGGAGATGGGCCCAGTGGGACAAGAGTTTGCAAGGCAAAATGGGATGCGAAGACTAGATTTGCCACCAAATAAATATGGTCTGATGCAATTCCATTACCAATCTGAGGAGTGAGGAAGTAAGGAAAACAATGGGAGTGATAAAAATGAAGAAAAAAAAGGGGGAGGAGGAGGCTACGGAGCGAGATTCCCAAGAGGAGGATGATGATTATGAGGCGACATTTTAGTTGCAATGATCTACGCAAAAAGGGCTAGTCATTCGCAACCCAACCCGACATGCACATTTGTTAGGTGGAGGCTCCTCTTGAGGCCACGTCTCAGGAAAAGGGAAAGTTTTAATGGAGGGGAGGCAACCACCCTATTTTAATTATTAGAAACTATTTTTAATTTTTTTGGATTGTAAAACAATTAACTTGGATGATTTTTTTTATTTTTTTAGATTAGGAGTAGACTGACATTATATATATTATGTTATGAATTTTCTATGTAGGAACCCGACACAACGGAAGCACTAAAATTACGAGCTTTAACGAACAAGGAAGGAGAAACTCACCATAAGGTTAAGGCAATGTCAAGATCAATCGGGTAACTACTTTCCTTATATACTTAAGGGTTGCACAGTAGGGACAATATGTTATCTAAAGTGTGGGGGGTAACATAGAAAATTTATTTTTTACATTCTTAGGAAATTTGTTTTTGTTTTTGTTTTTATTTTTATTTTTATTATCAAAAGTGTGCTTGATCTTGTAGAAATACAATTGATTGGTTAAGAGCATGTGTTAGGATGATTGTATTTACTATAAATTTGGCATGATAGTGAATGATTTTAAATTTTCCATTATTAGACTACTAAGTTCTATATATTACATTGTTAATAGGCATTAAGTAATTAAATATACCAAATGACAGAGAGAATATAGGGAAACAAGCATGCTAGTATGAATAATAAATGGATAGAATTGTGATTGCTTAATTGATTAAATTCATGAATATTGAGATACCTAGGGATGACCTAAGGCATTGTTTGGTATAACCTAGAGCTAAAAAGCCAACCTTATTTATTAATCTTTAGTACCCATATTTGAGTCAAAAAACACTTCTTGATGAACCTTCATACAAAACCCAAAGCCAAAATGCAAATTGTACTTACCCTTTTTTTTATCCCTGAATTGTATGAACTTAGACATCGGGCCATACATATTGAGGGATAGGTGGAGACATAACGGTTGTTTTTATAAATCGAAGTGAAATAGGGAGAAACAGTGTGATCTAGTGATTATAGGTGCTAAAAATGTGCAAAAGAAAAGAAAAAACTCATAAAAAATCAAAACGAGTGGAAAAATTACTAGAATAATGAAAAAACATTGTAAGTGAGAAAGTATTGAAAAATTCAAAAGTGACCTAAAAACAAGGTCACAAAACTAGAAAACTCAGTCATTAGTGCACAAAAACTCGTAGGCTGACCATAGTCACTAGTATTACATTATGACTTCCTACATGGAGAAATAAGGAAGGTGAGAAAAGGAGAAATAAGATGGTGAGCGGGAAAGGGTTACTAAAGGGGGGAATAGGGAACAATACGATGCGCCAAAATAATTCCGTGCTTGAAATTGTTGTGATGATCATTGTTTTTGAATTTCATACCAACCTTAAGCCTCAGAATGTTAGAAGCCGAAAAGTCCTATGTGACCTAGGTAATTATATTTGTGAATGGACATTGTATTAAGTAATTGAAATAATAATTGTTTGCGTTCTACTAGTATAATCAAATTACCTATATAATTTCTCAATGGATCAATATATTTGAAGATCTTGTTGCTTATATGTTTTGTAATATACTGAACTTAAGTGTTTGAAGTTAAGAGTAGTAAGTTGTTTACATATCATGCCAAAATTATGTGTATTTATGATTATTCCTATTTATGCCGTTTCGAAACTCATCTTTGTATCATACTTGCTCAAGGGTCGTCTTTTACATTTTTTGTTTTTATGCTTCCTTGCTTGAGCACAAGCAATGACTTAAGTGTGGGGAGTTTGCTCTATCTCAATTCATTATGGTAGATTAAATTATTTTTCGTACTTAAGGAGCTCGTATAAAAGCAATTTAGTTATGTTTTTTATTTAGTTTTCATTTTTTTTAGTTCATAGATAATAATAAAATGTAATTTAAGTCATTTATATGACCTTAGGGGACAAAGTAGGCCTAAAGGTAGGCTAACATATTCAATGAGTGTGCATCATTCAAAGGCATAGGAACACGAGACTAACTATGATGTTGTAACACGGAGTGTCGATGTCACAACATAGTGAACAAAGCATTGAAAAGGAGCAAACTGCCTTCAATGTCGTGACACAGCCCTGTAATAAAAAAATGTAATTTAAGTCATTTATATGACCTTAGGGGACAAAGTAGGCCTAAAGGTAGGCTAACATATTCAATGAGTGTGCATCATTCAAAGGCATAGGAACACGAGACTAACTATGATGTTGTAACACGGAGTGTCGATGTCGCAACATAGTGAACAAAGCATTGAAAAGGAGCAAACTGCCTTCAATGTCGTGACACAGCCCTGAAATCAAACCTTAGTTCATAAATTGCCATCAGTGTCACGACATAGGCTAGAGGGTGTCACGACACCGACATGACGAGATGAATTAATGAACCAAGGGCATTTTGGTCCGCACAATAAACTTCAATGCAAAAAAATGGCAGCCAAATTAGGTCAATGGACGACGATCAACCCTAAGCCTATAAATAGACTGCTCTAAACACTTTATAGAAGTTTTTATTCAAGTTTTAGTTTACAACTTTCAAGTAGTTTTTTTTTTAGTTTCTCTCTAGTTTATTTTGTACTTAGGTTTCTTTTCATATTCTAATTCTACTTTAGTTTTTATTTCGTTCTTTGCGGAACTCAATTTGTGGATCAATCAACTCTCTGTGGATTAACGAGCGGTCGTGGGAGTAATTAACTTCAATGTAGGGTTTCTTAGCAAATCAGCTGGTTGGGATAGGAAAAGCTTAAAACCCTAGGCTTGACGACCCTAGGAAGTCATGTATGTGGGAATGAACCCAAAATTGGTATTGCCTATCCGTGAACACCTTACCACAATCCGGTCTGGACTATGAGGTTGAGAGATAAGTAGTTTTTGCTGACTCATTAGGTTAGTGGAAGGCCGAGAGGCTATGCTAGGTTAATGACTAGTTGATTGGATAGAACTCGAAATAGGAGTTAGTTATGAAAACCGAAACGAGTTAGTCTTCTGTCGTAGATTTGATAAAATCTGCAAATTGTTTCCCTATTCATTTTCATGTTCTTTTATTATTTTAATAAATTAGTATTTTCCATCACTCTAGATTTAATTGTAATATAGTTTAATTAAATTACTAATTAGACCCATTAGTGTAGAAATTAGGACTAGTTTAGTTTTGCCTCCCTTGGGTACGATCCTTAGAGTACTTACCTACTTCGTTGTAACTATATTACACCTAACCCGTATACTTGCCGAAACTGCCTAACTCTTATAATTGGTTGTAGTATTCACACTCTAAGCGTTAGTACGTCAGGAGGTGGTCAATTATTTTGCACTTTGATGCTTATCGTTATTTGCACTATATGCTTAGTGATATATGATATGCATTAACAATGCATTATCATTCATTTCAGTATATCCTAAGTGTTTAGCTAGTATACATTGGGCTACAATATCGTAATTCAGCTACTATCAATTTATGTGTTACGGTAAATAATGGTAAGTACGATTTTAGAAAAATGTTGAACTTCAAGGACTAAATTTGATGTGAAGTATATGTGTATAGAATGGGTACAATTTAACTTTATTTTTAGTAGATTTTTAAAATCTTGAAGTACTTACTAAGTCTTCGCAGACTTACCGCATTAATTTTCTAACGCGTAGGTACAATAGATCCCGTCAGGCTAATATCGAGGTTGAGGACATCCCATCTCATCATCACTCCAAGTGACAAGATTGTATGTATGAATTTTTTGGGTTAGTATGCCATGTACATAAGTTTTAGGTATGGTTTGATGTTAACAATGATTAAAATGCAAACTTTGGAAACCTTGTTACTTTGGTGATCTAATGACATATTTTGTTAGTAACTGAAATGAATTTATAAGAGTTTAACATATGCATGCATATATGATATTATTATATGGCTATTGTGATGAATTTTAATGAGTTTGAGATTAATTGAACTAGCTTTGAAGTGTTGGACTGTTTTGAATCAATGCAGGGGGGTTTTAGCAATTTTTTCAACTGTTTTTGGCTCAATTTGACCCAAGGTATCGATACCAGGGGTAAGGTATTGATACTTGGGCCCTAAATAAAATAAAAAATCGAAACAAAAAGCAATTTAGGTATCAATATTGATTTTGGTATCAATCTTGAAGGCCAGGTATTGATACCTAGGCCTAAGCTATCAATACTTATCATCAAAATTTTAAAAATTTGAGTTCCAGAATGCTATTTTGGCATCGATACTCATCAGAGATATAGATACTTTTATATAGGTATCCTCATGTTTTAGTATTGATATTTGTCCCCTGTATTAATTGAAAATCATATTTAAATCATTTTTAAACATACTCGGTTAACCAGTAATGTCCTTGAACTTCTAATATAATATTATCATATTGTTTAAAGGAAAATTTTATCATTTAATGTTCATAATACCTAATGAACAATTAAAATTGCTTTGACACCAAATGTAATATTCTTATATCAAATTACAATCATCGGATAAGTATAGAAGTGTTACATATTGAATAGCGAAGTTGACCGAACCAAGCATTTATAATAATTTTTTTTGCACAGGTCTGACTCCAATTAACTCAAACCTTCTGCTCAAATCTCACACTAATATAGAAATGTAAGTTAGATTTCACCCGTCCATATTTATTTTCTTTTTAAAAATTAATTTTTATATAAATATTTTTTTAAAACAATACATTGTACCTAAATAAACATTGAATGCACTAAATTAAAACGGCTGAAGGAAAAAAAAATACGAATCATGAAGGGTGATAGGAGGGCGATTTTAGCAGCAGATTTTATGGCGCATTACAACAAAGTATGGTTCCCAGGTTTATCTACTGCAGGGATCCACCTACTGATCATTAGATTTGAAATAAAGCTGTGATATCCTTCCATAATAAAAAAAGGAAATAGGTTAAAACTTCAACTTTAGGTTTTATTTTTTATTAGATTAAAGTTTTTTTTTAATTTACTTGAATATATTTGTATAGGTTTTAGGTAATGAATTTAATTGTTTTAGAATTACCAGTTAACTACATATAATTATTATATTTTAATAAATATAAATATATTAATTAATATATTTATAATTTAATATATTTGGGTCGAGCTAGATATGATAAAAAAAATTTATCCAAAAATCGACCCAAATAGAATATGGGTCTTAAACCTTACTGAAACCCATTTTTTAGATCTCATATTTTTATTCAAACCATCCCATTTTTTAGATTGGCCTTCAGACTTGGATAAATGACCCAACTCATGAACAGTTCTAATTTTTACTTAAGTTTTATCATGTGTGAGCCTTGTCCAATTTCATTTTAATTTAGTTTTGAACTATTAGTTCAATCATGCTTTATAATGGTTGGTAGGTTCGAATATATTTTGGTTGCTTTGTAATTTATGTGGATTGTAATTATTTGGATTTATTATTTATAAAAATAATTATTTGATTACAAACAATGAATTTTTGTAATTCCTCAAATTTGATAAGAGGTTAACAAATGTACTTGATTGATATTTAATATATAGTATTATTTACTATGCATAAGGCTTCTTAGTTATATCACAACAGAGTGTAACAAAAGAAAACGGTATTTGAAATGATGAAAAAAAGTGTGGCCAGCCAAACCAATTCACATGTCGTTAATGTCATTGCCCTATATTCTGCTTCTGCAGATGATCTACTAACTGTCGACTGCTCCTTTAATCGCCATGAGACCAATGAACTACCAATATATGTACAAAAGCTAGAGATTGATTTGCGAGTGTCAGGAGAAGAACCATAATCAGAGTCAACAAAAGTAGTGAGCTGAAGATTGGAATTGGAAGAGAAAAATAAACCAAGACCAGGTGCTTTCGTAAGGTATGCCAGCCAATGATTGGCTGCTTTAAGATGCAGTTGTCACCTTGGAGTAGAAACAAAACACAAGCATCCAGAAGACTTCAAGCATTTCTAACGCAAGGGATGGCTTTTAATGATAGTTATAGATATTGCATTAAAATTATGCACTTGGTTGGTGATGATATATTTACCGATGTGTTGCAAAAGAAAAATCCCAAACTAAGAAGCCAATGAACCCTTAGTTCAATGGTAAATTTGAAGTTATATTTAAGTTTTATATTATGTAAATGTGTTTTTATTCAGATTTATTTAGTTATAATTAATTAATTAGTTTAATTTTGATTAATTGTTGAATTAATTTATTTAATTGAATGTTTTTAATGATTGATTCTAATTAGTACAATGGATATAAGTTAAAAAATTGCTTTATAATATTGGTAGGTAATTGTGTTCAATTAAACACAGATGGAGCGGTGTAGGTGGGCTCGGGCTATGCTACTGCAGGGGGGTTATGTGTGACACGAAAGGGAATTGGATATTAGGATTCAATAGGTTTCTGGGAATTTGTTTAGTATTGGAGGCTGAACTATGGGGTATTTTTGAGGGATTGTCTCTTCTGTCGAAGCAAGAATTTGATAGAGTGTTGATTAGTACAGATTGTTTGGAAGCAGTTTAGATTATTCAAGTCAACAACTCAAGAAACTCTAATTCCGCTTTGGTTAGGCGTATACACCAGTTGCTGGAAAGGACAGTACAATGGAGCATCCAACGTGTGCCAAGAGAAGATAATAAAGTTGCAGATTTTCTTATAAAATTGAATCGCAATAATGAAGACAATTTACTTTTGTTTAAACAACCTCCTCTAGGTATTTTAGGTTAAGTCTTTGTGGACTCTTTGTTTTGTTTTATATTCACCAAAAAAAAATTGCTTTATACAACACTTATAGTAATAAAAATAATGGTATAAGTAAACCTTGTGTGTTGACCTGATAGTTAAGGAGTTCACTGCAAGTGTGGTTTGGGTTTGAGTCACACTAGTCACGTTGTTATTAAGATTTTGCCCTTCTATTTGTAATTCACCCAAAAAAAAAAAAAATGGTACAAGCAAATCCACTATACAAAGTGAGTTAAGGTGAGTATTATTAAATCCATTACAATCTCCATAGATGTTGGATACATCTATCCTCGCCTCTTACCGTTCCATTTCAATTTAAAATTTGCTACTTATCTTTTAATATTATCTTTTAATATTTTCAATCTTTTTAAGTCAAATAAATATTTAAACATAAAGTATATGAATTTTTTCAATATTACACTATTATATTTTACCCTTTTAATATTTTATATATGCAAAGATAAAATGATAATTTTATATAGTGGAACAGGTCAGCATGGAACAAGCATTTACCATACTCGCTCCATACTCACTATCCAAAAGAAAAAATCCATCCTATTTCATCTTGTATTCATTTTTCAAAAAAAAGAATATGCTCTCTATTTATAACAAATCTTTCAAAATCATTCGAGTGGTCCAAATTTTACCATCCTTACCTAGAAATATATACTTTTTGTTGAACGGCAACTATCTTTGACGTGGCGCATACCATATAACACTAAAGAATTAATCAGTCCCCTTTTGGTCTAACAAATTTTATATCTAGCATATTATATTTTAAAGTCTTTTTTATAAGTCTATCTATATATTTATAATATATAAAACCATGGGTTTAAAAAAAATTTGAATAGACGATTATATTTTTTAATATTAATTTAATTATTAAAGTCACATTAAATAATTTTTTAATAATAGGGTTTTATTTATTTTAATTATAAAATTAATAATAATAGATGGAATCTCCTCTAAAATTATTAAATAAAAATTATATTAATAATATTTTTTATATAATAGAATTTTTATTGGTTTGAACTACATAATTTAAATATTGATTACTAGTAATATGTTACTTTAAATCAATTATCATTTAATTAGTGTATATATATATATATATATCAATTAAAATTAAAATATATAATTATAAATACAATTCAACAAATGAGGTTATTACTTTTTAGCATTAGTATCGGAAAGAGATGAAAGAACATTTTAATCAATCACGAGATAAAATTATAATATTCATTTATCATCACACATTTGTTTAATTTATTATTAATATTATACTATTTTTTTAAACTCACGTTTATTCACTTTTCTCTATCAATGTCTAATATGAAATTTTCACTTTCTTATTAATTTTAGTTTTACTTTATACTATTTATCTAATTAATATTATAATTATAATTTTATACAAATCTTCAATTTATTATTATTGCTTAAGTAATTTGCAATTCCAAAATAATTAATTGCATCAAAAGTTCATGTTGATCCAACATGATAATGATGGTAGATTACTGAAGAAGATCAAAATGAAGATGACAAGAATGATAGATTGAAGTAGAGGATTAAGATAGAAATTTTAAATATATTTGCAATATTATTAGTATTTATTTTTGAAATAGATTTTATTTTAACTTTTTACTAAGATGGATTTTTAATTTATCATTAATTTATTCCATTGTTATTTTTATAATACAATTAGATTATTCAATCAAAATAATTGCTTAACTTACGAAACTAAACTATTGGAAGATAAAAAATTATATTATGGTTCATAAAATTTAATTTGATCATATTTTTTATACAATTTTAAATTTTTTTATAAATAACAATGTTAGTTGGTTTTAAATTAGAGAAAAAAAAAGATAAAATGCTAAAATATTTTTTAATACTAAAAATAAAAATTTTGAAATTAATATTTTAACATCATTTCATTAAAATCATAATTATTTTTATTTATTATTAGTGTGCAGGTACAAGTTAAATCAAATTCTAATATTAATTCTCAAAATACTTTTTTAATTTTGAAATTTAATCTTTAAGATATTTAAGCAATTTTTCAAGATAGAGTTATTCTTTTACCTTTATTCAAACTCATATTAAGTTTTGAAGTAATACATCTTTAATTACACTTTCATTATAATTTAAACTATTCAATTTAATCAATAAACAATATCTTATTATTTTATTTACATCAATTTTGTAAATATAAAAAGCATAGTTATGTAATATCTCTATCTTTTAAATATTACAATACATACTCTTTAATATTGTACAAAAATAATAAAAATATAAATGTATATATTCACGTGCAAGGCATGTGATCTCGAATACTAGTTAAAAATAAAAGAGTACGCCTCTTCTACTCTAAATGAAGTTCACTTACTTTTATTTTAAAGAAAAAATTAAAGTAAATTATATTTAGGGTCACTAAATTATTAGTAGCTTTATGTTTTGTTTGGTCACTTAACTTTAAAATGTTACAAAATAATCATTTAATTATTCAGAAGTTTTCATTTAAGTTATTGAGTTGTTTAAATCACCGTTATATGGCTTTCTCTGTTTGTACTACATGTACCAATTGAAAGCTCCCATTCTCCTTTTCTTTTATAGTTTAGTTTTTTTAATGAAATAATTTCGAACATCATGAATCTGTGAATCAAAATTCAAACAACTTTCTTCTTCAATTTTTGATATTGACTGTCATATCGACTTGAATCTAAGGTATTTTATTCTACTCGTCAATAGGTATTGATCCACTATATCAATCATCAAATCACTGCTTGAAACTTGCTAGCCAAACTTTTTTAAGAAAGAAAAACTTAACAGCCTAGTGACTTAAATAAAAACTTTTGAATTGTTCAGTGACTTAAATGAAAACTTTTGAATAGTTTAATGACCATTTTGTAACTTTTTGAAGTTGAATGACCAAAACATAAATTTACTAATAGTTTAGTGATCTTGGGTGTAGTTTACCCAAAAATTAAAGAGTACATTGAGAGTTAGATTTGGGCCAGTATTTCAAAGAACGGACCAGAATAAGCCTCGAATTGAAGCTGCCATAATCCGACCCATCAACACCGGCAGGGTTAATGCAACAGAATCGCCTACCTTCCCTTATTTGATCCAAATGGTTTGCAAATGGTCTCATATTCTTGCATCATTTCTTATATATAGCTTTGGTGTAACAGCATGAAGTCAAATGTTTTAAGATCCTTAGCTCTAATTATTACAGCTAAACTGTTGTTTGCCTTTAATCATGTCTTATAATTCTTCTGAAACAGAACAACTTCAATGTCTTTTTGAATTAACCTCAATGCATTCCTTTTTCTTCTTTTTTTGACACATCAATCTATGCAACTTGCTTGAAGTTACACAAAGAATCTTATTCTAGCTTTTGGTGAATTTTCAGGTCATCCATTCCTCTCAACTTTCTATTAGTTTTATAGTACTAACTAAAACTTTAGGTTATATCATAAGATTTGCTTTTTTAAGCCGACATTAAAGTTTAAAGAAAACCCACTTGCTTGGTGGTGCTAACTGTTCTGTTGTTGTGGTTTATGAATCCAATCATGCACATGGTCAACTTGATACTGACAATGAGAACTAGTTCTACTTAGCTCCTCTATTGTCCCTTAATCCTCCATTATCTTCCATTATTATATTATTCTTATTGAGATTTAGGTTAGACCATCATTAGCCTAACCGCCCCCTTTTTAATTCTTTTATTTTATACATTACAATATGAATATGCAAATTATTAATTCATCAAAATTTATATTTATTAATACAAAGTACAACAAGGGATAAGACAAAGAGGAAATTGTGGTGGCCCAAAAACCATCAGTTCACCTAAATAGGCAGAGAGTCGGAGAAAGACAAGAGGACAGAGAGAAGACTCTGAGAGCTAAGGAAGCTAAGTTGTAGAGGATAAGTGCTCAGAGACTGATTAAGGAGAGAATAATCTCTTTCTCGTCGTTTAGGAGGATATTTACTAGAGAGGTCCTCTTGTTTGCTTGCATGATGTGACAAGGTAGTAATAATCATCATGAAGTACATGAACGATGTGCATAGTGAGACTCACTCTGTTATTTCTTCAGGCAACGCGATGTTGTTACGCTCAGGTAGATCCTATTGGTCCCTAAAGAGGGTGTTCATACTTGGGAGAGTGATCACACTGAAAAGTAGGTGGCTAGATGAAAGGATTATGCCTCTTATGTCAAGGGGTGGCTTATCGCGAGTAGTTGATCCGAGAGGTAAATTAGCTGAAGACAGCTCAACGGATGGAAGATAAAGATTTACTCTCAAGTATCTAGCTGATATTTTCTGAAGATGTTACGTATATGATGTGGGTGATGATATAATAATAATAAACATATATCAGATTTAAAGAACTAAAAAACACAAATAGTTTGGTCTAACTCACATTAGTAGGCTTGGAACCAAAGCTAACCTTGTGTAGATTACTTTATGTGTTTATATTTAGTATTTAAATAAGGGAATCTACCTCTCAAAGATCCTTTGGATATATTACGTTGAAATGACAAATGATAATATATTTTTACACATACAACCAAAGGCTTATACTTATAAATACCAAAGCGTATAGTATAGAGATGTTGGGTTCCTCCTTGACCTAACATGAAGCACTAAATTGGTAACCAATAGGATCTCAATTTGAGCAATGAGGAAAAGAAAATTGCAAAAAGCCAATGAAAGGGTAGTAACATGGAATTTGACTTTGATTTTTGTGGTACCGGTATGCTTATTCGGTTTGACCAATCTTCTGGAGTTTAAATGACCTTTGCCTATAATAATAATTAAGTATTTAATGTAGTAATAATATATGTTGTATTTTTATAAAAAGAATTTAAATTTAAATTTTAAAAATAATATTGTTAAAAGAAATCATTAAAAAATATATATATATATTTTTTAAGAACGGTACATCGAATATAAAAAATATCTTAATAATAATTGTGAGGAGAGATCATTCCACAAACCTAACACCTTTGATTTTGTTTTTCTTTTTACTTTTCCTTAGATTACTTGGTTATGGAATAATTCAGGTTCTTTTTCCTAAGAAAATTATTATTTTTAATTCAGATAATAATTGTTTGCCAATTATTTAATTATTTTTTATAAATGTTACCTTAAAAAAATAATGTCATTTGGCACTGATTAATCTTTTTTTAGACCGTTAATATACTATTTATAGTCATATTATTACATTTTCAATATATTATATGAAAATATGATATATTTATCATTATTATAAATGACTGAATTTAATGTTATCAATGGAAAAAAAATATAAAATTATAATAATCATTAAATCATATATATTATATTACATAAGATTCCAGCTCACATGGGATTTAATTTTTTGACATATGGTATACATAATGTACCTAGATATTCATTTTTTAAATCAAGAGAAGATAATTTTAAATTTATAATAACTAGATTTTACACCCCACTTTGCTTGGGAGGTGAACCATTAATTATAAATAAATTTATCTTATAATTATTTTAAATAATTATTATGTTTTAAATGCAAATAAGTTTAAAAATATATTCAAATGAAATACAAAAAATCAAAAATCAAAACTAAAATAATTATATTATTTTTCAAACCCCTTTAAATATTTCTAACGGACCCTTAAAAATAAATAATTTAAATAATACAAATAAACTCTCAAATGATACAAATACAAAAATAAATAATTAAAATACAATTCAAAAAAAATCTACAAAACGTAAATATATAGATGGTCCAAATATATATAATAAATTAGCTCATAATAAATTTATATAAGTTTAATTAGTACTCGTAATATGTGTATATATAATAAACATTTATGTATATTAAATTAATTAACATATACATGTATGTGATTATCATATAAATTAGTATAAGGTTTTTTTACCTGAAAAATATAAAAAAAAATTAAATATCAAGATGGTATGTCAGTACGATTAAATACCAAAATAGTATGTCGGTGGGAGTAGTGCCTTTCTCATTGGCGGCATCGCCATTTTTTTAAATAAAATTTAATTTTTATATATTTTTTAGAAATATTATTTTATTTAGTAGTGTCATTTACATAGGCAGCACCACATGTACAAAATTTTCGAGTCTAGTATGCGCCCATGTATAAATGCAAAATTGGTATATAGGGGGTGGTGCCTATCTGATAGGCGGCACCAGTGACCCTATCTGGTAGGTGACATCAGTAAAACAATTTTGGGGTTCTATTTAATGGTCCTGGTGAAGAAGAGAATTAGGGTTAAAAAACATAGCAGAAGAGAAGGAAGAAGAGATGGAGAAGAAAGAAAGAAAGCAATAAAGGAGAAGAAAGAAAGAAGGATAAGGTATTTTTGTTTTTTTTTTAAAATAGAATGGGTTATGATGGGGATAAATTATTTTGTTAGTATTGTGTAGTTTGTTTATTGTTATTTTTATGTTGTTTTTAATTTATTTTAAAGTTATTTTGTTAGTTGCTATTATAAATTATTTTTTTAGTTTAATATTTATTGTGATTTGTTAGGTTATGAATGTAAATTTTTATTAATTTTTATTTTATTTTAAAGTTATTTCGTTAGTAAGTTTGTGATTAGGTTAATTGATTGTTTAGAGTTTATTGTGATTTATTAGGTTATAAATGTAATCTTTTAATATTTTTTAAATTTATTTGAAAGTTATTTTGTTAGTAAGTATTATAAATTAATTATTAGTTAGTGATGACAGCAGAGGAAAATAGATAAAAACTAAAAATCGAGAAAAAAAAATTATTCTCTATCATAGATATTGGTAGAAATGGCAATAAATCTGATATTGCCTAATTAGATAACAACTTCAGCACAAAGGGAGAAAGTTGACAAGATGATGAGAGAATTGCAAGATTACAGAATGAAACCAGAAGAAGACATCGTTCAACACCTTATTACCGTAAATCAAATGATGTAAGAAGGGTTATGGAAGGGTTATGAACTTATTAGAAAGAATAAAGTGCAATACTTGACCCTTAGAGGGACATTAATAGAACGGGAGCATCAAATCATTTTAGGCCAACTTTGAAAGACATTGGTACCACGAATGTATTGAAATATAGTTATATACTTCGTAAAGTTTATAATCTCTTATGGAGCAAGGAAAATAGCAAGACAAAGTGTAGGTTCGCGAAAGCTGACTAGGAAGCAAAATGTCTTTGGCATGCCATGGATGGATAAATTAGTTGTTAGGAAATTACCAAGAGATTTATAAATTCAATACCCGTTATAAAGATTGAAGAGAAAGAAGATCCTGAGGAATTTCCAAATTGGATTGTAGAAGATGAATTTGAAGAGAATTCAAAATTTAATATAGAGAATTTCCCGAAAGAAGATACAGAATCGGTTTTTCGTATGCGATTATTTCGATGGAGTAATTTTGACAACCATGGAATGTATATTTGAATGTCGCCAACAAATATCAATGAGATTTAATAGAAATGTCTCGTTTGATGATATGAAGGAAATGATTAGTGCAAAAATTGTTAGACATTGTGGGAGAAGGATCTCAAAACTTTTCTACAAGTTTCCACTTTCGACAGATCCCATCAAATTCACCGAAATGAAACTTGTAGAAGATGAAGACGTGGAAACAATGGTCGCTCTTTATTGTGGGAATCGGAGCGACCAAAATGCATTGATTTAGTTCTTTGCTGAGTTAGTTGGTGTGGAGCCAACTGAAGATCCCACTCCATTAGGTGAAGAACATAGAGCTTAAGAGCCATGTACGGTGGTTCCGATATTGTACGTTGATAGTCAATCGACTGTACGCGGGATCGACATTGATCTTAATGTTGCACCTGAGACTGATGTGGTTGGTGATGATGGATACGATAGTAGTGATCCTTCTAATCACGAGGTCGATAGTGATCATGGTCTTGATATGGATGAGGCCTCTGATGATATTGACAACGAAGGCATGAATAACGATGGAAATGTTAACGCGTCTTCAATCAAGAACCAGATTCGACGTATTATGATACACAATAATCCTATGGCACACATGTCGCTCATAGACCCCGATGCGGCGCACGTAGCCAAGTTCCCGGAGTACCTTAATATACTACCTACTCACCGGCTGGCCGTATATTTTGATCTTGAGGAGTTGTTCGTGGGCCAGAGATTCGAAAGTAAGGAAGAGTGTGTATTTTCCTTTAAGCGGTATAGCATGAATATATTAGAGGACTACAAAGTCGCCGTGTCTAAACCGACATTATATATTGAGGAGTGTTGGAGATTGGCAGAATGCTACAATTGGCGAGTACGAGACGCATTTATCTAGAAGTCGTAGATGTGGGAGATTCAAAAATTTGTTAGGCCTCACACATACACTTCAACACATATGATAGAAGATCATTGAAAACTTGATTCCAAAACTATCTATACGTGCATCATACCAATGGTGAAGGACATGCCGACCATTAAAGTTTCGGTACTAATTATCAAAATACAAGCATAAGTCCAGTATCAAGTGTCATACCGGAAGGCATGGATAGCTAAACAGATGAAAATAGAGCAACTGTACAGAGATTTCGATGCGTCCTACAATAAGCTATAGGGATGGATAGTCGCTATGCGGGAGTACGTGCCGGGGACTGTCAAACTCTGAATGATATCCGTGGCCTGACGAGCCCAGGAAATAGTCACCGTCCCCAAGTTTGGATGATAAGAACTATCCCCAGAGTGTAGCTCCGGCTCTGCCTCTGGCTCAAGTGCAGGAGACGGATGTGGAAGGGGATGAGAGGGTTGCCCAAGTCGTGTCATGTGCGGAGGGACTACCATCGACCGCCCACCAAACAAAAATGGTTTCCCCATCTCAAAGTACCACTATATGTACTCTAACGAGGGCTGCAGATCCAAAGCACTATCCATCTGAGGTATCCGCCCCAACCGGTTGTTCCACATTACAATATATTATTCATGCACTTTCGCCCAATCATTTCCATGTTTCCCCCTCTTGTTAATCCCATGGATGTCCCCTAACTGTACTGGCAATGTCTGGATATATGTATGCAATTGAACTGCCAGAGTACTCGATCACCGTGATACCACTCCACTGTTTGGAAATTGATAATGGGTGCGTTAATGCACCATAGGTTTGAGTGGATGTGGGCAGGCGAGAGAATAACCGCCATAATTTCTAGGACAGAATGCGGCATCCAAATGAACTGCACAGTTAATAACATGGTTATATTAACGTGGGTCGAGTAAATAAAATAATAAAATGTCATGAATATTGGAAAAACTTACCCCCTCTCCAACATGTCTCAATCATCAGACGGTATATCGGAACTGTGTATCCCGATACTCGGATTAGTGCTCCATCTACAAAAACAAATTGTTAGAATAATATAATTCGAAAAAAATGTCAACTAATTGTTATAATGAGTGAAAACTCATCACCTATTCACGAGTGGAAATACATATGATTGGTGACTAATCAATGCCAAGAATGGCATCTGGTAAAGCGCCCAAGACTGCAGCAATATGAGGCATTCGCCTATGTCCACCACAGAAGGATTTGTTATCCGACAAAGTTCACAATACAACATAGCTAACATTGCAAAACCCCAACTGTACGAACGAATGTTATGCGAATAAGATAATAGGGGCAAGTACATCAAGTGAACCTTGTTTCTGTTTGCATCTGGCATGAGTACACCCCCTATAATGTGCATAATGTAAGCTCGAACGGCGTGCATCACCTCCCATTCACTGGCAGTACTTGGTAAATGCTCGAAATTGGCCTTTAGCCATGAAAACCTCAAACCCGTAAATTTTCCCTCATTGGGCGAGCGTCCAAGTAAGTTATAGCAAAGGGCGGTCGGCCTAGAAATCAAACTTACGCTCGTGACCACATTCCAGTCGATGGGGAGCCCAAGCTGCAGTGCAACATCCTATAGAGTGATGGTGCACTCCCTACATGGCAAATGAAATGTGTGGGTCTCCGGACAACATCGCTCGACCAAAGTGGATATTAAGTCGTATCGCAAATCAAAGGTCCGGATTAATGCCGCTAACTCGAATCTAGCTAACTCCAAGTATGGCAAGAGGCGTTCATCTGGCAGATAGCCTACACTATTAACACGACCCCTCAATGCACGGTACGGACCCTGACATTATTAAATTAACAAAATAGTTAATATAATTTAATTTAATTCCGTAAATGACGTGAGTAACAAATAACAATTTTATTACCATCTCATTAATAGTACTTGATATGTGATCATCATTATTAATAAAAAAAACCCATTTGTTGCAAATCTGCAATTAAAAAAAAAGGAATTCATTTAGTTTGTTGCAAAAAGCACAGTAAATAATTTGGATTTGAGTAACAAAAAAATACAGTAAATAATTTGGATTTGAGTAACAAAAAAACACAGTAAAAGCATAGTAAATACGCGAGTAACAAAAAACACAGTAAAAAACACAGTAAAAAACACAATAAAAAATATCTCATAAATTCTCATATTTTACCTACATAAAAGAATTATGTTAGTTTACAATAATAATATAATTAAAATAAACATAAACTATCTAAACATAAAAAAAACATACGAAACGACAAAAAACAAAATAGAAACATACTTGTTTAGTTTCTTTCAAACAACCTATAAAATTATATAAAAACAAATTTAATCAACATTTCAATAAATCAAAAAAATTGTCAAATAAATCAAAAACAAATAAAATTACATTATAACAAATCATAATACACATTAAACTAAACAAATAATTTATAACCTAATCATAAATTACTAACAAAATAACTTTAAAATAATTTAAAAAACACAAAAAATTTACATTTATAACAAGTCACAATAAACACTAAACTAAACACAAACAATTTATAACCTAATAATAAATTACTAACAAAATAACTTTAAAATAATTAAAAAAAAATTATATTCATAAAAAATCACAATAAACACTAAACTAAACACAAACAATTTATAACATAATCATAAATTACAAGCAAAATAACTTTCAAATAATTAAAAAAAAATTTACATTCATAAAAAATCACAATAAACATTAAACTGAACACAAACAATTAATAACCTAACCATAAATTACTAAAAAATGACTTTAAAATAATTTTAAAAATAAAAAAAAATTACATTCATAAAAAATCACAAAACACTAAACTAAACACAAACAATTTATAACCTAATCAGAAATTACTAACAAAATAACTATAAAATAATTAAAAAAATTTACATTCCTAAAAAATCACAAAACACTAAACTAAACACAAACAATTTATAATAATTAATAACAAAAAAAACAACATAAAAAAATAACTAATCCCTTTAAACTAAAAAAAAAAACATTAATTACTAAAATACATACCTTCTTTCTTTCTTCTTCTTTTCCTTTCTTTCTTCTCCTTCCTCTCATTTCTTTCCCTCTTTTTTTCTCCCTGCCGAACCCTTATACAAAAGGGACCTTGTCCCCCGTCCCTTTTTTTTTCTTCTCTTGGAAGGGACTAAACACTGCAAAATTGATGTGTACAGAGGCGCGAGAGTGGCGGTTGGTCGCACCAATGCCGCTTTGTCGAGAGCGTGGATGTGTCGCCATCCATGTGGCGCCACTGGTTCAAAGAGCGATCATGGGTCAAAATTTGACCCGTATTTTGACCGTATTTTGACAGTATACATGTGGTGCCGCCTATGTAAATGACACCACTAAATAAAATAATATTTTTAAAAAATATATAAAAATAAATTTTATTAAAAAAATAGTAGTACCGCCTATGAGAATGGCACCACCCCCACTAACATACCATTTTGGTATTTAAATTTTTTTTATATTTTTCAGGTAAAAAAGCCTTAGTACAATAATATTAAAATATAAAATTAAATATATAATGTTGATAATGTTAATGAAAAATTTTCTATTTATTAATCAATACTATAAATAAAATTTATTAATTTAAATTAATTATTTAAAATAAATTCAAATTAATGATGAGTAATTATATTAAATATATATATGATTTTTTACTAAAACTATTTCAAATTACCACACTATTCAATAATTAAAATACAATTACTTGTTTTACCAAAATTTTAAAAAATATTAAAAATTATGTTTGGTAAAAATTTGAAACAACGGGTACAATAATTATGTTTTAAAATATTATTATTATGATTATTTTAAATTACCACACTATTTTAAAATTTTCAAATATTATTTTTCTCTTACAAAGGTTAAAGTGCAAATTTACCATCATACTATAGATAAATATTGAAATTCGTCACTATGATGGGTATAGTTCCAATAAAGTCTCATTTTCGAAATTATTTACGAAAATGGACCGTTTCTAAAAATAATTGCGAGTATAGACCGAAAATTTAAAAATGCGTTGATGTGGACGCATTTTCAGGGTTAAAGTGTAAATTCACCATCATACTATAGATAAACACGTTTTTAGGTTTTTGGTCCATACTCGTAATTATTTTTTGAAATGACTCATTTTCATAAATAATTTCGAAAATGGGCCTTTATTGGTACTATACCATACTATACTTTATTTTTATTGATATTTGTTGTTTTTTTTAAATATGAGCAAAATGGCACCCAATTTTTATGTTATTGAATTTTACCACTAAACTTTAAATTTTATTTAATTTTTGTCACCATATTTCATTTTTTAAATTAAATTATATAACTCAATATTAATTTTAAATATTTGAAAACAAATTTTAATATTACTTTCAAATATTTTATTTCAATAGTTAATTTATAAATTATAAAAAATTAATCAATTAGCTTATAATTTTTAAATTAATGAAACAAATACTTGAAAAATAATATATATAAAGTAAATTTATTTTTATAAAATAACCTTTTTTATTAATTATGAAATTATATTGTTTTACTTATTGATATTAAATATTAAGATAAAATATAAAAAGAAATAAACTTATTAAATTCATTTCAAGTTATTTTAAATTAAAATTGAGTAGAAAATTTCAATAAAAATCAAATTTTAGAAATAAAATTTAATCTAATAATTGTAAAGTGATAAACTTTAATATAGAGTTAAAGCATAGTAATAAATTTACTTTTAATTTATAAGCACAACGGTAAATATTAATTACAGTGAAATATAATGATAACTTTCAATTTCATCTAAAATATAGTGACAATTTTACACATAAAATACACTTTTAAAATTTAGTTGTAATTTTTTTTAAAATTATAATAAAATTTGTTAATATATACAATAAATTTGTATAACGCATGGGTAAAAAACCTAATTAATATATATATACATGACTTATATATAAAAGGAAGGTCAAGGACGTTCCTAGCTTGACACGTGTTTGAGTGCTTTTTTGTGTGTGCATTTTATAGAAAAATGATCAAATCTCATTTTCAGTCCCTCTAAAATGCCTACAATTAAGATTTAATATTTATATTTGAATTTATACATTTTAATCTCTATTGTTATAATGTTTAGTCCAAATAGTTAATATTATTGATTACTGATTAAATTTTTTATGTGGATTTTAAAAAAAAATAGTATTGTTACAAAAAGAAAATATTTTGGCATGGGTTGGGATATGTCTTTTTTTTTTTAATCACATTAGCTACCAAAATTATTAGAGTGCTAATTACTTGGACTTGGACTAGCTAATGAAATGGCTCCCCCCTCTCTACATGCTCACATTTGATATTTAGTCGCTCTCTCTCTCTCTATATATATTAAAAGAAGTCTTTATATTTTAATTTGACATAATTTTGTCTTTTATTTTTACAATGATATTAGTTAGCCCAAATAATTTACATATTTATATGTGATAGTTATCTTATTATTTTTTTATCACACCATTTTGCATGTTGATAAGTGTCTAAGAATAAAAAGATTGTTAGTAGTTGAAAGGTTAAAAGTTAATTTTTTTCAATTATATATGAATGTTTTAGCAAAATAAAAAAGAGATTATGAATTTGAAAAAGTGGCATGGAACCGTATTTTTTTCTATAGATTATAACGATGGTTAAATTTTCGTTTTGGTTTATATAATGTGCTCCAATTTAAGACTTAATCTTTATACTTTAACTTATTGACATAAGTTGCTACCTCAACTTTTACATCGTCATTGGTTAGCTCAAATCATTTATTTTGATTAAAACGATTATGTAATTTTTAAAAAGTTAACACCGTTAAAATTATCTATTAAATTTACATCCATTGCAATGACATTTTTTGTTTCATGATTACCATGTGAGTAATTTTTTTTAAAATCAAAATGTAACTCTAAAAAATTTAATGGTATTAACAATTGGACTTGAATTTTAAATTTCAAAACACTAACAAGAAGCATTCCTTAATGAACAAGAATAAGTGGTATCCACATAGTACATCACCTATACAAGTCACCTCAATATATAAGGTATTGAGACTTGCTAACCTACTATATGAATTACAATCAATCTTCTCAATAAAACAACAAGATATTCAATACAAAAATATCTTCAACAAGTCTAGCATAAGTCTTCAAATCTTCAAGATATGCTTTCAAATTTACCTGAACCAATCCAATCTCATCAAAGTATGAAAGTCCATTTCCTTGATTCGATACAAATCAATCTCCAAGATATGTTGTTATAAACAATTTGGACATTATGGATGGGATTGCATAAGACCAAAATACCAGCAAAGATCAAAGTTCGTGAATTTTGTTACCAAAATTTGCCAACATAAAATATGGAAAATTTATTACTTAAGCAATGTGATAGTATTGTAGATAGAGGTTTTCCACAAGTCATTTTGAAAAATGCCAATATCTCAACTATGCGAATGGAAATCACGAAGTCTTAGCTTTGTGATTTTGAATGGAGGGTGCAAATTACGTATATCTATGGTGATACCAACATAGCAACAAACTTCATGGGTAATAAGATTAAGTCATGATTAGATGGTTAGTAAAACTAATTCAGTTAACTCGTTGCTACAGTTACTTATTCATCCTAGTTCCCTAAAAATAGTGAAGTCTTCTCTGTAAAAGGTAGGTTTTTAGTCTTATTAAATAAAGATTAAAAAAACATTTCTCCTCTTTTATGTTTCATCTTCTTCTATTATCTATTCATATTCATTGACCTTACTACTCAAAGCTTTTATCATGGTATCAGAGATTGAAAGATTTTAACAGAGAATGCTTATTTTTTTCTCTGATCGTTTTTCTTCTTCTAGTTTTCTGATTCAAAGTTCTTGTGTGGTTCTTTATTCTCGTGGCTTCTTAGAGTAATTTTTGATTTTTTTTTCTTTCAACAATGACTATTGATAACTCTTTTAATAATTCTGCTTATGTTCTTACTAAACTTTTTTTCAATAAGTCAATTACAATACGACTTGATGAATCGAATTATTTACTATGGAAGTAGCAGGTCTTTTTCATGATTGAAGGGCATTCTTTGGAGAAGCACATCGATGGTTCTTTGGTTCTTGATCCAGCACAGGGTGATTATGCCTCTCTTAAAAAACAAGATCAGGCTCTTGCATCATGGTTGCTTGCGTCTATCAGTCCTAGCATCTTGCTGAGTCTTATTCATTGTACTTCTGCTTGCGATATTTGGACTACGTTATAATAGTTATTTTCTATTTCTTCCATTACCAGAGTCATGCGACTTTATTCCATACTTAAAGGGGTAAAGAAACGAGAGTTGCCTATGAGGGAGTATCTCGCTGAAATTCAATTAATTTGTGATAGTCTTGAGAGCTGTGGATACCCTGTGTCAGAGGTCGTACATATCTCAACTATTCTAACTGGGCTACCTAATAAATATGAGTCTGTAGTGTCGATTATTACATCAAGCCAGCAACCATACAATCTTCAAGGAGTGTGTGGTGTGTTGCCAAATGCCGAACCTCGATAGAAAGACCCATTGTTTCATTTACCAACAGCTCCACTTAGTGTGCATCTTGCTGAATCTCAATGGGCTTCCTCTTTACCTCGTCCAGTAGTTTAAAATTTGGTGAATTTTTCTCTTTCATATGTTTCTCTAACTGCTAATTTTTAGTCTGATTCGTATTCTCCTGGTTATCAACAGTTTTATCAGTTCCGCATGACAAAGATTTCGCGATCGTGGAAGAGGTCGCAATTCTAAATCTCAATGTCAGATTTTTGGTAAGATTGGTCATCTAGCTCTACGCTGCTACCATCAGTTTGATCAATTGTATTCTAATGACTCTCGTCCTATGTTTCCGGCTATGAGTAGGGTTTTTGTAAACTTCAGTGGTTTTTCAAATGAAGCTGCTACCGTCAATTCTCTTTCAGGTCAAGCTCACAATGTTGTTGCTTCTTTAGCAGTTATTGTGGATGGCACTTGGTATCCAGATACTAGTGCTACAAATCATTTAACAAATAATGCGGCCATGCTTACTTAATCTACTCCTTACACTGATTCAAGTAACATTCAGATGGCTAATGGTGAGAAGTTATTCATTTCACATATTGGTAAAACGTTTCTTTCCACTTCTGATCGTATATTGGTATTGGACAAATTGTTGCATGTACCCAATGTGACCAAGAATTTATTCTATGTATCCCAATTTGCCAAAGATAATAATGTCTTCTTTGAAATTTTCCAGATTATTGTGTTGTGAAAGATCTCGTGACTAAAGATGTTTTGCTACATGGGAAGGTGGACAAAGGTTTTTACAAGCTGAATTTTAATTCTTTGCTATGCACTCACAACTCCAACGACAACAATGGTGATGATTGTGCTATTTTTCAACAAGATAAACGAGCCTTCTATACTATTACTACTACTCGTGTTAATGTTCATCATAATGGTGTTTCTTCTAATTCTTCTACTGTAAATGTTTCTTCTAATTCTTCTACTGTAATGTGGCATCGAAGTTTGGATCATCCTACCAAAGATGTTTTGTTTCGAGTTCTTCAACTCTGTAATATTTCTAGTTCTGTAAATAAGATGTTTGATTTTTTTGAAGCATGTCAATTAGGAAAAAGTCATAAACTTCCATTTGGTTCCTCTACTATGGTATAAACGCAACCTCTACAACTTGTGGCCATGGATATTTGGGGGCCAGCTCCTATTACTTCTCAATCAAAATGTTACTATATCAATTTTATTGATGCTTATACCAGATATACATGGATTTATTTTTTGGCTAAAAAGTCTGATGCTCGGCATGTGTTTATTTCTTTTCATGAGATGGCAAAACGACAGTTAGGTTTTCCACTTAAAAAAATTTAATCTGATTGGGGAGAAGAGTTTTGGGGTCTTTAGATTTATTTTTCAAATGTTAGAATTCTACATCGACTCTCATTTCCTCATACTTTTGAGCAAAATGTGCTGGTTGAACGCAAACATCAACACATTGTCGAGCTTAGTCTTACACTTTTTGCTCAAGCATCATCACCTCTCAAGTTTTGGGTTGATGCCTTCTACTCAGCAATCTATCTTATCAATCAGTTTCCTACTCGAGTGTTAGAATTCCGGCCTCCTCATGAATGATTATTTGGTCGTGTACCAAATTATTCATTTCTCAAAATGTTTGGTTGTGCATGTTATCCACTTTTGAGACCTTATAGTACCCACAAGTTGGACTTTCGCTCAAAGATGTGTATTTTTCTTGGGTATTGTCCAAATCGACATGGGTACAAGTGCTTGGCTTTGGATGGCAAAATATTTTTTTTGCACCGCATTCGATTTCAAGAGGATTTTTTCCCATATGCTGTATTGGCCTCCTCTAGTGCTACTTTTGTTTGTCTCATCTCTTCTACTGGTAATATTGTTTCCGCCATACCTTTTTATTTTGGGTCATTTCCAAGCTACTCTCTTGTTGATAGGCCTATTGGTTCTTCACTGGCTCTATTGCGTTAGGGGTTTATGGTTCCTTCTTGTTCATCTACAACTAATCTTGCCAATGAGCGTCACTTTCCTTCTAACATGCGCCAAACATCTACTGATATGCCTCGGTCATCGGCTTTTACTATCGTTTCAGTTTTTGCTCATGTTTCTGGTATACCAGAACCAGCTCCTGGTGTACCTAATTCCAGAGTTCCCGGTCAATTATAATAACTTGAACCTTCATGTGATTCCAGTCCACATAATCCTTGTTCACTTGCTTTATCAACAATTTCTATTTTGAATGTTCATCCAATGATGACACGCACGAAGGCTGGTATATTTAAGCCCAAAGCCTATCATGTTCAAATTGATACATGTAAACCTTGGGATATTCATGAGGCAATGAATGATAATGAATAGCGTACAGGTGTGCATGAAGAACTTAGTGCACTCATCTTCAATGGAACTTGGAGTTTGGTTTCTCTTTTAGATAATAGAACCATTGTTGGTTGCAAGTGGATTTTTAAGACAAAAAAAAAATGCAGATGGGTCAGTAGCCCCTCGCAAAGTTTAGTTGATGGCAAAAGGGTTTTCTCAAGTTGCTGATTTTAATTATAAAGAAACATTTAGCCCGATCATCAAGCAACCTATAATGTGTGTCTTATTATTTTTGGCATTGACCAATAATTGGTAGCTTAGACAAATCAATATTAATAATGCCTTTTTGAAGGGAGATCTTACTGAAGAAGTATATATGGATCAACCTCTGGGTTATGAGCAGTGTGATGAGCGTGGTTTCTATTGGCCTGTCGACTACACAAGTCAATTTATGGGCTCTAGCAAGCTCCACGAGCTTGGTTTGAGAAGCTAACTTCGTTTCTTGTTGGGTCTCTCGGGTTTCAAGCTCCCAAGGCTGATTCCTCATTATTCATTAAGGATTTAGGGCAGGCTGGTCAACTTTATTTAGCAGTTTATGTTGACGATATCATTGTCACAGGTGGCATCTTGTATAACGTTGATGCCATCATCTCAGCTCTGCTTGAGCGATTCTCACTTAAGGATTTAGGTAAACTCAATTATTTTTTAGGCATGGAGGTTCATCGTACATCTGATATTCTAGTTCTCAGTCAGAAAAAAATGTTCTAGATCTTTTGCATAAACTCAAATTGAATGATGCCACAATGTTACCAACTCTGATGGTTACTACACCACTTTTAATGGCTTATGATGGAGATCCATTTCTTGACATCATTTTTTATCGGAAAACAGTGGGGACTCTCTAACACATTTGCTTAACACGCCCTGATATTGTTTATAGTGTTAATAAGGTCAGTCATTACATGCAATGTCTACTTAACAAGCAGTGGATGTAACACCCTAAACTCGGCCTAGAAGTTTAGACCGAATCCCGGATGTTACATTGATCACCAAAGTGATCGTAGGTAAATTTTTACAAAACAATTGACATATTGAATCATAACATTTAATCGTTTAAACTCTAGTCAGTAAAATTGCAGTTAAGATAATATATATATGAGCGGAATAAAAACGAATAAAACTTAAAACGAAACTTGTACCACAGTTTTATATAACTTTACATTTGAAAACTGAATAACAAAGTAGAAACTGAAAACACGAAATGAAAGTTTATTTTCCACTGAGACTGTCTAAGACCTCCGTGTACCAAACCCAGCGTCAGAAATCAGAAAAGGTACCTGAAAAGGAAACACTAAGAGGGGGTGAGCTACTCGAGCTCAGTGTGAGTCTGAATCCAGACTAAAAACAAATTACGGAATTCAATACAATATCGCATCAGATTTACAGATATACATTGAGTCAGAAAGAAACTTAGAACTAACGTCCAAACAGAACATAACACTCGAGCACACCAATTCACAACAAACAGACAGAGTAAAGTCAAATAGTCAAGCACCCAAACATACATGTAGATGCGTATGAAATGCGGTCAAGTAATAAAACCCACCCATCCAGCCAACACACCTCTCTGTCCCTCGATCACACCCCATAAGAGCTGTTTAAGCTCAACCAATCGAAACACAACATATAGGACCTTGTAAGTCCGTCCAACCCTACACACCATAAATGTGGACCAAGCCACTCAGATATTAGCACGCAGCAGAGCTGGCGTATGCGCTGTACAGTGCAATACGGCAATCTGTTGTACAGTCCTGTTGCAGTTATACTGCCAGATCAAATAATAGTACGCAGCAAAGTTGACGCACATGCAGTACAGTACGATAAATCACCGTACGAATATAATGCAGTAAAACTGCCAGATCAAATCAGAATCAGACTCCCTTCTCTTCACAATCCCACCCAAAATACTTTATGCAAGTGTATGCATGCATACAAGCTCACAGAACAATGACACTTAAAGAGACAATCAGACAGAACTGATATGCAAACACACCCCACAGACCAGATTCAGAATCAGACATCACTTACAATCATCACAGATACCAAGACTTAAGCAACCTCACTAAGCTTAGCTAAGGGTCGAAGCACACAAACACATTTTCAGATCAGAAACATACACAAAACCAAAATAAGTGTCTTAAAACCACACGCCCGTGTGCTCTGGCCGTGTGGAAATACCTAGGCCCTGTGGAAGGTCAAAAGCCCGTGGAAAAGGGGCACACGGCCGTGTGGCTGAGGCATACGCCCGTGTGAAGAGACGCACACAGCCGTGTGACTGAGGCACACGCCCGTGTGGACCAGGGACATGGCCGTGGGAACAGGCCGTGTAACTCTCTGTCTATTTGTACTAAATTAGAGTACAGGGCTGACACGGCCGTGTGAGGGTTTCAAACGGTCGTGTGCCCACCAGACATGGCCGTGTGTCCAAAACACACGCCCGTGTGGGATCTATAAATCCCTAAATCAACCACAAGGCCGTGTGGCTAGGCCGTGTGACACCAAATCACTCAAACCTTAATCCCCAAACTCACACGCCCGAGTGCCTAAGGGACACGGCCGTGTGAAAAATGACAAAATCCCCAAATTAGCCACACGGCCGTGTGGCGTTCAAAACAGCTTGGAAACCCTAATTCCCAAAAGCACACGGTCATGTGCATTGGCACACGCCCGTGTGGCCACCCGTGTGGTCACGAAACCACCTTAAAAATAGCCTCGAAAATGTGCTTTCAGCCACAAATCACTCTCTAGCCCTCGATAGTTCGAAAATAAACCAAAACACATCATTTCTAAGCATAAGAGAATAAGTAGATCCTTTTTTAAACCTGTTTTTATTTATTTATCTATTTTTTATATATTGCGAAAAATAAAAAAAACCTTCTTACTTGCGCCGTTCGTTCTTCGCCGTGCGAGGCCGATGCCACTGTCTCCGATGAAAGACTGTACCGTCGTCTGAGGAGAAATCGAAAGGTTTCTAGATTTTTCACCATTTTTAAATCGAGATAAAAAATGGGTTTAAAATAGGTTTAAAAAGGGGTAAAAAAAAGACTAAAAAGCCTCTTTTTTGGTTTCCGGACGAATCACTCTCTAGCCCTTGATAGTTCGATATCTACGCAGTGAGAACCGTTTTCCCCAAGCGAAAGAAAAGAAAATCAAAGAGGAAGCAAAGACCCAACTTCAAAGAAAAATATAATAAAATACAATAAAAAATGAAGAAGAAAGAAACGTCCCAGCCAAAGAAAAAGCAAAATAAAAATAAAAATAAACATAAATAAGTAAATAATTATAATTATTAACTAAAAACAACATAAAGTAAAAAGGCTCTCCAAAATGCGCACCCAAAGACTCAAACCCAGTACCTTGAGATATACTAACACTCACTAATCCACCAGACCAACAGGCCCATTCTGACACTCAAACACGCGACTAAACACAATAACACGCCCTTCTCTACGACCCTAACCATAAAAGTCAAAACTTTTAGCCCTTAAATTCGGTGTGTTACAGTGGAAGATGGTAAAATGGATTGTTCGTTATCTTAAAGGTACCCTGCATCATGGGCTTGTATTTCGACCTTGTCCCTCCTTACACATCACAGCTTACTCTAACTCGGATTAGGGAAGCAACACTGATGATCGTCGTTCTATAGCTGGGTACTTTGTGTTTCTTGGTAACAACTTAGTTGCATGGAGTTCTAAGAAACAAAGTGTTGTGTCACGATCGTCTATAGAAGTTGAATTCCGAAGTGTTGCCAATACTGTGTGTGAAATAGCTTGGCTGAAATCATTGTTGACTGAGATGGGAACTCAGCTGGTTGCTCAACCTCTGGTCATTTGGTGTGATAACACTAGTGCCGTTGCACACTCTAGCAATCCGATGCAACATGCTCGGATGAAGCATGTGGAGTTAGACTTGTGTTTTGTTTGCGAAAAGGTAGCTACTGGCGGAGTCGATGTTCGCTATGTTCTGGCTACACATCAGATTTCAGATATTCTGACTAAGCCACTGTCGACTAGTTTCTTTACTCACTTGTGGCAACAACTTTGTGTTGCCTCTACTGATGAAATCTCTGCATGTCTATCTGTTTTAGTAGAAGGAGAGAACAAGAATGATAATAGGATTAAGTCATGATAAGGTTGTTAGTAAAACTAATTCAGTTAACCCGTTGCTACAGTTACCTATTCATCTTAGTTCCCTATCAATAGTGAAGTCTTCTATGTAAAAGATAGGTTTTTAGTCTTATTAAATAAAAATTAACAATACATTTCTCCTCTTTTATTTTTCATTTTCTTCTATTATCTTTCTGTCTATTCATATTCATTGATGTCACTACTCAAAACTTCCATCAATGGGGATATGCTTCTTTAATACACCCCTTTTGGTTTAAGGGATATGATGGATGTAACCAGTAATAGAGTTTGAGCAATTTGTCATTACCATCGCCAAAAGAAACAAAAAAAAAATGAAATCAATATCTATACTAGACTTAAGTTATCTAATCCAACGGTTGGAAAACCTTTAATCTAGTAAGAAAAAAAAAACCAAAAAGTCAAAACCTATATTATTTGGGAAGGACCAAAATCCCTCAGTATTTATCTATCCATCCCCCTCTTGAGAAGCCTGAATTAATTAAATTAAATTAAATAAAAAATGCTCAGTATGAAATTGGTTTAGGCTCCACAAAAAGAAAATGATTTTCTTAAACCCCATGATTGTCTTCACATGGGTTCCAACTCAAAGTGCCTCATTCTTTAGTGATTTTCTTAAACCCCTAATTATATCTATTTTACTTTCTTTAATTTTTGTTAGGGTACCCCCCCCCCCCCACATTCACCATTCCTCAACTTTTCCCTTCAATTTTTCTTTAAAAATAAAAAGAATAATCAAACAATTACTTTTAATAAAAAAGGATGGTATATTAGTTTGATAGCCAAGTTAATTATTCATTGATACATGAATGTAATTATTATGATGGTAATTTTTTTTATTAAAAAAACTATTATTTTTACATAAACATCATTAAAGATCGTTGTTTAATTAAATAAAAATATATTAATAGTGAATAAAAGGTCAAATAAATTCTTGAATTCTTTTACTTGCTTTAATTGCCTATCCAAGCAATGTCATGATCTTTTATTATTTATAAAATGTATGCTAGGGTGAGCAAGGAACAATCAAAAACTTGGTCTCCAGTATCCACATGGGAACTGTTGGGATCCCAACAATCATGCTTTGTCTTCTCTTTTTTAATTTCTTTAGAATAAATTAAAATACGTAGCCCACTCTCTCACCTATACCACATGCTATTTGATATCATACAATGGGATAATATAATCTTTGGCCCCAAAACTTAGCAATTAGTTCAGTTTGGTACTTGAACTTAGCAATTAGTTCTATTTTGGTCCTTAAATTTGGATTCCATCAAAATTTGTTGATGTCATCATTGTTCTTGGAACATGATTGGATTGGTCGGTCGGACCGATTGAATCGAGAACCGACTGGTATACTGGTCCAAATAAAGGGATTGAACTGATTGAATCAAAAACTACTCGAAATCGGTAAAAATCGAAAATTAGGACAAAAGTGAGTATTGTTGAACCAGTTGAACCGATTGAATTGAAAATCGAAAATTGGGATGAAAGTGCGCAAATCGAACATAAAAATAGGTTGAACCGGTTTAATCATTTTTATTTTTAAATTTTATGAATTTTAATTATTTAGTTAATTATTGTTGGTCTAACAGTTGAACCGATTGAATCAAAACCATTTGTCTAATCGGTTTAATCATTCGTCTGATTATTAGAAAACTGTATGGGACACTTCAAAATTGTACCATGTTATTATCTGAAAATTTATATAATTCTTTTAGTTTTCAAGTGATGATGTGGCACAATCTTTGAGTGCCATGTCATCGAACATTTATATATTTGAAGTTTAAGGACCAAAATGAATTTAGATGTCAAGTTTAAATACTAAAGTAGATAAAAAAAATATAAATACCAAAATAGACTTAATTATTAAGTTCAAGGGCTAAAAATTATATTATCCCTAATAGAATTGCTGATGTGCGAACAGTATGAGGTGTTAACCAACAACTGTACCAATTAAAAGTGATACAAAAGAAAAATCAAAATCGACATTAATATTATATCATATATATATATTTCTTAAAATGATAAATAAATAATTTTAAATTTCGATTAATACTCTTTTTAGAGTTTTGCGGGATGGATTTTTTATATAAAAAAATGTCAATGAATAATGTCTAGCATGTGTATTAAGAAAGATGCTATCTTATCTGTCATAAATTAAAAAAATCAATACCAAATCTATTATGGTTTATGAATATTAAACCTAATTCCAACACCTTAAACATAAACCTTCCCTTTTCATGGACAAACAATTAAATTAATTATTTTAATATTAATGGTTAAGGTAGAGATTCTAAATCTTTTTAGTACTCAAGTTTGAGTTCGACTATTTTCAATTATGATGCATAAGTTTCCATTCCTATTTGTGTATAGGCCATGTATGTGCTTTGTTTGGATTCTTTTCATTTCCTTAACCAATAATATATTTACTGTGTTTCATTTGGTAGGCACATGTTAGAAAAATTGTATCTTATGGGAACTTTGAGACATATTCTCAATAGGTAAAGGTGAAGAGATGAATCATAAAATTATGGTTTTATATTCTACTCCATGAGACCTTTACAACGGTATATCATAAGCTCAAAATGGTTGAGTGATGAATGAGAAATTGATGCTCAAAGTAAGCTATTTAAAAATATTTGTTGAGAATAAGTAAAAGCTTAGATCTCACATTGGTTAAATACCAAGTGTGAGATGTGTATATATATGGGAACCCTCTTGAAGTATGATTGAATGATTATGTTTGGAATCTTGCTTCACACGCAAGGGAGTGCAAGTCCAAACCTAGCAGGGGTTGGGGCGCACTCGCACGACATGGGCGATGCGAAATGTTTGGATTGGTCGAGTTCAAAATAAGTCTATGAATATTTTTAGCCCAACACGAAATTATTATTTCCTCAGCAGACATAATTTGTTTATATAAGGACATTTATCTTATTTATTTGATTCCAATTAATTTGATTTATTTTTTAATCAAATTGATTTGTTGGCTCCTTTAATGGTAGATTTTATGGATATTTACCAAAATTCCATCATACTAAATGCCTATAAAAGGCTATGAATTCTGTAGAATTTTTCCTACACTCATACTCTCTCACACCAAATTTCTTTTGCTCTCAAAACTCTTATTTTCTTCTCCATATTTTTCAATGTTCCGATGATAGAAAAATGCAATGTCTGTTCGTTGACTATTGCAGAGGTGCTACTGCTTTGACCATTGTGTTGTTGTATCCTGGGAGACATTCAACCAATGTTTCTCCAAGTACCGTAGGAGCGGCCGAATCTATCTTAAGGAAACTGTGTTAAACAAGCCTCAACGTTTAGTAAATCTCTATTCTTATTTTCGATTTCAACCTTTTTGTTACGATTTTTATTGGTTTATGTATTTGACAATTGAAATATAAATATTTCTATTTCTATTTTATTTTATATATAAATATTTATTTATTTATATTTATATATTTTGTTCACTAACGTATTTTGTCCAACAATCTTAAGACAGGCTTTACCATTATTTGAAATTCTCTAATCCGAGACGAACGAGACACCAAGGCGAAAGGAAAAAAAATATTTTAAAATATTTTTTTTTAAAAGTCAATAAATCTGTTTCGGGATCTATTCCTGTTATTCAACAAATTTTATTCCAATTTTGATTTTATTTCCAAAACAATTATTAAAATTAAAATAAAAACTGTTTCGGGATTTATTCCCGCCGTTCAACGGATTTTATTCAATTTTTATTTTATTTCCAAATGAGAAATTAAAGTTAAATAAAATCTATTTCGGGATTTATTCCCGCCGTTCAACGAATTTTATTACATTTTGATTTTGTTGCCAAAACGAGAAATTAAAATTAAATCAAATCTGTTTTAGGCTTTATTCCCGCCGTTTAACAAGATTTTATTCGATTTTAATTTTGTTTTCAAATTAAATAAAATCTGTTTTGGGATTTATTCCCGCTATTTAACAAGATTTTATTCGATAGTGATTTGTTTCCAAATGAAGACTTAATCAAATAATTATATTTCGGGATTTATTCCTGCAATTTAACAGACTTTATTTCGGGATTTATTCCTGTCGTTCAACGGATTTTATTCCTTTTTTATTTTATTTCCAAACGAGAAATTAAAGTTAAATAAAATTTGTTTCGGGATTTATTCCCGCCGTTCAACGGATTTTATTACATTTTGATTTTGTTGCCAAAACAAGAAATTAAAATTAAATAAAATTTGTTTCGGGATTTATTCCCGCCGTTTAACAAGATTTTATTCGATATTGATTGTTTCCAAGCGAAGACTTAATCAAATAATTCTGTTTCGGGATTTATTCCGCCCGTTTAACAGACTTTATTTCGGGATTTATTCCCGCCGTTCAACGGATTTTATTCCTTTTTTTATTTTATTTCCAAACGAGAAATTAAATTTAAATAAAATTTGTTTCGGGATTTATTCCCGCGGTTCAATGGATTTTATTATATTTTGATTTTGTTGCCAAAACGAGAAATTAAAATTAAATAAAATCTATTTCGGGATTTATTCATGTCGTTTAATAGACTTTATTTTGATTTAATTACATAATTTTGTTTAAGGATTTAATCTTACCGTTTAACAAAATTGATTTTGATTTTGTTTCATAATTTTAATTATGCCGTTTAACAAAATCAAAGGGAAATTTTCTATTTATTTTGGCCTAATTGTGGTTTTAAATTGTGAATTAAAAAGAAATTTATCAACGGTGAATTAAAAAGACAATATGAGAATGCATATCTAGGATTGGTTCTTTGAAAGACTTGGTATTTAAGCGTGCCGAGTACACCACCTCTCTTTTAGGGTTACATACCTAGTGCATTGTGTTATTGTATTTTTTATTAGACCGTATAAACTTTTGTTTCGGGTTTTATTAGATTCCTGCCGTCTAACAAAAGTTGATAATTTTCTAATTTTGATTTTGTTTCTTAACAAAAAATGGAAACTCCCATCAATGCTGTGGAAGATATGGACTTATGTGCTGTGATTTCTGAAGTCAATATGGTTGATTTAAATCTAAGAGAATGGTGGCTTGATACAAGTGCCACACGTCATATCTGCTACGAAGAGTTGGAACCTTGTGAAAATGGGGAGAAGCTCTACATGAGCAATGTTGCAACTTCCAAGATCAATGGGAAGGGTACTGTGGTCTTGAAGATGAATTCTGGCAAAGAACTCATGCTTCAAAATGTGTTGTATGTGCCTGACATACGCAAGAACCTTGTTTCTGGGAAACTCCTTAGTGTACACGGCTTTAAGATGGTGTTTGAATTCCAGAAGCTAGTTTTGTCTAAGGGGGAATGTTTGTGGGAAGGGGATATGTATTAAATAACATGTGGAAACTTAATGCAATCTCTTTAAAAGCAAAGACAATGAATAAAAATGTCGCTTCTTCCTCTGTTTATATGCTTGAGTCATTTGATTTATTGCATGGTAGGCTCAAACATGTTAATTATGATACTTTACGTAGATTAATTAATTTGGAGCACATTCCTTCATTTCACATTAATTATAAACATAAATGTGAAACTTGTGTTGAGACAAGATTAAAAAGGTCTTCATTTCAAACTATTGAAAGAAGCACATAACCACTTGATCTAATACATAGCGATGTTTGTGACTTAAAGTTTGTTCAAATGAGAGGAGAGAATAAATATTTTATTACCTTAATTGATGATAGCACAAAATATTGTTATGTGTATTTTCTTAAGAGCAAAGATGAAGCTATAGAGAATAAAAAGATTAAGATGAAAAGATTAAGATGGTGAGAAGTGATCGTGGTGGTGAATATGTTGAACCATTCGGTGAATACTGTGCACAACATGGTATTATTCATGAAGTGACACTACCATACTCTCCTCAATCAAATGGAGTAGCCGAGTGGAAAAATAAAACTCTAAAGGAAATAAGGAACGCATTGCTAGGAAGCTTTGTGTTATCACAAAACATGTGGGGGGAAGCTATTCTATCAGCTAATTACCTTTTAAATAAGGTTCCCGGCAAGAAAAGGGACAAGACACCATATGAGTTATGGAAAGGTGGAAAACCTTCCTACAACTACTTGAAAGTGTGGGGGTGTCTTGCAAAGGTAATGGCTATGTTACCAAAGCAAATAAAAATAGGTCCTAAAACGGTGGATTGTGTTTTTATTGGCTATGCAGATCATAGCAATGCATATAGGTTTCTTATGTATGAATCTAAAAATCCTGAAATTCATAAGAATACCATATTGGAATCAAAGAATGCTTCATTGTTTGAAAATATCTTCCCTTGTAAAGCTAAAAAAGTTGATTCAAGTTCAACAAAACGAATTTCAGAGGCTATAGATGAAAATAGTCCTGACGAGGCTGAAACTGAGATAGAGTCAATGAAGAGTAAACGAGAAAGGGTAGAAAATTCTTTTGGATCAGATTTTCTAACCTTTTATGCTAGAGGCTGAACCTCAAACGTATAATTATGCTTTACGATCATCCGAAAGCACCTCATGGAAAGATGCTATTAAAAGTGAAATTGATTCCATCATGCAAAATTATACATGGGAATTAGTGGATCTTCCTTCGGGAATTAAACCATTAAATTCTAAATGGATTTTCAAATGGAAAATGAAAACAGATGGAACAATTGATAAGTACAAGACTAGATTGGTTATAAAAGGTTATAGACAAAAGGAAGGCCTTGACTACTTTGATACTTTTTCTCCAGTATCTAGAATAACTTCCATAAGGATGATACTTGTAATTGCCGCCTTGTGAAATCTAGAAGTATATCAAATGGATGTTAAAATAGCTTTCCTAAATAGAGATATTGATGAAGAGATCTACATGGTACAACCTGAAGGTCATGTAGTTCCAGGACAAGAAATGAAAGTTTGTAAATTGGTGAAGTCTTTATATGGGCTTAAGCAAGCACCAAAACAATGGCATGAAAAGTTTGATAATGTCATGATAACAAATGGCTTCAAGATTAATGAGTGTGACAAATGTGTGTATGTTAAAACTACCGATATTGGATATATAATCCTATGCTTATATGTTGATGACATACTCATTGTTGGAAGTAACAATGAAATGGTAAAACGTACCAAAGACATGTTAAATTCAAGATTTAACATGAAAGATGTGAGACTAGCTGATGTGATTTTGGGTATCCAAATTAAAAGGTCATCTGAAGGTCTCATATTGGCTTAGTCACACTATGTGGACAAGATTCTTGGGAAATTTAGCAAGGATGATTTCGGCATAGCCAGAACTCCAATATATACGAGCCAACATCTGTCCAAAAATAAAGGTAAAAGCGTTAACCAAGTGGAATATGCCAGGGTCATAGGCAGTCTAATTTACCTTATGAGTTGTACTAGACCATATACTACTTTCACCATGAATAGTTTAAGAGATTCACAAGCAATCCAGGGGAAAACCATTGGAAAGAAATTGTGAGGATACTAAGATATCTCAGATATAACCGGGACTATGGATTACATTATTGCAGAGATCTTGTCGTTTTAGAAGGATTCTCCGATGCCAGTTGGATATTTGATATTCAAGATACCAAAGGTACAAGTGGATATGTCTTTACATTGGGAGGAGGAGCTGTGTCATGGAAATCCTCAAGACAAACGATTATAACCAGATCCACAATGGAATCTGAGTTTGTAGCTTTAGACAAATCTGGAGAAGAGGCAGAATTGTAACACCCCTTACCCGTATTCTATGCTAGAACCGAGCTCAAGGCATTACCGGCTTAATCCACTTGATCACACTACTTTAGTCACAACTTGACTACTCTCTATGGTCACCACAACGAACTCATTAAGGACTCACAAGGCCTTAACCATACATACGAGAGTTTCGAGACCCTACCAGAAATCTTTGCGATCTTAAAATTTCGCCCATGTGAAATGGGACACGCCTGTGGGAGCAGGTCGTGTGGTCACACACGCCCATGTCCCCACCCCGTGTATAAAAACTTGGGTATTCTGCTTGTATTACACGGCCTAAGAACACGCCCGTGTTCTCCACCCGTGGTGAACACTGACCATCTTACACGGCCTAGGCACACGCCCGTGTGGCTAGCCCGTGGTCGACACTGACTTACCACCTTAACATGCATGGGACACACGGCCAAGTCACACACCCATGTGGCTAGCCCGTATGTCACACACGGCCTAAACACACGCCCGTGTGTCTACCCGAGTGGACAAGAACAAGGCTATTTTCCAAACTCTTTTCACCCCTCTAGTTCACACAACATGTATCGATTCGACACATCATCAAAAGATTCATGTTTTGCAATATAAACTCTCATGGATAACTACATTTTTTTCATATAACAAGATAAACCATTAATCATGGCATTATACAAAATAGATTATCCATCAAAAGGGCCAACACATCATTGGCCAATACAACAACATAAACTAACTTGTCTAGCCTCTATACATGCCATATACAAAAGCACTAAATCTGAATATACCAAGAGAGCTGATAGTGTGGGCAATCTTCCAAATTATCCGCGTATCTCGTCCCGACTCTTTAGCTCTATAAGACAAGGGAAAAGAAAGGGGAGTAAGCTTTACGCTTAGTAAATTTACATATAAATAATTTACATCATAGTATGAGCTAAACAGCAATTAGCATTATACTAAACAAGACAATTCACATCCACCACTATGCTTACTCATTCAATCCCTTACCATATTTCCACCACATCACAAGCTTAATGCTTACATTCATTCATTTGTATACCTGCACTCAACACCACAATTTCTCAACCACACAGCTAAATCACTCGGTGGTTTCGCACTTAGCCCACCACAATCAAATAGTAGGGTAGTATCGCACTTAGCCTACCAAATAGGGTAATTATAGTGGTTTCGCACATAGCCCACTAAATAATATACTTAACAAAAGCATCGCACATAGCCCATCGTAGTTAAGTATTAAGGTGGTATCGCACTTAGCCCACCGTCAAGAATTATCACTACACATTCACACATCTATTTCGTAATTCATACATCAATTACTCAATAACAACTACATTCAATTCACTTGAACCGTATAGGTTCTCAATCATGCTATATACTAGTTAACATCAACAATGAATATGTATAAATGCATTGTTTACACATAAACTTACCTCGGTATTCAAAATGTATGAAGACGTACAATTTAGTCCACGACTTTGTTCTTGCCTCAGTTTCGATCCGATCTATATTGATAAATCAACTCATTTAATACACACATTGACTAAATTGACTCAAAACTCATACTTTGGAAAAATTACCATTTTGCCCCTAAACTTCATCATATTTACACTTTTGCCCCAAAGCTCGTAAAGTGATTTTCATTCAACTTTCTAGAATTTCATGCTTAGCTGACTTATACTCTCAACTATAGCAATCTTCAATTCTCACTAAATCACTCATGTATGACCATTTTCAAGACTTTTACAAACTAGTCCTTACATGCATTTCTCATGGAATTCACTTAGCAAAAGATGTTTATTCTACATCCAACTCTCGTAATCTTCCATAAAACATCAAAATATATGCATGTCATACATGGGTATATTTTTTAACATGAATCCTAGCTCAACATATAGCTAAAAATAGCTAACTCATGTTACGAGGACTTCAATAATACGAAGAATATCAAAAACGGGACTAGGATGCACTTACTAGCAAGCTTGAAAAATTTGAAGAACCCTAGCTATGGCTTCTTGAAATTTTCGGCCAAGGGAAGAAGATGAGCATCAAATTTTGACTATTTCATCTTTTTAATTATTTATTTGACAAATGACCAAAATGCTCTTTTTACCATACTTTCAAATTTTACCCACTCATGCCCATTTTTGTCCAAAAATTAGAAATTGGGAAAATTTCTATTTAAGGACCTCTAATTAATAATCCAAAGCTATTTTATACTAAAAGCTTCTAGAATCTCATATTTTGCAACTTTTTCAATTTAGTCCTATTGGACAATTCAATCACAATTAGCAAAATTACTTCATGAAACTTTCACACTTTCATGCAAACATATCATAAACCTTAAAACTCATGTTTCTACTTCGGATTTGTGGTCTCGCACCACTATTTCGACTAGGCCCTAAATCGAGATGTTACAACTCTCCCCCATTTAGAGATTTTCGCCCTCGAAAATCTTACCGGTAAAAAGGTTTGGATGTTGCTCTCTCATGGCTTCCTCCGGTTCCCATGTAGCCTCTTCTACACCGTGTTTTTGCCATAACACTTTCACTAGGGTTATGTCCTTATTCCTCAACTACTTCACTTTTCGAGCCAAGATTTTAATCGGCTCCTCTTCATAAGACACATCCGGTCGTATTTCAATTTCCGTTGAAGGATTCACATGCGAAGGATCGGAGCGATATCGCCTTAACATCGATACATGAAACGCGTTATGTATTTTCTCTAACTCCACCGGCAAAGCCAACCGGTATGCCACTGGCCCAATTCTATCAGTAATTTCATACGGCCCTATGAATCGCGAATTCAATTTCCCCTTTCGTCCAAACCTCAAGATTTTCTTCCACGGGGACACTTTCAAAAACACCTTATCACCCACTTGAAACTCAATTTCTTTTCTTTTCAAATTCACGTACGACTTTTGTCGGTCCGGAGCAGCTTTCAGACTATTACGGATCACTTTCACTTTCTCCTCGGTCTCTTTTACTAGATCAACCCCATGGATTCACTTCTTACAAAGCTCGGTCCAATACAAAGGAGTCCGACATTTACGACCATACAATGCTTCATACGATGCCATCCGTATACTCGATTGATAACTGTTGTTATAAGCAAATTCGACCAAATGTAGATATCTCTCCCAACTACCTTCGAACTCTAACACACAGCATCGGAGCATATCTTCGAGAACTTGAATTACTCTTTCAGACTGACCATCGGTTTGCGGATGGAATGCAGTACTAAAATTTAATCTTATACCCAAGGCCTCCTGCAACTTCTTCCAAAACCTCGAAGTGAACCTCGGATCTCTATCCGAGATAATAGATATAGACACTCCATGTAATCTCACTATCTCTGCAATATACAACTCGGCCAACTTATCTAGTGAATAATCAACACGCACTGGAATAAAGTGAGCCGTCTTCGTCAGTCTATCAACGACAACCCACACAGCATCTTTCTTTTTCAGCGTCATAGGCAACCCAGTCACAAAATCCATGGTAATCCGATCCCACTTCCATTCAGGAACCATCATCGGCTGAAGCAATCCCGAGGGGACTTGATGCTCAGCTTTCACTTGTTGACAAATCAGATATTTTGTCACAAACTCAGAGATGTCTCTTTTCATACTCGGCCACCAATAAAATTTCTTCAAATCGTTGTACATTTTCGTACTCCCCGAGTGTACTGACAAATAACCACTATGTGCCTCATGCAAAATTTTTCGGATCAATTCATCATCTCTGGGTATGCAAATTATGTCATGATACAACAAACAATCATTCGAGCCCACTCGAAAATCAGAATCATTTTCCGATCCACACTTAGCTCTCTTAGCTTGCATCTCACAACCATTCCTTTGAGCCTCACATAACTGTTGAACAAATAGTGGCTTAGCTCTCAACTCGGCCAATATAGCACCATCATCAGACAATGCTAAACTCGTGCTCATAGCTCTCAAAGCATACAAGGATTTCCTACTCAAGGCATCTGCAACCACATTCGCTTTTCCCGGATGGTAATCGAGACTAACTCATAGTCCTTCAATAACTCAAGCCACCGCCGTTGTCGCAAATTCAAATCCTTTTGATCCATCAAATACTTCAAAATCTTATGATCCGTGAAGATTCGGCACCTCTCACCATATAAATAGTGTCGCCAAATCTTTAATGCGAAAACAATCGCAGCCAACTCTAGATCATGAGTCAGATAATTCTTCTCATGCAGTTTTAACTGCCTCGAGGCGTAAGTGATTACCTTACCATCTTGCATCAACACGCAACCAAGACCATTTAACGATGTGTCACTGTAAACCACGAACTCTTTCCCCGATTCTGGTTGAACTAAAATCGGTGCCTCAGTCAACAATGTTTTCAATCTCTCAAAACTCTGTTGACATTTCTCAGTCCATTCAAACTTAACATCCTTATGTAACAGTTTCGTCATCGGGGTAGCAATCATAGAAAACCCCTTCACAAACCGTCTATAGTACCCCGCCAAACCCAAAAAGCTTCTGACTTTCGACACGTTTCTCGGTGGTTTCCAATCCACAATAACCGAGATTTTACTCGGGTCGACTCTAATACCATCACCCGACACAATGTGTCCTAAGAATCCGACCTCTCGGAACCAAAACTCACTCTTGCTAAATTTAGCATACAACTGCTTGTCTCTTAAGGTTTGTAAGACAATCCTTAGGTGCTCTGCATGATCGCTCTCATCCCGAGAATAAATCAGTATGTCGTCAATGAAGACAACCACAAACTTGTCCAAATACGGTCGAAAGACACGGTTCATCAAATCCATAAAAATAGCAGGAGCGTTCGTTAAACCGAACGGCATGACCAGAAACTCATAATGGCCATACCTCGTCCAAAATGCGCCAAAGACATCGTGCTCCTTAACCTCAATCGGTAATAGCGGACCTCGTGTCTATCTTGGAAAATATCATGGGGCCCTTTAGTTGATCAAATAGATCATCTATTCTTGGTAAAGGATACTTATTTTTCACTGTCACTTTGTTGAGTTGTCTGTAGTCTATGCACAATCTCATCGACCCATCTTTCTTCTTCACAAATAACACCGGAGCACCCCACGATGAGTAGCTCGGCCTTGCAAAACCCTTATCCGTCAACTCTTGCAACTGAACCTTCAGTTCTTTCAACTCTAATGGCGCCATTCTATACGGAGTAATCAAAATTGGTGTCGTCCCCGAAACTAGCTCAATTCCAAACTCGACCTCTCTAACTGGAGGCAATCCGAGTAACTCTTCCGGGAATACATTCGGATACTCACATACCACCGGCACTGTTTCAATCTTTATCTCAGACTCTTGAGTATTCAATACAACAATGAGATAGGACTCACATCCTTTTTTCAAGTATTTCTCGGCCACTAAGGAAGAAATCATCACCGGGAGACTATCTGATCCACCTGATTCAACCCGAATAACATCTCCATTCTCACATTTCAATTCAATAAATTTACTACCACAGTTCACTAAAACACTATGGGTAGTCAACCAATCCATACCAAGGATCAAGTCAAATTCATCAAACGGCAACAACATAAGGTTTGCTGGGAAACAATGACCCCTAATTGTCAAAAGACAATTTCTACACACCTTGTCCACCAACACATGTTTACCTAACGGGTTTGACACCTTAACCACAATTTCCGTAGACTCAACGGTCATACTCAAACTATATGCCAGCCTCATGCAAATATAAGAATGGATAGACCCTGGATCAATCAAAGCAATAACAAAGGTGTCATGAATAGAAAAAGTACCAGTTATTACATCTGGGGATGATGCCTCTTCGCGAGCGTGAATGACATACGTCCTCGCAGGTGCCCGACCCTCCGGTCTCACAGCAGAGTCTCGTGACGCACCTCTACCACTAGTCTCACCTCCCGGGTTCTTTGGTGGCCTACCCCTTGCAGATACATTGCTGGATCTTATCTCTTGCTTCCTTTCCTTGTCATCCTTCTTGGGGAAATTTCGGATGAAATGGTCGGGGGAACCACACTTATAACAATTTCGGTTGTTTCCCCAACACTCTCCAGTGTGATATCTACCACAACTTGGACACTCTGGTTTGGTCTTCGGATTGCCCACACTTTCCATCGAGGTGGCTTGAACTCTCGAGCTCAAACGAGTGTTGCCTTGGTCTTGATATGAATATCCAACTGATGCAGTCATCCGAGGATTCACTTCCTTGGATCTTTTTGACTGAGTTTGATACGACTTGCCCATCGGCCGTTTTCGTGCATCTCGGGCCTCATTCACCGCCCTCATATTTTCCTTACTCAGTTCTTCGGCCTTACTTGCCCTATAAACCAACACTACAAACTCTTTTAACTCCAAAATGCCAACTAGAAGTTTAATATCCTCATTTAGCCCATCTTCAACCACTTGCACAAAATAGTTTCCGTTGACACACATTCTTGCGCGTACTTGCTAAGCCTAACAAATCCGCGCTCATATTCAGCTACAGTCATTCTTCCTTGCTTTAACTCAAGGAATTCCTTCCGTCTTTGATCAGTAAATCGCTGACTTATATACTTCTTTCGGAACTCTTCCAGAAAGAAGTCCCACGTTATCCTCTCCTTTGGAACCACTGATGTTAACGTTTTCCACCAATGGTATGCTGAGTCCCTCAGCAAAGACACGATGCACATTAAGCTCTCCTCAGGTGTACAGGAGAGTTCATCAAATAATCTCATTGAGTTCTCAAGCCAGAACTCCACCCTCTCAGGGTCATCATCTACTTTAGCTCTAAACTCCTCACTTCTTGCTTTGAATCTTATCTCTGGGGGCTTCTTTACTCTCACTACTTATATGCTGGAGGAGCCACTTGGAACTGGGCCGAGGTATAGGAGGAGGTGAAGGAGGTTGAGCATTAGGGTTTGCTCGAACATACTCCGAGTACCAATTACTCATCATCTGGAGAAAGGCTTCTCGATCCTCTTCTCCTTGACCCCTAATCTCGGGTCCACTCTGAGCAGCGCGGTCCTTGCTCTCGGAGCCAGCAGACACTAGTCGCATCATCGCATCGATTGATCGGGATCCATATACTATATAAAACAAAGTTTAGAATCATCAGAAGCCACCACACTATCATTATACGCTTATGGCATGTATAGCTAGACTCTTGCACCCGCTACGGTAGTCCGAGAACCGACTAAACTATAGCTCTGATGCCACTAAATGTAACATCCCTTACCCGTATTCTATGCTAGAACCGAGCTCAGGGCATTACCGGCTTAATCCACTTCATCACACTACTTTAGTCACAACTTGACTACTCTCTATGGTCACCACAACGAACTCATTAAGGACTCACAAGGCCTTAACCATACATACGAGAGTTTCGAGACCCTACCGAAAATCTTTGCGATCTTAAAATTTCTTTCACCTAAATAAGGGCCACACGCCCATGTGAAATGGGACACGCCCATGGGAGCAGGTCGTGTGGTCACACACGCCCATGTCCCCACCCTGTGTATAAAAACTTGGGTATTCTGCTTGTATTATACGGCCTAAGAACACGCACATATTCTCCACCCATGGTGAACACTGACCATCTTACACGGCCTAGGCACACGCCCGTGTGGCTAGCCCGTGGTCGACACTAACTTACCACCTTAACATGCAGGGGCCACACGGCCAAGTCACACACCCATGTGGTTAGCCCGTGTGTTACAAACGGCCTAAACACACGCCCGTGTGTCTACCCGAGTGGATAAGAATAAGGCTATTTGCCAAACTCTTTTCACCCCTCTAGTTCACACAACATGTATCGATTTGACACATCATCAAATAATTCATGTTTTGCAATATAAACTCTCATGGATAACTACATCTTTTCATATAATAAGATAAACCATTAATCATGGCATTATACAAAATAGATTATCCATCAAAAGGGCCAACACATCATTGGCCAATACAACAACATAAACTAACTTGTCTAGCCTCTATACATGCCATATACAAAAGCACTAAATCTAAATACACCAAAAGAGCTGATAGTGTGGGCAATCTTCCAAATTATCCGCGTATCTCGTCCCGACTCTTTAGCTCTATAAGACAAGGGAAAAGAAAGGGGAGCAAGCTTTAAGCTTAGTAAATTTACATATAAACAATTTACATCATAGTATGAGCTAAACAACAATTAGCATTATACTAAACAAGACAATTCACATCCACCACTATGCTTACTCATTCTATCCCTTACCATATTTCCACCACATCACAAGCTTAATGCTTACATTCATTCATTTGTATACCTACACTCAACACCACAATTTCTCAACCACAAAGCTAAATCACTAGGTGGTTTCGCACTTAGCCCACCACAATTAAATAGTAGGGTAGTATCGCACTTAGCCTACCAAATAGGGTAATTATAGTGGTTTCGCACATAGCCCACTAAATAATATACTTAACAAAAGCATCGCACACAGCCCATCGTAGTTAAGTATTAAGGTGGTATCGCACTTAGCCCACCGTCAAGTATTATCACTACACATTCACACATCTATTTCGTAATTCATACATCAATTACTCAATAACTACTACATTCAATTCACTTGAACCGTATAGGTTCTCGATCATGCTATATACTAGTTAACATCAACAATGAGTATATATAAATGCATTGTTTACACATAAACTTACCTCGGTATTCAAAATGTATGAAGACGTGTAATTTAGTCCACGACTTTATTCTTGCCTCGGTTTCGATCTGGGCTTCGTATTTCTTGATCTATATTGATAAATCAACTCATTTAATCCACACATTGACTAAATTGACTCAAAACTCATACTTTGGCAAAATTACCATTTCGTCCCTAAACTTCCTCATATTTACACTTTTACCCCAAGGCTCGTAAAGTGATTTTCATTCAACTTTCTAGAATTTCATGCTTAGCTGACTCATACTCTCAACTATAGAAATCTTCAATTCTCACTAAATCACTCATTTATGACCATTTTTAAGACTTTTACAAACTAGTCCTTACATGCATTTCTCATGGAATTCACTTAGTAAAAGATGTTTATTCTACATCCAACTCTCATAATCTTCCATAAAACATCAAAATATATGCATGTCATACATGGGTATATTTTTGAACATGAATCCTAGCTCAACATATAGCTAAAAATAGCTAACTCATGTTACGAGGACTTCAAATATACGAAGAATATCAAAAACGGGACTAGGATGCACTTACTAGCAAGCTTGAAAAATTTGAAGAACCCTAGCTATGGCTTCTTGAAATTTTCAGCCAAGGGAAGAAGATGAGCATCAAATTTTGACTATTTCATCTTTTTAATCATTTATTTGACAAATGACCAAAATGCCATTTTTACCAGACTTTCAAATTTTACCTACTCATGCTCATTTTTTTCCAAAAATTAGAAATTGAGAAAATTGCTATTTAAGGACCTCTAATTAATAATCCAAAGCTATTTTATACTAAAAGCTTCTAGAATCTCACATTTTGCAACTTTTGCAATTTAGTCCTATTGGACAATTCAATCACAATTAGCAAAATTACTTCATGAAACTTTCATACTTTTATGCAAACATATCATAAACCTTAAAACTCATGTTTCTACTTCGGATTTGTGGTCTCGCACCACTATTCCGACTAGGCCCTAAATCGGGATGTTACAAGAATGACTTCAAAACTTCTTGAAGGATATTCCTGACTGGCCAAAGCCTGTGCCAAAAATATGCATATATTGTGATAACCAAACAACAATTATTAGAGTATATAATGCAATGTATAATGGTAAGTCAAGACATATGCGTCGTCGACACAATACCGTTAGACAACTGATCTCAAACAGAGTTATCTTTATTGATTTTGTAAAATCAAAAGATAACATTGTGGATCTGCTAACCAAAGGTTTAAATCGAGACCAGGTTGATAAACATCGAAAGGAATGGGACTAAAGCCTATGGAAATTAAACGCGCTATATGAAGAAAAACCCAACCTAGTTGACTAGAGATCCCAAGATCTAGGTTCAAAGGGACAACCTAATTGCATAGGCCTTGTGAGGTCACTATGGGGGTACTTATCCCAAGACCGTTCCTATAATGTAAACAATGACTAAAAATAGGATAGGTTAAGTAATGCTTTTAATGACCATTGTATGTTTCGGTGAGCCGAACAACATAAGTCACCTATGTGAGAGTGAAATGAGGCCGCTTCGAGGAGACTATTAGGGCATAGTTGTCTCAAAATTTTGCAGAACCAGGAGATATTCACGTCTATATGAACATACCCATGAGAACTAAAACCTTTCCAGGGAGGTAGTTGTGTGAGGTATATCATCGTTTACACAAAAGGCAAAACAGTTCAAGGACATCACGTCTATTGGTTAGCTAGTAAAGTAAATATAATTTCATAAAGAAAGGTTCAAGGATAGATACCTACCTATCCTATGCAACTATTGATCGTAGATTCTATCACCATATCGAATCAATGTTTTTCGATAAAACTATCAATTTTCATTCATGTAGGGGATTGTTGGAAAAATTGTATTTTATGCAAACTTTGAGGCATATTCTCAATAGGTAAATGTGGAGAGTTGAATCATAAAATTATGGTTTCATATTATACTCCATGAGACCTCTACAACGATATATCATATGCTCAAAATGGTTGAGTGATAAATGAGAAATTGATGCTCAAAGTAAGCTACTTGGAAATATTTGTTGAGGAAAAGTAAAAGCTTAGATCCCATATTAGTTTAATACCAAGTGTGGGATGTGTATATATATGGGAACCCTCTTGAAGGTTAATTGAATGACTAAGCTTGGAACCTTGCCTCGCGCGCAAGGGGTGCAGGTCCAAATCTGTCAGGGTTGGGGAGCACCCGCATGACGTAGGCGACGTGAAATGTCCGGACCGGCCGGACTCAAAATGAGCTTGTGAATATTTTAGCCCAACACAAAATTATTTTTTCCTCAGTAGACATAATTTGTTTATATAAGGACATTTATCTTTTTTATTTGATTCCAATCAATTTGATTTATTTTTTTAATCAAATTGATTTGTTGGCTCATTTAATAGCAGATTTTGTGGATATTTCCAAAATTCCACCATACCAAATGCCTATAAAAGGCTATGAATTCTGTAGAATTTTTCCTACACTCATACTCTCTCACATCGAAATTCTTTTGCTCTCAAAACTCTTCTTTTCTTCTCCATATTTTCCAAAATTCCAGTGATAAAAAAGGCAATGCCTGTTCGTTGATAGTTGCAGAGGTGCTACTGCTTTGATCATTATGTTGTTGTATCCTGGGAGACATTCGACCAATGTTTCTCCAAGTACCGTAGGAACGGCCGAATCTTCTTAAGGAAACTGTGTTAAACAGGCCTCAATGTTTAGTAAATCTCTATTCTTATTTTCGATTTCAACCTTTTTGTTACGGTTTTTATTGGTTTACGTATTTGACAATTGACATATAAATTATTCTATTTATATTTTATTTATTTATATTTATATATTTTGTTCACTAACGTGTTTTGTCCAACAATACATATACTACAATAAAAATGACTTTAAATGACGCTCATAAAATATTGTTTAAACAACAATTTTCGTTGCATTAAAGTTTATACAACGATTTTGTGACCGTTGTGTATGTGGTCATTGCCTAAACTTAAAAACAACGCTTATTTCATTTTAAAAAATGTTACATTTCAATGTTGTCATTGGTATTTTAGGTAATGGTTTTTATTGTTAAGTTCAACATTTATTTGAAAAATGCAACACTTTTACAGTTATTGCAATACTATGTGGCCGTTACCTAATATCAAAAGCAACACTTTTACTTTTTAAATAACAATTTACTCTAATGATGCTATTGGTGTTTTATGCAACGTTTATCCGATGGTTGCCTAAAAGAAAAATCAACATTTTTTTCACTTTAAATGACGATTATTGAATGTTTTCATTGGTATTTTACACAACAGTTTTCTACAATTAAATGCAACATCTATTTGGAAGAATAACCATCACCTTTTTATATTTATTACAACTATAAGGTTGTCGAAGCCACAAAAAATAAAATCTACTTGGAAAAAATAATTAGTAGAAGTGACAAGTAGGGCCAAATCCATAGAGATTGGTAGAAATTTTATTCCTTCAACTAAAAAATTTTTTTTTTAAAAAAAAGAGGGTTTTGTTTGAAGAAAAACTTAAAAATTAAAGTTAAGATTTGAGAAAAACAAAGAAAGTAATAACTAAAATTTTGGGAAAAATCAATGAGATGAAGTTTCTAGTCAATGTAAATTCTTCGTTTAATTCAAGGGTTTGACCATTTATGCAAAGATGAATTTCAATATTCTTTAATAAATTGGTTATAATTATCGATGATCGCTTAGTAACCTATCTCTTTTATCTTCTCGATAATCAAGGCAATCATCATTAATTACCTCTCTTATTGACAAACAACCCTATAACGTTTCCTTAAGAATTTAACTTATTAATGGCCTTAAGAACCAAAGAGACCCAATTCTAACCAACAAACACATCATTAGGGTTTATTTAAGTTACATTGCATGCCCACACTACATAAATTATCCCGCAGTCGTCACAATTATTAGAAATCAATCAATCAACTAATTATCTAATTGACAAAGCAATTATTCTAAGCTATCAAATACTAGTTACATATTTAACAAACCTGAACAATTGTAATTAAACCATAAGACATGCAAATACCGAAGAATAAAGAAAAATTAAGAGCAATTAAATTTCACAAACTTGTAGAATCAAACTTCGAATATTACTTTAACTAGAAAAGAAAAGTTTGACAATCCATAGAAAAATAAAATGCAAATTGAATTAAAATTGAGAGTGAGATGATCTGTCTCTATTCTAAGATCCTATTTATAGAGTTTATGGAGTTTTAATTGACTTTAAGCTAGGGTTAAAAACTTGATTTAGACTTAAATACTAGAAAAAGACGAAAGTAGCTTTGCATCTCGATTTAAAACAACAAACGAACCCACAAGACATGGACAACGACACCAGGGCTTGGTGAATCGGCACTGCGATGTGGAGCTCAGGGCATTGGGGCGACATTTGCTGGGCTGGGGCGCCACTTGTTGCTTTGGGCCGACGCCGTGACTCGATCATCTTTGCTTGGGTCTTCTTTTAAGGCGCTCCTTCCATCCTTGATGACTTGTGACATTGTCTTTCAAGCTCGTATGCACTTAATTTAAGTCACGGAAACACTCAGAACAATTACTTGTAACCAACTAACATAAAATCAAACTATAACGATTAAATTCGTTAGGACAATTTACGCTATTAGTCTCTTACTATGTATGATTTGTGGATATAGTCTATGTTCTCTAGTTTGATCATTTTTAGTCCCTATGCTTTTCAAAATTTAATGTCAAAGTCCTTGACTTAAATGGAAACCATTAAACCCATTAACTACAATGACATAACATTTTTGTAACTATTATATGAAAACAATAAGTTGATATGACATTATATATTTGTTGCGCAGAATTTTAGAAAATAACACTTAACGAATTTAACAGCTAGTACTTTAATTTCAAAATTTGAAGACTATAGAAATAAAAAAGATCAAATTAAAATACATAAATTAAACCTATAACTTATCCATAGTAAAGGGATTAACCATATAGTTTTGGTTGTGTCATAGGATACGATAGTAATATGAAAGGAATGTCATAGATATAAAAAATGAAGTATTGATTGTTATGGTGATGAGTGGTTATCATGTTGTTATAAATATCAAAATCACATTATGCCTAATTAAGAACATAAATTGGACTTAAAATTAATTGATGCAAAGTTTATTTTGATTGAATGGTTTTAAAAGTGAAGTATACATGTGGTTAGAAGAAAGTTGGAATTTTACTTAAATACTCTTTTAATTCAAATTAGATTATATTCATAATAAAACAAAACATCTGTAATTATTTAAAAAAAAGTGCCCTACTATGAAATTATATATGTATATGCACACGTTTAATGTCTCATTGTCGTAATCATCCATTACAATTTCTTAATAAAAACTCTTCCAATCCAGCATAAAGGGAGAAAAAGAAAGAATATATCAACTCTTTTAACTCTTGGAAAGATAAAGGGTCACACACTTATCGTACACATTATTTCATTGGCTTCAAAAGAAATAAACTTATAATAATAAGAAGACAGGTGTCAAGCAATAAAGTTCAGCAAAAGAAATCTATGCTTTGCTTTGGTTTTGTTTTGTTTTGGTGCATTATTATTATTATACGCAGGGTACGTTACAGGCAAACATTACACAAACCCTAATGGTGATTGGTTTGTCTTTATCTTTTGTCCATGTTCTTAATTTAAAAATAATACCCCCAAAAAAACTTGCTAGCATGCTTATCCACACCACTAAATGTAATTATTTACACAAATGACGCTGACATGGACTCGATCATATATTAATTTGCATCATCTGAGATAATGGTTTGGATTTACATCCAGACAAATTTTGTTACATATTGATACACTATTCTTAATGATTTTAGTGTTAAAACATTGATTTCCCACCAATAATTTCATGTGTTTTTTTATATATTATATAAATATATGTTTGTTGAAATATTTAGCTCTTTCAAAATTGTAAAATGTTAACTTCAAAATTTATAATCCTCCAAAAATAATAGATGTCGAAATTATGTTTTTGAAATCGACTTTTTTATTTTGAAAACGAAAATGGGAGTCGCCACCGATCCATTTTATATGAGGTGTGATCGAATCAACTCGAAACTTGATCTTTTTAATAAAGGGTTTAATTTATTAAAACAATGTTTTTCGATCTTACAAAAAATCTAGAAAACGGCTTCGGGAGTCGGTTACGTACGAGGAAGGATTAGCACCCTCGTAACGCCCAAAATTGGTACCTAATTGATTAATTCATGTCTTAGTGTCGATAGTTGAAAACTTGGAAATAGTTTAAAATACGATTCCTCTTTGGACTAATGTTGATTTTACCTAAAAATTACTCGAATAAATCGAAATAAACGTTAAAGACAAGATGTCACATCCCGTAAGTTAGGACACGACACCCTGAACCTTTGAGAATAAGCTTGCCTCTATTTTTATTTGAAATCTTATGTATTTTAATTTTGAAAGGATATTCGATTATTCAAGTTCGACGAGAAAATCGAAACCCCGTAAGTTAGGGTACGATTTCTCGAATCTCCCAAATACCAAACATTGCCTATTTTTGAAAATTCGTTTTGAATAATAATAGGTGTAATATTTAAACGATGTATATTTATTTTATTTGAATATAATACATCAATGGATAAACATATCCAAACTTAATGTATAGTATAATGACAAATGGAATAATATGTAATAGCTATGTGGGTAGAATGATAGAATAAACAAGTAGAAAAATACTTTAATGATACAAATGTAATTGTGATAATAACAATAATATTAATGATCAAATCATAATATTAATAAAATAAAGGAGGTAATCTTAAAAATAAAATAAAATAAAATGGAAAATGCATGATAATAAAAAAATTAAGTGAACATGTCATGAAGATATCAAAAATAATAAAAATAATAATATAACAACAATAAAATAAAATAAAAAAAGCAAAAAGTAAAAGAAATAAAAAATGAAATAATAATGACAATAGAGCAAAAATGTACAAGTATGAACAATATAAATTTACAATAATAAATAAATAAATATAATAAAATAAAAATAAAATAAAAAGAATGAAAAAGGACTGAAATTAAATAAATAAAGGACTAAATCGGAATTAGAACGAAATCTCATGTCTAAATTATAATAAATAAGGACTGACTCGAAACTAAAATAAAATTTAAGGGGATAAATTGTAAAATAGTAAAAAAAACAGAATAAGGGACCAAATGCGAACGCGCGGGAAGGAGCAAGGATCAAATGGGAGATTATTCCCAGACCCAAAAAGCAGCGTTCCAAGAAGCCAAATAATTGGAGGATCAAAATGAAAACCGAGTAAAATTTAGTGATAAAATTAAAAAAACAAAAAAAATATAAAATTGAAGTAAGCCGAAAAAGCGGAAGGACTAAAAGGGTAAATAGACCCTTAGTACAAAACACGCGGATTCCCTGGAGCGGGTCGGTCGACGCTACGCGACCTTGTCAAAACGACGCTGCTTTGACGTCTCATGTAATAATGGCCAAAAACGGCTACTGCTTTCATGCACCTATTTAAATAAAAAAACTTTAAAAAAAAACTTCATTTCTGTCTCCTTTTAAAAAAAAATAAAATTGAAGCCCACTTTTTCCTCTCAACCCTCTCTCCTTCGGCCATGTCTCCGGTCGCCGGACCACCGTGGCGTCCGTCGATCACACTGCGCGACGACCACGCATTTCGATGATGGCCACGAGATAAAAATATCTTTTTTTATCTCTTTTTTCACCCTTAGCCCCGATTTAAAACCAAAATACTCAAAAAGACACCAAAATTTCGAAAAAATGAAGAAAGAAAAAAGAAAACAACGAGACTTTTCAGTTCCTCGTTGCCACCGATGGGGTTTTTCGGCGAGCCCATTGACTTGGCCACCCTCTGAACCGGAGAAGACTTCGACTTTCGGCGACTCAGGTGACTTGTTCTTTTGTTTTTTTAGTTTTTTTTTAAAATAAATAAATATATAAAATAAACTACCTTCGATTTTTGATCTCTGTTGTTTTAAAATTTCTAGTTTTTTGTATTTCTTTTGTGTAGAAATATTACATTGACGGATCTGGCTTTTATAGCCATTTACAACACTGTGTATCATTTTTGCTATTATTTCTATTTGTTTCTGCTTTCGTTTCTTCCCTTTTTCTGCTCTGTCTTCTTTCTTCGTTCTCTTTGCGGGTCTTGGCGAGGTCAACGAATGTGGGTTTTTGCCATTTTGGTGTAAAACGACCAAGGGTGCCAGGTCTCGGGCGGTGGGTACGCTACGGAGGCACGTGGGTGGTAGCAGATGGGTGCGGCGCACATGGGGAAGCTAGGGTTTCCTGCTAGCTTAAGATAGTGGGCCATGTGGGCCATTAGGTTTTTATTCATTTTGGGCTGTTTTGGGTCTGATATTTTTGTAAAATGGGCTGTTTTCAATTTGGACTTTAAAATTTTTTATTTTATTTTGGTTTTCTGGAGGGCCGGGCAAATTGGGCCTATTACAGCTGCCCATCTTTTCTCGTTTTCGTGTAACGAGAATTGAGTAAAGACTTTTAAGAAGGACCAACTTTGCCCGGTCTTGCCGAATCTTGACTTCTTGGTGCTCATCTTCTTCAAGTAGCCTCTTTCTAACCCACTGCAACTTCAGAGGTATAGAATTTGTCGCTTCAATCTACTCCACTCCAACTTCAGGGAGATAAGATTAGTTCTTCAATCTGCTCCACTGCATCTTCAGGGAGATAAGATTAGTAACTTCATCCTGCTCCACTGCATCTTCAGGGAGATAAGGTTTATAGCTTTAATCTGCTCTACTAAAACTTCAGAGAGATAAGATTTGCTATCTTCAGTCTGCTCCACTGCAACTTCCGGGAGATAAGACTTGTATATTCAATCTGCCCCACTGCAATTTTAGGGATATCCAATTTGTAATTTGTAGCCTTAATATGTTCCACTGTAACTTTAGGGAAATAAGATTCGCTATCTTTAGTCTGCTCCACTGCAACTTTAGGGAGATAAGACTCGTAACTTTAACTTGCCCCACTGCAACTTCAGAGAGATAAGGTTTGCTATCTTCGATTTACTCCACTGCAACTTCAATGAGATAAAATTTGCTACGATGACTATAATCCGTCCCACTGCAACTTCAGGGGTATAAGATTTGTGGTTTCACTGATCTGTTACACCATTCTTTGGGGAACATAACCTGTAGAATCCATTTCATGGGTCTATTTATGCCTAATGATTAGGATGTCATGATCAGGATGAATCAAATACTCCTAACTAGATGTGTATGAATGATATTTGCATGAATGCAGAATGTCATTTTTTGAGAATGATCCCTTTTTAATGCTTAGGTTGTCATTGCTCTCTGTTCATCAAGGCTCTATCACTGATGTGTTACAATGCCTTCTTGTTCAGCTGGTATCTTTAACAGAAAATTCGAAGAAATAGTCACAGTTTAGACTATTCTTTCTCAAATGTTTCCAACCCTTAAGTTTGGTTAGTTCTGAATAGTGGTCCTGTTTTCAGATTCTCGTACTATTTAAAAAACCTTTCAGAGGAATATGCAGAACTCATTTTTCTTTGAATATTGTTAGTCCATTAATTGTTATTTCAATGAAAAATGTTTGAAAAAGATTATCGCAATGGACAAAAGAAATTTTATTGAGAGCAAAACTTGAAATGGATAAATTAATCAAAGATAGCAAACATTGCTAAAATACAAAATGAATAAAATGAAAATAGATGCTCCAGATATCATAGCATGAGCTTCCTCGCACTAACTTCTCGAGGACCCTTTTGAACTTGATATGTGTCTCGGAGATCTGAAATACTTTATTGATGCCCCAAGACGTAGCATCTCTCTTTCTTGTTAATTCTGATAGGACAGGATTTCCATATGGCCCACCTTCAATCAAAATTTGAATTGCCCTTTTCTGGGTTTTCAACTCAAAATCCATTTGATCTCAAGGCGCCCTTTGCGGGTTTTCGCCTTGGCCTCTCCTTTATTTTTTAGGTGAAGTATTTCTTGACTGAATCTGAATTCACAATATTGGGAAAGTTCTTGCCAGCCATCTCAGTCAAAATCAGCACTCCTCCAAAAAACGTCTTCTTTACCACATAAGGTCTTTCCCAGTTTGGCATCCACTTTCCTCTGAAATCCTTTTGTATGGGTAGTATCTTTTTCAATACTAGGTCCCCCTCATGGAATTCTCTGGGACGAACCTTTTTGTTGTAAGCTCGCATCATTCGCTTTTGGTACATCTTACCATGATGGATGGCTTTCAACCTTTTCTCTTTAATCAAGTTTAGCTGATCATATCGAGATTGGATCCATTCTGCTTCATCCAATTTCAATTCTACCAAAACTCGGAGAGAAGGAATCTCGACTTCAATGGGTAAAACCGCCTCCATTCCATAAACCAGAGAGAAAGGCGTTGCCCCGGTTAAGGTCCTGACAGATGTTCGATAAGCATAGAGGGCAAATGGTAACTTCTCATGCCAATCTTTATAAGTCTCAGTCATTTTCCCTACAATTTTTTTAATGTTCTTATTGGCTGCCTCCACTGCACCATTCATTTTTGGGCGATATGGTGAAGAGTTGTGGTGTTTGATTTTGAACTGATTGTAGACTTCAAATTTAGTGCATTGTCAGATATGATCCTTTCTGGCATTCCATATCGACATATAATCTCTTTCTTTAAGAACTTGCTGACTGTCGACTTCGTGGCATTGGCATATGAAGCGGTTTCTACCTACTTTATAAAGTAATCAATAACCACGAAGATGAATCGATGCCCGTTAGATGCTTTAGGTGAGATTGGCCTAATGATATCCATGCCCCACATAGAGAAAGGCCACGGAGAAGTCATAACATGAAGAGGTGAAGGAGGTACATGAATTTTATCTCCATAAATTTGACACTTATGGCATTTCTTGGCATAACTGATGCAATTTCCTTCCATGGTGGACCAATAATACCCGAATCTCATGATTTGCCTGGCCATTGTAAAACCATTGGCATGTGTTCCGTAGACACCCTCGTGGACTTCTTTCAAGATTTTCTTAGCCTCGACAACGTCTACACATCTTAGTAGCACCTGATCTTTTCTTCTTTTATATAGGATCTCTCCATCTAAGACATAGTCACTGGCCAGTCTTTTCAACGTCCTTTTATCATTCTCAGTTGCTTGGTCAGGGTATTCACGATTCTTCACATATCGCAGTATATTGTGGTACCAAGGGTGATTGTCCTCTTCTTCTTCTTCTTCAATGTTGTAACAATGAGCCGGAGTCTCATAAATACTCATCTGGATAGGTTTTACATCCTCTTGTTTGTTCACTTTGACCATCGAAGTCAAGGTAGCCAAAGCGTCAGCCATCTGATTTTCATCTCGTGGAAGATAGTAGAAGGTGATGTCATCAAACACTTCAATTAGCTCTAGAACCAGCCTTCAGTAATTGATCAACTTGGGGTCTCTCGTCTCCCATTCGCCTTTGAGTTGATAGATCACTAGTGCAGAATCCCCATATACCTCTAGCACTTTAATCTTACGTTCTATGGTTACACGGATACCCATGATGCGTGCTTCGTATTCTGCCATATTGTTCGTGCAATCAAAATTCAATTTACTAGTGAAGGGATAATGATCTCCGTTTTTGGATACTAGGACTGCCCTGATTCTGTTACCCACAGCGTTTGAGGCTCCGTCAAAGTTTAGCTTCCAAGGATGACATTCTTGAGAATCTTCTTCAGTGGTTGCAACAAACATTAGATCTTCATTCGGGAAATCAAAGTTTAAAGGCTCGTAATCTTCTAGAGCTCTACTGGCCAAAAAGTCTGCTATTGCACTCCCTTTTATAGCCTTCTGATTTACTTAGACTATATCAAATTCGGAAAGCAGAATTTACCACCGGGCCATTCTTCCATTTAAAGCAGTCGATTCCATCATGTACTTTATAGGATCGAGTTTTGAGATGAGCCAAGTTATGTGGTACAACATATACTGTCTCAGTCTTCGGGTTGTCCAGATCAAGGCGCAACATAACTTCTCGATTGGCGAAAACCTTGTCTCTCATTCAATGAATTTCTTACTGAGATATTATATCACTCTTTCTTTTCTTCCTAACTCATTATGTTGACCAAGCACGCATCCCATGGAATTTTTGAATACTGCCAAGTACAGTATCAACAGCCTATCTGGGCTGTGAGGCATCAGTACTGGGGCATTGGATAGGTAATGTTTGACCTTGTCGAAAGTTTTTTGACACTCCTCATCCCAAACACCTAGATTGTGTTTCTTAAGGAGACGGAATATGGGGTTACATTTCTCAGTTAGTTGTGAAATGAACCGGGCGATGTAATTTAATATTCCTAGGAAACCTTAAACTTCTTTTCGAGTGTGTGACGGAGGCAACTCCTGTATAGCCTTTACTTTATCTGGCTTGATCTCGATCCCCTTTTTACTGACTACAAATCCTAGCAATTTTCCCGACCTAGCCCCGAAAGTACATTTTCCTGGATTGAGCTTCAGTTGGAATTTTCTCAATCTCAAGAACAATTTCCTCAAGACTTGTACATGCTCATTCTCTGTTCGGGACTTTGCGATCATATCATCAACATAAACTTCGATTTCTTTGTGCATTATATCATGAAACAAAGTTACCATGGCTCTTTGATACGTTGTTCCCTCATTTTTCAGTCCAAATGGCATCACCTCATAGCAAAATGTTCCCCACATGGTTACGAATGTGGTCTTGTCCATGTCTTCAAGATGCATCTTTATCTGGTTGTATCCCAAAAAACCATCCATGAAGGAGAACAGTGAATAACCTACCGTGTTGTCCACTAAAGTGTCGATATGCGGCAATGGGAAATTGTCTTTCGGGCTGGCTTTGTTCAAGTCCCTGTAGTCTACACACATTCGTACTTTCCCATCTTTTTTAGGGATGTGGATGATATTAGCTACTAATTCTGAGTATTTAACCACTCGTAAGAAACCAGCATCGAATTACTTCTTGACTTCTTCTTTTATTTTCAATAAAACATCGGGCATCATCCTTCGGAGCTTCTGTTGAACTAGCTTGCACTCTTCCTTTATGGGGAGCTAGTGTACCACAATATCACTACTTAACCCAGGCATGTCTTGATATGACCATGCGAAGACATCCTTAAATTCTTGGAGTAACTCAATGAGGTCTCACTTCGTCTCTACAGTAATTCAAGCTCCAATCTTCACTTCTTTTTCCTCTCCTAAGCTCACACTTTCTACTGACTCTTTGTAAGGCAAGATTTGTTTCTCATATTGTTCTACCATCCTCAACAAATCAGGAGATAGGTTACAGTCTCGATCAACTTCAAAATCTTGAGAATCCTCCATACACATATCTTGCTCAAAAGGAGACTCTGAGTCAGTAGCAGCATCGCTCATATCATTGATATCTGGAGACCTGTTATAGGGATGAAGAAAAATCCAAAGAACAAAATAATCTAAGAATAATTATCTGTATGGTATGGTTTTGAATGAAATGAAAGGAATAAAAGAATGTTTGCTCAAGATGATATGCAAAGATGTATTTTTATTGAAATAATGATGTTGAACATAAGCCTATTTCACAAAAGGATTCTTATTGCTCCTAGGCTTAGAGTAATAAGCGTGTTTTGAACATTACTCTGAATTAGCTCTAAAAACTACAAGAATCTCTCCCGCAGTCTAGTTGTTCAGAACACTTCCAAGTACATAGGGGCAGATGCCTGATAAATTTTCTCCCCCAATTCTTTCTTCTGATATGGTGTTGATGTTCAGATTTCCCAACATTTATTCATCGGTCTCTTTTCTTGACATCTTTCGTTCAGAGTGAATAGTTCTTTTTGACACGAAAGTCCTGGATATATGGGGAAAGGTCATCGGTTCCCACTTGACCTCTTCCCCGCTCAGTCGTGCTCTTCTCCTTTCTTGTTTCTTCTCTACCTCCTTCTTCTTTTGCCTCGCATCTGGCTTGTATCCTAAGCCAAAGCGGTCTCGTTTGTCTATGAGCAAGGGTGTCTTGACCCTTTCTTATAGGCATTTTCCAAGTCCTTTCCCAGGCAAGGCTCCTTTCCCGACCGTCAACTGCAGGCCCATCCTTGTAGTTTTGGAGATTTTGGGCATCGGGATCTTGTTCCCTTCGACAATGAAGGTTGCATTCACAAATTCCAACGATCGAAAGAAACATTCTATCGCTTCATCGTCTGTCCCTACGTATGGCGCACATCGTTACTTGATGCAATAATGTCTTCTTTCACGTTTATCGTTACCAATGACCCTTAGTTACTAACTTTAGCTTTTGGTGCGTTGATGACAAAGATCGCCTCAAATGAGTGAATCCAATGCCTCCCCAACAAATAATTATAAGAAGGCTTAATGTCCATCACCAAGAAATCTACTTCATACGTGTTTGGACCAATCAAGAGGGGTATCTCAATCCTTCCCATCACCCTCCTTTCGGTCCCATCGAATGCTCTCACTATGTTTTGACATGTTTTCATATGAGAGCTATCCACAGGCAACCTATTCAGCGTGGATAGGAGCAAGACATTTAGTGCAGATCCATTATCAATTAACACTCCTAGCAATGTATATCCTTTACAGCGGGTGATAATGTGAAGAGCCTTTGTAGATCCCATGTCCCCCAGAGGTATCTCATCATCTTTGAAGAAGATGAAGTTGTCGGCACTTATATTATTGACTAGACGGTCCAACTTGTTTACAGAGATATCGTTAGTGACATAAGTTTCATTTAGCACTTTCATCAATGCGCTACGATGTGTCTCCGAACTTAAGAGTAAAGCTAGTACTGAGATGCGAGCCGATTGTTTGTGTAGTTGTTCTACAACGCTGTACTCACTATACTTTAAGAATTTCAAGAATTCTCTAGCCTCGTTCTTAGTTACTTGCTCGTTAATTGGTGATTCAAGCCTGACCGTCTTTTTCTTCTTATACTCGACTACTGGGGTCTTTCCTTTAACGGTTTCTGTTCTTGTACTTGCAGGGTCATAACGCCTCCCACTGCGTGTGTAGAAACCTACATCTTAGCCCTCCTCTGAAGCACTAGCCGGGTTCTCTTCTCCTGAGATCGTCACGTTGCAGTCGTAATTCTAGGGAACCTTCTTGCTGTCCTTGTAGGGAAAGGCTACAAGTTCTTGGATTATGATCCTTGGTGCAATTTGTACTCCGGTTTCATTGCTTATTGGTCGTGAAATGATAACCACTAGGTGGTTGACTTTATAGACCTTCTCTGTTGACCCCTCTTCTGAGGCGCATATATCTCCTTCTTCTGAGCCATTGGCATATTTAAAGAATTCTAGCTCATTATTATCCATCAGATTTTTTACTAAGGCCCTGAATTCAACGCACTCCTCGATCTCATGACCCTCCTTAGCATGGAACTCGTAGTAGTTCCTCATCCCTTCAAGTCTCTCTTTTGAATCCTGTTTGATTAATCCTCCCTCTACCATTTTCTTCCAAACCCATTTCAATGGGGTTTTTACTTCCGCTATATCCATCTTGGTTCTCTTCCCTTCATTCTCAATTATCGCGTTTACCCCTTTATCAGAATGACTGGGTAACAAATTTCCTGCTACATTTGGTCCCGATGGGTCATCAAACTTCACAATGCCCATCTTGATGAACCTTTCAATTAATTTTTTAAACGTGGTGCAGTTCTCGATTGAGTGTCCCGTGATTCCTGTGTGGTACTCGCATTGAGCATTTGCGTCGTACCATTTGGGGAATGGAGGTTGCATAGGTTTTAGGTAGAAGGGGGATACCACGTGTGCATCAAATAGATTCTAATACAGCTCCCTATATGTCATCGGGATGGGTGTGAACTGGAGCCTTTATGTATTTGGCCTCGGATTGGATTCTTGTATTGGGGGCCCTGATGGCTAGTGGTTACTGTCCTTGGCGGGCCTACAGTAATTGGTTTCGAATAACCCTTGTTGTATGTGCTTACATTATTCACCTCGTTTTCCTTCTTCCTCGGGACTGATCTTTTGGAGTTTTCCCCCGCGTCTATCTTACCACTTTTCACTGCATTTTCAATCATTTCACCGGACATTACTATATCCGAGAAGCTCTTAGTAGTGCTTCCTAACATATGATTGATGAACGGGGCTTTTAAAGTGTTGATGAAAAGTATTGTGGTTTCTTTCTCCAGAAGAGGTGGTTGGACTTGCGTTGCCACCTTTCTCCATCCTTGGGCATATTGCCTGAAGCTCTCATTTTGCTTCTTCTCCATGTTCTGCAGCGTGATTCTATCGGGTGTCATGTCTGTCACATGACTATATTGCTTCATAAAAGCTTGTGCCAGGTCTTTCCATGAATTGATTTTGGCACGACTCAGTTGGTTGTACCATTTAGCTGCTGACCCGATCAGACTGTCCTGAAAGTAGTGGATTAACAGTTGACCGTTATTGACATATCCTGTCATCCTTCGACAGAACATAGTGATGTGAGCTTCTGGACAACTAGTCCCATTATACTTTTCAAACTCTAGAGTTTTGAACTTTGGAGGGAGCACTAAATCTGGGACCAAACTCAGGTCCTTGGCATCAATTCTGCAATAATAATCAGCGTTTTCCATTACCCTAAATTTTTTTTCTAGCCATCTGCATTGATCCTCAAGTTGCTTTGGCAGTTCCACTCTTATTTTTTCCATTTCTGCCATATCATCTAGATCAGGAACAGTGGGATTGGTTGGGTTATCCCCCAGATTGGAACCTGAGCCTGTTTGGTAGTTCTTCGGCGCTGAGGTACCAGTTTGATACTGCTGGGGTCTGATTGTAACGGGTACCCTTCGTGGCTATGCCTCTGGTTGTGCTTAGGCGTTTATCGGGGTAAAACTCGGGGGGTAAATAGGATCCTCATTATCATCCCCTGAGTTGATCGCAGTGCTCTTCCCTTTTTCACGTTCTCCAGCCAGCAACTGCGCCAATTGACTTATCATACTTCTTTGGGATTCCAGTATCTGATCCCTCATTTCCTGTTGTACTTTCACTAACTGTTCTTGCAGTTGCGCTTGCAACTGGTCTTGCATCTCTTTTTGAATCTGTTCTAGCCTTTCCAATCTTTGGTCAATTACTTTGGTTTTGGCGCGAGTATTGTAACGATATTCAGTTGGTTGGCTCTTATTGGTTTCCAGATTAATTGAAATAATTTTGATTGATTAGGGTCTTTTTGTGAAATTTAATGCATATGATGCAATGTAATGCAAATGCATGAAATGAATGCAAAAAGAGGCATTGACTCTGATTCAATTCTATTAGAACAACTTTACTAGAAAACAAATTTCTTTACATAAAATGGATTACATATACGGCTTTGCCCTGACGTCCAAAGCCTTAACTTTTCTAAGAAGCCAAGCTAACTCTTGACCCCGATCCGATTCTGATTCACTTCAAACTTAGCATGTCGGCCTGAACTGCTAGGGTTTACAAATGATTGGCCACCTCTCGTATTTGAGCCACAGCTTCACCCATGATATGGTCTCTATCCCTGACATGACCTTGAGAACGATGGAGTTGCTCTTTCCAATGCTCGTTGTTTGCCTCAAGGAGTTCAATTCGGAGTTCACAATTTTATAATACGGTCTCGAGCTCTTCTATTTTCCTTTTCAGCTCTTTAATCTTGTTTAAGCTCGCTTTCAGCTCAATTGTGGAGTTGCGACTACGATACTGATGAAGTGACTTTTCTAGTTCTGCTACCCTGGCTTTTAATCTGACCTTTTCATTTTGGCATTCCAATAGGTCTATTTCTAGAGCATTTTCTCGAACTCGGGCATTTTGGAATTTCTTTTTCCATTGGTCGGCTCTACTCTTTTCTTCTTTGATCTCTTGCTGACATTGTTTTGATGTTTTTTCTAGCCCAACAGTTCTCATCGACAAGCGCAATTTCTTATAATCCGTTTTTAAACTGTCCAGATCTTCCTCGGCCTTGTTCTTTCCCCTTCTCAGTTTATCAGCCTCTATCTTCTGAGCGTCAACATCTAGTCATAATTGTATCTTTTCCTCTTCCAATTGCTCTATCTTCTTTCCTAGCTTTGAATTCTTTTTTTTCAAAATCCTGCTTTACGATCTCTAGCTTAGATGGAATCACTTGCAGGTATTCCTCCATTGGTCGAGTGCCTTCTTGACTTGGCCCAGGGATGTTGTCGTTGACTCTTTTACCCCACCACCTATATTTCTTTCAATTCTTGGAGATTGTTCTAGGCCACGCTGATACGAGTGAAGTCCCACAATTCTGATACGTACCCCTCCGTCAAACTATCACCTTTCTCTAGCTGCGTCTTTTTGGACCATATTCGGACAGCCGCATTATCTCCCACTTTATCAAGAAATCTGTTCTCCATGGCAAGATCTCTATTTAGTAACTGAATGTGAATCAACGCCTTTTTTATGATGAATATGCAATGCAATCACAGTCAAAACAAAATGAAACAAGTCAGTATACTTCATACAAAGCTAAAGTAAGCAAGAAATAATAAATAAATCACCTATTTGGGTGACCACTAGGGGTTCGGTGTGGTTCTACCTAGGGTAGGCTCTTAGGGCTCACTATATGCGGATCGGTTCTAAAGTAAGGGTACCTGAACCGGCAGATTCCTCAATCCTTACCCATTATAGGCTCATACGAACCGAGTTCAGTTCAGGGGAATACATTTCTCTATGGCTATACGGAGATGAAAATCTCACGAAGACATAGGTACAGATGTATCCCGAAAGCAATCCACTATCCTATACGGAGGTGAAGACCTCACGAAGGAATAGTTTCTCACTCCCACTTAAAAGGGTATAATCGAACGGTTATGCAGATGCAATATGCGAAAATATACCAAGAGACTTGAACCAATAAAGCAAATATATCATTATGTAACACCGCAAGGATGAAATGCAACGAAGGGATCGTAAATTTAAACCAAATTATCAATTTTCGACAAAAAGACCAAAAGTAATCGACTCGCGGCTTGACTCTCTTATTTTGTCCCCAGTGGAGTCGTCAAGCTGTCAAAACTATATTTTTGAAATCGACTTTTTTATTTTGAAAACAAAAATGGGAGTCGCCACCAATCCTTTTTATATGAGGTGTGATCGGATCACCTCGAAACTTGATCTTTTTAATAAAGGGTTTAATATAAGCTTGCCTCTATTTTCATTTGAAATCTTATGTATTTTAATTTTGAAAGGATATTCGATTATTCAAGTTCGACGAGAAAATCGAAACCCCGTAAGTTAGGGTACGATTTCTCAAATCTCCCAAATACCAAACATTGCCTATTTTTGAAAATTCGTTTTGAATAATAATATGTGTAATATTTAAACGATGTATATTTATTTTATTTGAATATAATACATCAATAGATAAACATATCCAAACTTAATGTATAGTTTAATGACAAATGGAATAATATATAATAGCTATGTGGGTAGAATGATAGAATAAACAAGTAGAGGAATACTTTAATGATACAAATGTAATTGTGATAATAACAATAATATTAATGATCAAATCATAATATTAATAAAATAAAGGAGGTAATCTTAAAAAAAAAATAAAATAAAATGGAAAATGCATGATAATAAAAAAATTAAGTAAACATGTCATGAAGATATAAAAAATAATAAAAATAATAATATAACAACAAAAAAATAAAATAAAATAAGCAAAAATAAAAGAAATAAAAAATGAAATAATAATGACAATAGAGAAAAAATGTACAAGTATGAACAATATAAATTTCAAAATGAAAACTAGACAATAATAAATAAATAAATATAATAAAATAAAAATAAAATAAAAAGAATGAAAAAGGACTGAAATTAAATAAATAAAGGACTAAATCGAAATTAGAACGAAATCTCAGGTCTAAATTATAATAAACAAATAAATAAATAAGGACTGACTCGAAACTAAAATGAAATTTAAGGGGATAAATTGTAAAATAGTAATAAAAAAAACAGAATGAGGGACCAAGTGCAAACGCGCAGGAAGGAGCAAGGATCAAATGGGAGATTATTCCCAGACCCTAAACGCAGCGTTCCAAGAAGCCAAATAATTGGAGGATCAAAATGAAAACCGAGTAAAATTTAGTGATAAAATTATAAAACAAAAAAGTATAAAATTGAAGTAGGCCGAAAAAGCGGAAGGACTAAAAGGGTAAATAGACCCTTAGTTCAAAACACGCGGATCCCTTGGAGCGGGTCGGGTCGACGCGCGGACCTTGTCAAAACGACGTCGTTTTGACGTCTTTGAGTAATGGCCAAAACGGCGCCGTTTCATGCACCTATTTAAATAAAAAAACTTCAAAAAAAAAATTTTCATTTCTGCCTCCTTTTTTCCTCTCAACCCTCTCTCCTTCGGCCATGGCTCCAGTCGTTTTTTAGTCTTGTTTTTACAAGTGATTTTAGGGATGATTTTGTCACTGTCCTCTCTAATTTGGTAGATGCTTGGTGTTTTTTTTTTCCGATTTTTGCCCGTCATTTTGGATCATATTGGGCTGATTTTCTTATTGTATTAAGCGCTTACAACCACTGCAGATATATCATGCTTGACTTGTGACGGATTCAGTTGTTTACGTGCCATAATATTTTATTTATGCTAAGGTTGAAGCCTTTGTTATGTTGATAGAGCTTGTCCTTCACCGCTTGTAACGGGTGTATGTTCTTTTCAAATTCTATAATCTTATTTATAGAATTTAAAATTTGAAAAGATGAATAAATTTTGAGGTAGTTATGGTTAAATGAGATATGTGAATTTCGGGTAATATTAGAATCTAATTTGATTCTTGCAATATTGGTTTGCTGAATTGGCAGCGGCAGCTTGTAGTTGGCCACCAGCAATGAAACATGTAGCACTAGGGTTCATATTTATTAGTAATATCATTTTAAAAACAGCTAGTGTGGGTCAATTAAATATTAATCATAAAGGAAAATAAAGGAGAGCACATAAGAATAAGATGGGTGGCTAAGTGTGGAAGGCATCAAATGATTCTCATCTCAAAATACGTAATAGATTTTATTTGACATATATCGACAATAGGGGTCAAACAAGAATACTTGCTACCTAATTGCGATACTATCTATTATTATAGTTTATCAATGAGGAATAAATACCGCTAATTGTTATTATTATTATTAATTAAATGAATTTAACTTTTAATGTTTATATTTTTTTAATTTTATCTTTTTTTTTAGCTAAATTTGATCTTCAACTTTTAAAAAATATTGACCACTAATCTTTTAAAAAGAGTTGAATTGTTATGTTTTGAAATAAATATTGATTAAAATATTAATTTTTAAGTATGGAAGCTTACATGGCAATCTATGTGTACTTCATACTATTTGAATTTTTATATAATTTTTTTAATTATTTATTGATGTGACATATAAAACAAATTAATATATAAAGTATACATAGACTGCCATGCTAATATCGTTAAAAATAATATTTTAGTTGATATTTTCATTAAAAAAGAGATTTGACTCCTTTTTTGAAGTTGAATGCCCAAATTTAGCTAAAAAAGTAAGGGCCAAATTGACATAAAATTATTAAGTGTTGATAGCTAAATTTATTATTATGCCATTAGATAAAAATAATCATTTTTGGTCTTTTACGTATATGTTAAAATCTTCCGTAAGTCTTTGCATTCTTCACAAATTTTGAATTTATTTCTTGTACTTTTATTTTCAAAAAATTAGTTCATAATACATTTCAGATTTCCAAATTCAAGTCTAACTGTTAACACTATTAAATTTTTTTGTTAAATTTGTTGATGTGATATTTTAAAATAAAAAAAACCTCATTTGTTAGCCATATAACTGAAAAATGACTTTTGAAATGAACTTAAATTTAGCAAGATAATTTTAATAGTATTAATAATTAGACCTGATTTTTAAAATTTAAAAAAATAAAAAAACTAATTTCTTAAAAAAATAATACAGAAACTAAATTATTTTAACCATACATACATATATATATATATATATATATCTATAATCTACCTTCCAAGAAAGAAAGAGCCAAAAATATTGTGACGTAAGGGTGTCCGTCGTTGAAGCAAGTAGGTAAGTACGGGGGTCATGGGGCATGCCCTATAATGCCCCTACTTGCTATTGGTGTGACAAAAGTAACATTAAATTACTTTTTTTATTTTGTAATAATGCAACTTGAAATCGTCCATTGTCCAATACCAAGTCTATGTAAAGTAGCCTTATCAGTACCCGTTCCAGTTTCTCTCTCGCCGACCTCCCGTTGTGCTACTCTCCTTTTCTCTATTTCTATCCTGCACTGTCAAGTCAAGACCCTTACTGGTCAAACTCAGCTCTTCCTGAACGTTTGGATTTTCTCTAACCGTCCACTTCAGCTGGGCTTTGTTCTCCGAATTTTTCTGATTTACGGTATGTCTCACCACCTGTTCGACTCTTTGCTTGAATGGAAATTGCTTTGTTTGACAGATTGATGTGAATCTTTATTGCTGAAAACATAATATCTGCGTCTCTGTTTGATTTGTTTCCTTTTTGCTTACGAAATGATACTTGACTCTTAATTGGGCATTCATGATTATGGAGTCGCTCTAATGAATTAGAATATCTTTTAGGTCTTAAAAGTTAAATAAATAGTTAATTTAAATGATAATTAAATAACTTAATAGAAATACAGTAATTAATATAAATTATTTGTATAATTAATAATAAATTAATTTAAATTTTAAAAAAAAGATGTTTTTGATAACAATAACAAGTTTCATGAAAAAAAAAGTAGAATGTAATAAACATTAATGGAATAGTAAAATCCGAAAACAAATTACACTATATAATATAACATAAAACTTTAAGTTAACTTATATGTGATATAAGGATATTTTTACAATTATCGTGAGGTAGAAGGGTTCTTTTTGTTAACTGGATCTTCAAAACAAAAAAAAAAAAATATTTTATAAGCCTGAATTGGATCGAAACCTATATCGGTTAAGATTTCTTTTTTGTTGCCATTAATTCTAATAATAAAAAAATTAAACCTTCGAAATTGTTAGTTGGTGGGTGTTTTCTTTTGAATAAAATTATTAATAATGCAAAAAAAGAAGAGAGGTTTTAGAATTTAGATTGACTCAAGTCAAATATTCAAATTTGATATTTTTACTTTTGAGGGTTGAATGGGGAGAATCTGGACGTTTCAAAGGGGGTGGGGTCACTGTTTCCTTTCCTCGCTACTACTTGTTGCTTGATGACGAAAGGAAGCGAGTAACGTGACGGATTGATGATAAACTAATAATAATTGAAGTGCTAAAACGACGGCGTTATAGAAAGAGTACATGTGGAGGTGGAGCCCCGCATAAACCCAACCACGTGTGAACTCCATTTCGGCAAAAGGGAGTGACGTGTACAGTGTTGGACCACCGAATCGCTCGCAGTTTGTCTGGGAAAAAGTACAACAACAGGGTTTCAAAGCATCAAGATCCAACACTTCGCACGTGTTTCACGTGGACCCCGCACTCCTCTGTGGCAGATACCCCCCCTCCCCCTAATTATTACTACTTTCTTTTCCGCCCTCAATTCAATTTAGATTTTGGTCCTTCAATTTTATTCGTTATGAAATTTTACCCTACGCAAGCAAATTTATGTTGGCATAAAATGTTTTAAAATTTTTACATTAATATTTTAATCAGGTGTTTACTATTTTTACTAATTAATAATATTATAAAAATATATAATTAAAGTATACAGATTAAAATTTAAATTTAAACATAATAGAGGGATTAAAACTGTTATTTGACCTACAGAAATAAAATAAATTAAATTAAATGTAAGAAAACAAGAGGAAAA